>CM076850.1:97573257-98091630 GCA_039519185.1 Astragalus membranaceus
TTGCCAGATTTTACCGAGATAGTGATGGGGTTATTTGTTTCAACGGTAGGATCTGTGTGCCCGACGATGAGAGTATTAAAAAGCAAGTGCTAGAGGAAGCACACCGAGTTTATTTTCTGTACATCCTGGATCCACCAAGATGTATAGAGATTTAAAACAGATGTATTGGTGGCCGGGAATGAAGTTAGAAATTGCTGAATTCGTATCACAATGCTTAACTTGTCAAAAAGTTAAGATAGAACATCAGAAGCCTGCTGGTCTGCTACGGTCACTAGACGTGCCAGTGTGGAAATGGGAAGACATTTCTATGGATTTTGTAATGGCGTTGCCAAGGTCTCAAGCCGGTAACGACTCCATTTGGGTAGTTGTGGATCGGTTAACTAAATCAGCTCATTTTATTCCAGTTCGTTCGAGCAGTAAAGTATCCAAGTTAGCTGAGGTGTATTTGAAGAACATAGTAAGGTTACATGGGGTTCCTACCAGTATAGTGTCGGATCGAGATCCGAAATTCACTTCTCGATTTTGGAAAGCCCTGAACGAAGCATTGGGAACTAAAGTACTTCTTAGTACCGCTTATCACCCACAGACCGATGGTCAGACCGAGAGAACTATCCAGACCTTAGAGGATATGCTTAGGGCTTCGGTACTTGATAACGGGAAGAAATGGGAGGATCATCTTCCATTGGTGGAATTCTCATATAACAATAGTTATCATTCCAGTATCGGAATGGCACCTTTTGAAGCCTTGTATGGTAGAAAATGTAGAACTCCATTGTGTTGGTGGGAAGTAGGTGAGAACCGATTGTTAGGGCCCGAAATGATTCACGACACTACTGAAAAGATCCGCCAGATCAGGGATAGAATGAAAGCTGCTCAGAGTAGGCAAAAGAGCTATGCTGATAAAAGGAGAAGGCCGTTAGAGTTTGAGTCGGGCGATCATGTGTTTTTGAGATTATCACCAACAATTGGCACAGGTAGGGCATTACGGGTGAAGAAACTCAGTCCTCGGTATATTGGACCTTTCCAGATTATCGAGCGAATAGGGCCTCTTGCATACCGTATTGCTTTGCCTCCACCATTGTCAAATCTGCATGATGTATTCCATGTGTCTCAGCTGCGGAAGTACATTTCCGATCCTAGTCAACCGTTAGATTTTGAAACGATCGACCTTCGACCGGACTTGTCCTTCCAACCTAGTCCGAATTACATCATGGAACGTGGCGAGAGGACGCTACGGACAAAGTCAATTCCCATTGTCAATGTGGTTTGGGATGGTTTTTCCGTCGAAGAAGCTACTTGGGAGTTGGAGGACGATATGCGGACTCAGTATCCGTATTTGTTTTCTTAAGGTACGTTGTGTTTAATTTTGAGGACAAAATTCTTTCAAGTTGGGGAGAATGTAACATCCTCAAAATAATTAATCGAATTATTTGGATGTTAACCCAATTGCGTTAATTTGGTACTTAATTGGTAAAATTATTGAGTGCTAAAATTAATTATTGGCTGTCTCAGGATCGTTGACCGAATAATACGGACCAAGGAAGTTTCGAAATCGAAATAAGGGAATCAGATCAATACGGTAATTGGACCACGCTACCACGTATTTATTAATTAAATATGTGTGTGTGTGTGTATGTGTTTAAAGAAAAAGAGAGAAGGGTCCACGAGAGAGAGAAAAGAAACAGAGAAGAGAAGGGAAAGAAGAGAAAGAAGAGAAGGGAAAGAAGAGAAAGAAGAAGAAAGAAGAAGAGATTGTGGGAGCATCACTCATCCCCAAGGTCCCAAATTCCATCACCATCTTCATCTCATCCTTCTCATCAAAACCCATATCTTTGGTAAGCCTCTCCTCCATTTTTCCCCCTTCCTTTTTGATTTCGAAAATTGAGGGTTTTTGTGGAGAAATTTGTTGAAATCAAGGATTAATAGGTTGTGTTGGTGATTGGGTTATGCTTAGGATCGAAGCTAGGAGCGGATTGAACGCGATTGTAAGCTCGGAACGAAGTTAGGAGCGGTTCGGTGTTGTTTGGGTTCGATTCGGTGATTTCGACACGTCGGTGATTTCGGCTCGGCAACGACTCTCGCTTCAAGGGTGAGTTTTACTCACGCTTAGGATGTTTTTGTGTCTCGTTAGTTTTTACGTTAATTGATTTCGAGAGATTTTGGAACGAAAACCGTTATTTGAAAATATGTCGCGTTTTAATACAATTCGTTTTGATTGAGTTTTTGGATTGGATTGATTGATTGTGTGGTTTGTATTGGATTCATTTTACTGGTTGTAAAATCTGTTTTCGATCGGAACAAAAATCGGAATTGAGCGGAATAGCGGATTTCGCGAAAATCGCAAAATTCTGCACTTGACAGGCCCCCTTTCTGCCAGTCCACGCGCCGTTTGCGCGCCGCGCGTCACTCGCGCGCCACTGGACAGGACTTGACTGTCAACTCGCGCGCCGTTTGCGCGCCACGCGCCACTCGCGCGCCAGTTGGCAGAATTTTCAGCAACCAAACACTGTTTTTCGTTTCGCGATATCTTTTGATCCGGGAACCCGATTGAGGTGTTCTAAAATGCGTTGGAAAGCTTATTCAGAGGCCTAACTGAATATTCTAGTTTTAAGGCAAAATAAACTGTTTTCGAAGTTGAAAATTGTGTCGAAAAGAGGTAAATTAGAGTGCGAGTGTGAACTTGGTTTTATAAAAGCGTGGGTTAATTGTTCAACTGATTATTTGAGGTGATGGACCCTGAGTTCATATGATTACAGACCTGTGTGTGTATATGTATCGAGTTGGGTGACGACCCATGTGTAACATACTAGGCAGGGCAGTCATGATCCCTTACCCTAGGCTCCATGCCAATGGGAGAATGTACTATTGGTAGGGGGGTTCACCGGGAGTAGCGGTTACGCAGTCGGTGTTATGTTAAATTAATTGTAGTACGGTTCACCGGGAGTAGCGGTTACGCAGTCGGTGTCGTACTAAGTTATAGCAAATTCCCCGGGAGTAGCGGTTACGCAGTCGGTGGAATGCTATGTGTAAAATAATGCGGATCATCGGGAGTAGCGGTTACGCAGTCGGTGCCGTGTTGAGATTAAAAATGTTTTAAACTAGTACCGAGAGAGCTAGTAGGGGTTACGGTAGAACTCACTGAGATTGTATCTCACTGTTTATATGTTGTTGTTTTACAGAGACACAGGGGCAGCAGAAATCCAAGAGACACGAGTAGGTTGGGCTCGGACTGGTTGTGGATGACTTAGCATTATGTTTAAGTTTACATTTCCTCTTGTTGTCTATGTACAGCAACACTACGGCTTTAGTGTAAATCTTTTTATTTCCGCTTTCTTGTATGATACTGAGCAGGATAGTTCGCTGAATTTTATGGTCTTATGTGTATTAAGACTGCTTGGCTGTTGTCCAGTGAAAACTATTTTGCAGTGTTCAGTATTTATGCAGGAATTTTATATCTCTGATGTGTTTCTAACGTGCACTTGCGTATTTTTAATAAATAAAAATACCGGGGTGTTACAGCAAATCTACAGAATTATGAAACCAAATCATTCAAAATTAAAGTACTCAATATGAGGGAACTTGCCTATAGGTCAATCTATTGAATACACATTATACCTGCAACACCAATATTGTTTACTCCATCAATGTTTAACTTCCCGTTGATGTGAGCTCTCACCTATCTCACTTGATCTTCTTTTAAACCCAGCATAGTTCTTCAGATGCCCTTCATCATCTAGGCCATTCACTATTGCTTTAACCAGATTCTTGAAGTATTTGTTTGTCGCCTTAGTCAAATTGTTGATAGCCATACGAAAATCAAAAAAGTTATCTACTGGTCCTTCCTTGAGAAACTTTATCACTTCATTTTCAGCATAATGTTCAAGTCTTTCCAAAGCAACCCTAGCCTCTTCTTTCAAGCACTCCAAAAAGGTAAGCTTGGACTCATTATTCTTTGGGAAATAATATCCATACACATAAGTCCATTTAAGCACACTTCTACCATCAACTATTTGTTGACACATATCCTTTAAGAACTCCAATTCAATTTCAGGCTTTCCATATGACATACTCAAGTTGTTTATATCAACAGTACTCGTCTCAATCAAATACAAATGAGCTCTCTTTCTGTAAACTTCATTTTTAGTCCAATGCTCATAACAATGTTTGTACTTTTCCAAATAATTCTTTTTCTTAATTTCTTCTTCATCTATCTCTCTATTTTCCTTAAAATCTCTACCATCTTCTTGAACATCTATACCAACCTGTAGTTTTGTAGCACCCTGAACCTCTCTTCCTGGAAAAGGGTCGCAATCTATATTACGACATAAAGACCAACCTTGGAGACATGACCAACAAAATTCAAACCCACAAATGCAATAGATGCGGTAGCACCCAAAGTCTTTTTCAATAGGTACCCTACAACTAGGACATGGCTTAGTATTCAAAAGAATCCAAGAAGTACTTGCACATTCATAATTATTGTTTTTGATCCATTGAACCATAGTATTGCAATCCACTGGGGTGTGAGCTTTTTCACTGTTGTCAAAATTGCTGATATGGCTGTAGTCGAATGATGCTGACTGCAGTTGAAAGTCTGTAGTAGAATTGCAGTAGTAAAATTTCGACTGATGCTGTTGAGTGGCAAGGATTGCTGCGAACCAAATGTGCAGAAACAGAAGCTGTCGAAGTAGCTGCTGTCGAATTGTACTGATGGTATCGAAAATTAACCTGCAAACACAGAAATGTTAGATAAACAACCGGAGGCGTCTTGCGACTGCCCTGAAGAATTTATCCGCCTCTACAGCGCAAATTCCCCGAGGTACAACCGGGTCTTCTCAATCGCAGTAGCGAAAGAGGAATTTGTGCTGAGAAGACCCGGTTGTACCTCGGGGAATTTGCGCTGTAGAGGCGGATAAATTCCTCAGGGCAGTCGCAAGACGCCTCCGGTTGTTTATCTAACAGTTCTGTGTTTGCAGGTTTATTTTCGATAGCATCAGTACAATTCGACAGCAGCTACTTCGACTTCGACAGCTTCTGTTTCTGCACATTTGTTTCGCAGCAGTCCTTGCCAATCAACCGCATCAGTCGAAAATTTACTTCTGAAATTCGACTATAGAATTTCGACTGCAGTCAGCATCATTCGACTACAGCCATATCAGCATTTTGAACAACAATCTGAAGAATTTCTCATGGCTGACGCAATCAACAACGATGATAACGGTGCTCCCATCGACAACAACAACACTGTTATCATCCCTTCTGGTGTCCCGGTAACTTATGCGAAACCTTTCCCTGACATCTCTAAAATTGAGGTCTTCGCAGGCCAAAATTTTCGCAGGTGGCAGGAACGCGTGAGTTCCCTTCTTGACATGCACGGAGTTGCAGCTGCTCTTACTGACTCCAAACCTGTCGAACCTGCTACTCCCAAACAGGTCGAAGTTTGGACCCATGCCAACAAAGTGTGTTGTCACACAATTCGCAGCACCCTCTCCATCGAATTGTTCGACATCTACTGCACATACAAGGAAGCTAATCAGATCTGGGAATCAATGATTCTCAAATACACCGCTGAAGATGCAAGCAAGCAGAAATTTGTCATCAGCAACTACTACAATTGGGTCATGAGTGAAACTGGAGAAATCAAAACTCAAATCAACCAGTATCACAAATTACTAGAGGAAATGAAGGCTGAAAACATAGTTCTCCCTGACGAGTTCATTGCAGGTATTCTGATTGAGAAGCTGCCAGAATCATGGAAGGACTACAAGCAACAACTGAAGCACAAACACAAGCAATTGTCACTGAACGAGCTGCTGACTCATATCATCATCAAAGATACCAACCGAAAAGAGAGTAACAAGACAAAGGCGAAATCAATGGCTTCACGGGCAAACATGGTGATGAACAACCCATCAAGGTTCGACAAAGGTAAACCAGTCTCTCCAAACAAAAGGTACGATCCCAAGAAATCATCTAATCAAAAGTATCACAAAAGGAACAATGATCATTATCCTGGTGCTCATAGCACTCAATTCAAGAAAAGAGGATACTGCTTTGTTTGTGGAAAGCCAGGACACTATGCACCTAAATGCAGGCATAGGGCGAGAAATGACAATCCTCCTAAGGCTAACGCCAACTTGGCTGATGCTGGTGGAGATGATAATGAGGATGACGATGTCATTGCTGCTGTCGTTTCTCTGGTCAACATGGCAACTGATGTGAACAAATGGGTGGTGGATTCTGGAGCCACCAAGCACATCTGTGCTAATAGAGAAGTTTTTACCTCCTACACTGCTGTAGGGGAAGGAGAAGAAAATATCTATCTGGGTGACTCACATCCAGCCCCAGTTGTGGGGAAAGGAAAAGTTCTTCTCAAGCTCACATCGGGAAAAACTCTGGCTCTCACAAATGTGCTTCATGTGCCTAACATAAGGGCAAACCTGATCTCTGTTGGGGTTCTGCTGAAGCATGGTATCAAAGTGACATTTGAATCTGATAAGATTGTTCTTACCAAAAACAACATTTTTGTTGGAAAGGGATATTATGATCATGGACTTTTTGTACTCAACACTTTTGATTTCAATAACAATGTTTCGACTTCTGCTTACTTGATTGACTCTTATAATATGTGGCATACTAGACTAGGTCATATTAACTTTCAGTATGTTATTAAATTGCAACGTCTTGGCATGATTTCGACTAGTGATAATCAACATAGTAAATGCGATGTATGTGTCGAAACCAAGTTAACAAAGAAATCGTGTCCCCCAGTACATCGTGAAACTGAACTGCTTAGTTTAATTCATACGGACCTAGGAGATTTAAAACAAACTCCAACTAGGGGCGGAAAAAATTATTATGTAACGTTTATAGATGATTTTTCGCGATACACTAAGGTGTTTCTATTAAGACAAAAAGATGAAGCATTTGAAGCTTTTCTTTCATATAAAGCTGAAGTCGAAAATCAATTAGATAGAAAGATTAAAAGAGTTAGATCCGACCGTGGAGGAGAATACATATCTTTTAATGATTTTTGTGAAAAGGAAGGTATAATACATGAAACAACTCCCCCCTATTCACCTGAATCTAATGGCATAGCCGAAAGGAAAAATAGGACATTGAAAGAGATGATGAACGCTATGTTAATAAGTTCTAATGCGCCAACTAACTTGTGGGGTGAGGCTATATTAACTGCATGTTTTATACAAAATAGAACTCCTCATAGGAAAACCGGAAAGACCCCCTATGAACTGTGGAAAGGTTATCAACCTAACTTAAAATATTTAAAAGTGTGGGGGTGCCTAGCTAAAGT
Organism: Astragalus membranaceus; assembly: GCA_039519185.1. Classification (NCBI taxonomy): domain Eukaryota; kingdom Viridiplantae; phylum Streptophyta; class Magnoliopsida; order Fabales; family Fabaceae; genus Astragalus; species Astragalus membranaceus. Next base: position 97,580,570 of record CM076850.1, read on the forward strand.
TATGTTGCCTGATCCTAAGAAAAGAAAAATTGGTTGCAAAACCTCTGATTGTGTTTTTATAGGATATGCAGAACACAGCGCTGCTTATAGATTCCTTGTTGTGAAAAGTGATGTTCTAGATAATAATACTATCGTAGAAACTAAAAATGCTGAGTTTTTTTGAAAACGTTTTTCCTTTGAAACATGATAGTATATATAGACAACCATTAGCAAGTACTAATGATGAAACTCATGAGGAACCGGATCAAGAACTAAGGAGAAGTAAAAGACCAAGAAAAGAAACATCCTTCGGAAATGATTTTTATACTTATCTTGTCGAAAAAGATCCAGAAACCTTTTTTGAAGCAACTTCTTCTTCTGAGTCGAAATTTTGGAAAGAAGCCATTAAAACTGAAATAGACTCAATTTCCAAGTGTAACACTTGGACCTTAGTTGATTTACCACCTGGGGCAAAATCAATAGGATGCAAGTGGATTTTCAAAAGAAAATATAACCCTGATGGGTCTATTGATAAATACAAAGCTAGATTAGTAGCAAAAGGTTTTTCTCAAAAACAAAACATTGATTACTTTGATACCTTTGCTCCAGTAACAAGAATTTCTTCTATTAGAGTTTTAATAGCTTTGGCTTCTATCCACAAACTAGTTATTCATCAAATGGATGTTAAAACCGCTTTTTTGAACGGTGACTTAGAAGAAGAAATTTACATGAATCAACCCGAAGGATGTATAGTTTCTGATCGTACCTGATCAATACGATGATTTGTTGCTGTCTGATGATGTTGCTCGGTCGTTGGGATGAAGGACCGAGTCCTGGGCCGCACGCGGGTGGTACCTGCAAAGGCACTCCAACGCTCAAGTCAGAGGTGCTTCAACGGGCAGGGTCACAAGGTGAGTAAAACGTACCTGAGGCCACATGCTAGTGTGGTATATATACTGTTGACTGCGCAGGCGTTCTGCCGTCGCGCTTATCTCGGAGCTGGCTGCATCTTGCGGAGCAAGCAAGCCATGTATTGGGCCGCGCTGGGCCTGTTGGGTGAAATTGGGCTTCGAGCCCACTCCGGAACAGTTGCCCCCCAAGCCTAGGTCGCCTGGGGGTGGGCTAAGCTTGATTCCTTGCCCCCAGCGTTAACTGGTCGATCGCTAACTGGTCGACTGCCTGGTCACACGCGGCCTGGTCACACGGGGCCAGGTGCCATCTCGGGTTTGATGCCTGACAATCAATTGTCATAAATGCTGAGGCGACAGTTACTTTAATGAGGTGACTTTTGGTTTTTTCGAGGTGACGTTTAAAGACTCGAAGCGTTTGAGTAATGATGGTACGCGAAGAGTCGCGCCTCTTCGCTTCCGGCCCATGATGATGGTTGGCCCATTATATATAGGGTTCAAGGGAGTTTCTCATTCGCACGTTTCTCTGATTTCCTCCGCTCTCGTTGATCGCTCGTTGCAGAGGAATTGGATCGGTCGCTCCTACCAAAGCTCGCTCGCAATCAGCTCGCTCCAATTCCAGGTAACTACGACCGTCCTTTCTTTATTTCAGTTTTTATGTTCCACCTAGTGGAGGGGGTGTCAGGTCTGGGGACGACCACGTCACCCCCTCTCCACGCGCGAGCAAGACCTTGACCGTTATTCCCCTTCACAGGTTTATTCTGGTGCGGACCAAACAGACCCGCCGTATCTCTGGAAGTCCGGTCGTTTCTCTTGCACATAGTATGACCCGACCAGTGGAGCAAAGTTCTGTGCAAGCCCGGTCGTCCTCTTCTGACGATGAGTCTTCCTCTGGGTCTTCAACTCTGAATTGGACTTCCTCTGGTGAATCCGAAACTCGGCCGGACAAAAATGGGGCGCCGTTAACTGAGGCTGTAGTCGATGACGCCGTAGAAAGCAACGCACGGTGTAACACCCCCCTTACTCATTATTTTTTTTTTATCAAAAATCAGAGTTCAAAATCGCTTTCCTTTTTAAAAGGTACATCCTCTAGGGAGTGCTACTTTCACCAGAACCTCAACATAAATTAGTAAACAATACTTTTCACAAAATAAATATAATTGCGTGATACATAGCACGACTTAAATGGGGCGAACCCTCGAAACATCGTTTTCTCAAAGAGTCTTACATCACCAATATAATTAAACCTAGCTAAATAATAATAAGACAACTATAACAACTCGTCCCCCCCAGTGCTACGCATCAGAGCATGACTCTACAGGACCACTAGAAGGTAGGAGAACCTTCACTCGCTATCACCTGCACGTTGCCGACATGAGAAGCAACATAAAAGCAGTAGGGTGAGTCTCTTTACATGAATAATAACAAATATGATAAGCATTATACTAGGGAAAGGCAAACCAAAAGCACCAATTCACAGTCATATTAGCACACCATTATTTTACATCACCGAGAAACAACATAGGCCGAAGCCTCTGCTCACCAAAATAGTAAACACACCATAACACCTCATACACACCACAATGAATACACGCACCAAATAATTAATATATTCACCAATTAAGCCTTGAGGGCACACCTTCATAAAAATCGCCCATCTGGCATAATCATCATAATTAAGATATACCGTCATTAATTCACAACCGTCATTTAACATGGCCGAAGCCAACACCGTCCTTTAATATTTAATCCACCATTATTAAACACGTCATCATTAGATTCATTATCATCATTAGTCCACCGTTACTAGACACATCATCACTTTAATTACCTCAACAATGTTTACACCAACACACGGGCTAACCAATTTGGCGCCCACACCCGAGACTCCCAAGCAACACAACACGCATCATAGCGGCACAATATCTACACACCAATTTCAACACCAACTAGTCACATAGTGACACAACACCTAAACCTCACATATTATCTCAATACTTCAACAACAACCCCGAAACGGTCCTTTTTAGACATAACAAAACACCGCACCGTCGAGACAGCTACCTATCAAAATTCTAACGAAAATCCGGCAGAGTTTCCTCTGAAATACGGACATCCCCAAATAGTACTTTTTACCTGTTTAACCAGTCCAGACCCAATTTATGTTTATAAACGATTACTTCGCACACAATCACGCAACACACACCAAGCGCGCCCCAAAGCGGGCACTGAGGCAACATCGTGCCACGCCTCTGAAACAATTCAGGACGTCTCTGAAACAATTCAGGACGTCTCTGAAACAACACAGCACACTTGTACTTGGACGGGCCAAGGTTTGGCGTCCGCACGCCTCATTTCCAGCGATCACACAGACACACAACATTTCCACAATATTCATTCAACAACTTGACACTCAACTCGACCACATATATTTGGGCATTTTCAACAACAATCTACACTCACTCCAATACTACTCAAATGAGTTTTGGTCAGTAATTCATGGCACAGTATCATATCAATTCACAACTCAAATACAATAACACCTCATTATCACAACAATTCAACAACTCAATACAACATCATCTCATCATCACAACAATTCAGCACAACAACAAGGCATATAAATCATCATTCAACAATCCAAATCTCCTAACGCCTAACCCACACATAACACCAATCATATAAGCTATTATATAAGTAAAGGAGAGCCCCCTAACCTTGAATTGAAGGACTCCAAACAACACCAAAAATCACTCAAGTGGCAAGCTTCTCCCTTCTTTCTTTATTGCTGCGCGCCTCACTCTACTCTCTCTCACGGTTTCTTTGTTCTTTCTTCCCTTGCTTATTCGCAATTCCCTTTCTTTCCTTTCTTTCTTCTCAGCCGCACGCTCTCTTCCTCTCTGATCGCAATTCTTTCTTCCTCAGCCACACGCTCTGTTCCTCTCTGATTCACGGTTCCTTTCTTCTTCTTTTCTTTTCTTTCTATTTCTTTCTCTCTCAGCCGCGTCTTCTTCCTTCTCCTCTGGTTCGGAACTCTTCTTCTTCTTCACGCGGCCTGTAACACCCCTTTCTACCCTTCACTTTGTTTATAAAAATCAGAGTTCGAAAATTTCGTCCCTAAGGGAAGTTACACATACTTCAAACAAAACGTCGTTTATCAATTTCAAAAACAGTTTAACTCAATGATCATTCATCCACGTAGCACTTCAACATAAAAATCTCAAGCCTCATTTAACGTCGCTTATAAAACTCAACATAACACAACCATCTACGCAGCGGAAAATAGTAAAACATAACCAAATAGTCCACATGGACCCAACAACCAAAAATCATTAATAAATGCCGAGTTCGTTTCCCCCCCTGAGTGCTACGTATCAGAGCATGACGACTCGACTCGAAAGAAAAGTGAAGCTAAGACCTTCACTGGGAATCACCTGCACGTTACCAACACGGGGGTAACATTCAAACAGGAAAGGGTGAGCATCATTTCAGTCTATATAATAGAAAATATGATAAGGACTAATCACAGGCTACGCACTAGAATAATCAGCATCCAATACACTAAACACCCACATCACAGTCATCATTTACATCATTTACAATAACTCATCTCATGTCGTATAGATTTATGAAATGCAACCCACTCGCGGGCATATGCATGAAGGTACCTTTTCACAAAACGTCGCTTAGCCACTCAGGCCTCATCATCACTTAGCCACTCAGGCCTCAAAACATCACTGGGTTTATGCATATGGGCATGAGACACTATGACATGCACCACTCACAATACGCAAATACACAATTACTCAATTCATAGTCAACTATGTGACCCGTCACTTACCGGTTTGCTCGCACGGAGCACAGCACCTGTCAAATTCATAATCATCACACAACGTCACTAGGCCATTTAGACCTTAACATCACTTAGCCCTTCGGGCCCCAAACGTCACTGGTTTTTCATCGACACTCACACATAAACATCAATCAACTCAACCATAACCACTGAGGCAAAAACGTCATTTGACTAACCACTAAGGGCATCCTCGTCATTTACACATCATTATCTACAACTTTGGCCACTAGGGCAAAACAGTCTTTTACACATCATAACTAATAATAATTAGCCACTGAGGGCGAAACAGTCATTTAACTAGCCCCGAAGGCATCATCGTCAAAATCATCATTTTTGACATTATTTTGCTAAAACTGTCGTTTATACACCAAAAAGGATTTTTAAAGAGCTTCATATCATTTTTCAATGTCACTGGGACGGTCACCGGGGACAGCCACTTGGGCGTCCACAAACAGCCAGAAAATAACAATTTTTCATTTTAAAAAATTGGACCCATAGATGGACAACGTAAAAAGCTTCACGACACTTTTTGAATCGTCCAAAACGGACGTCTGAGTCAAAAGTTATGATAAAAATAATTTTGGAAGAATCAGGCAACATCCTGGGAACAGGCGCCTTAGGCGCCCAGGCAACCAGGCAACAAGTGCACAGGCGCCCAGCGCCCAGGCAACAACAACGCAACACAACACAGCGCCACAGGCGCTCAGCGCCCAGGCGCGCACAACGCACGCACAACACAGCGCCACAGGCGCTCAGCGCCCAGGCGCGCACAACGCACACACAACACAACACGGGCGCCTAGCGCCCAGGCGCGCCCCCACGCGCAACAACACCCAGCACAGGCGCCCAGCGCCCAGCACAGGCGCTTAGCGCCCAGAACCAGCAACCACCCAGAATTTGTCCAACACTTTTTAACACTAAAAATTGGTTTTTCTAACAACCTTTAAATTATAAAAACTCAACATTTTCCAGCCACCAAAAATACACTTATTTTAATTAATTTCTCAAAAAATTCAATTGAGCATTGTCTTCCCTATCCCCTTGGCGCCCTAGGCGCCTATACACCCAATCTTCCAATTTGCGAACAACACAAGCAACCCAACACACCAATTTCCGTTTCATGATCAATTCGAATACCACAAGTCATCAAAACAAACGCGTACACATCAAGAATTTCAGCCTCATGATTTATTTCACTTCGCATACACATATATATAATGACTAATACCAACAATGCATCAAGAACACATCAAGAATTCGTGCCTACATCAATTCGCATACATACCTATATAGGAACCAACATCAACAATGCATCAATAAATCTAGTCTAACCCTAGATCTAGAACTCATCATATGAATTATTAGATAGAATGATAGAGCTCCCCTAACCTCGAAATTGAAGAACGGAGGCTCCGGAGATAGTCACGTACAGGACCACAGCAACAAGATCACGTTCTTGCTCTTCCTTGGTTGCGACTTCTCTCCTCTTCTTCTCTTCTCCTTACGGCGCCCCTTGCTCTCTCTCTCTTTCTCACGCTATTTCTTTCTCTCCCTTGTTCTTTCTTTCAACTTCGCAAATCCTCCACCAAAACCCTAGCCCCCAACACCTAACCACTTCGCATATGACAAGAATAATGGGCTTGGGCTTCTCACTTAGGCCCAAGTCCATTTGGTTTGGCACCTCCACTTTCTAATACTTCCTACATGTATTAGTATAATTTCTAATTAATTAAAATACATCAAATAATTTAATTTAAATCCCCCAATTACTTAATTAAATAAATTAATTAAATAATTTTAGGGTGTTACACGGCCGATTCTCTTCTTCTCAGCTGTTCGCAATTCTTCCCTCTCTCTGTTTCACGAATTTCCCCATTCTTATTTTCCCTTCTCTTTCCTCGGTTTCTCTCTCTCTCTCGCTGATTCTCCCCTTTCCTCTATTCTTTCCTTTTTTTTTTCTCAAGCGCCGTTTTCTTTCCTTTCTTCATTCACGGTTCTCCTTCTTTTTCCTTCTTCTTTCTTTCATTCGGGTCCCTCACTCTCCTGTTCCCGTTTTCCTCACTTCTTCTTCTTTGCTTTTTCTTTTAATTAAACCTAGGCCCAATTAATGTTTGCACCCCTACCCAACTACTTCCACCACTTAATTATTTGTTAACACCACTCCATTGATTCAATAAGATACCATGTTATTATTTCTCATATTTCTCCACAAACTAATTCCCTCTAATTAATTAAATAATTATCCAATTATTTTTGGGGCGTTACAACTCTCCCCCACTTAAAGAATTTCGTCCTCGAAATTACCTGAATCGAACAACTCCGGATACGCCTCCTTCATCTTACTTTCCAACTCCCAAGTCACACTCTCACAAACCGCTTCCAACCAAACTACTTTCACTTAAGATTATCTCCTTACCTCTGAAAATTCTCACCTCACGATCTCCATTTCGCTGCGCACTCTGATACATTTTCGCAACTCCTGGATAATACTCAGCTTACTCCTACGACTCCCTTCAAAATTCGCCTTCTTAATATCCACATTGTTAGGAACACAAATTCTACCCCGGGTCCTCAATACACCTCGCGCATCAACAACAAAATCCTTATTCCTAGATTGATCAAATCCACCCGCCAAAACAACTTATTTAGCATCTAGTTTCTAAGCTTCTCAAATATAAACTAGAAATTCATTATTAATCCCTAACATACCCAATCCAACACTTTAAAAACCCCACACATAGAGTCTATCTCTAATGAAATTATTGCAAGCATCCTAGATCCTAATAAGGAATAAACAACCATCATACATGTACACTCATATATACAACACGTCAAGGGTACGCCTAGACAATTGACCTAGCCGTGACACACACCCAAGACTCAACACCATCACACCGAGGTACAACACTTACAACTGTACGAAGGGCACACGGCACTTGGTGCCTAGCCCGCAACACATTCCACAACAACACCGAGACACCAGCAACTCAAACCTCACTTTTCAACATCATTAGTTCATGCATATTATCAAACATCATACAAGCACCATATTTTGCATGCAACATTTAATTTAATTAATCCACTTAGAGAAATTCACAAAGGTATTTCAAAAGTCAATTCCGTTAACATGCACTTAGTACAATCTTTTTCATGTAGGAGAAAACTAAATCGAGTATTCTACTTTTCACATGTATTAATCATTCCGAATCTAGCCTCCTAGAAGTATCATCATATTTGTTCATAAAACCTTAAATCCTATTATCAAACACCAAACCAACTCCCAATAATTCAATTCATTGAAATGGAATACAAAAGTATTTATACATATTCGTAATCCTTTAATCATGTTATTAGCATTCAAAGATCATCAAAGTGAGGTCAAAAACATCATGCATACTCATAATTCGTTTAAGCATCGTCATTCCTAAAATATTCCAACAAACACATGAGCTCACTAGTTTGGTAGGTTTCTAAATTCAAGGTTCTAATTCTCGTTCATTTCTTATATTCCTCAACTATCTATTTCCATTCTACTAATGGTTCAACAAGGGTATGAAAACAACATGTGTATTCTAAGAAACATTTCTATTTTAAAAAGGCGACCCATAGAAACAAACATGGTCATCAAACAAGTTTAAGAAAATAGAATTGAACATCAGAACATGCTTATTCAATTTCACGCGGTTTGCCATATCTTGAGGAAATCAACCAGAACACGTAATTCAACAAGGCAATCATCAAGGCACAAACACAAAGACTCTTATATTTTAATTTGCTCTAGTTTTATACACCAAGTATAATTCCCTTAAGCTCCTATATGAGTCCTAGACTCTAATTACAAGAATACAACCACCATTTATATATAGCTACACATGTAATATTTAATTTAGTGGACTCACTTGGATAAATCCACAAAAGTATTTACAAGGCAACATTTCATCAAGTAATTAGAAATCAACAATCACATATTCATGCCCAACAAGGAAAATATTTATAGATATTGCATCATCACCAACATTGATTCCTAGTACAACTTTCAAAGTAATTCTAAACTCTTATTAGAAGAAACAGAAGCAAAAACATCGTTTGTAGAAAAATTACTTTTGCAAAGTGCAAGCCACTACTAACCACGTTCATTAAACCGTTTCCTTCATCGATTAATATTCATGTATCATAATTTATTTCATATAGAAGAGAAATAAAATCTTTATAATCAACATGCAATACGTGCCAATCCATACTAAGCATATCCACAACATTGCACATTGGGAATAACGTAACAAGTTAATTAAGTAGAATAAAACAGACTCCAAACAACACCAAAAATCACTCAAGTGGCAAGCTTCTCCCTTCTTTCTTTATTGCTGCGCGCCTCACTCTACTCTCTCTCACGGTTTCTTTGTTCTTTCTTCCCTTGCTTATTCGCAATTCCCTTTCTTTCCTTTCTTTCTTCTCAGCCGCACGCTCTCTTCCTCTCTGATCGCAATTCTTTCTTCCTCAGCCACACGCTCTGTTCCTCTCTGATTCACGGTTCCTTTCTTCTTCTTTTCTTTTCTTTCTATTTCTTTCTCTCTCAGCCGCGTCTTCTTCCTTCTCCTCTGGTTCGGAACTCTTCTTCTTCTTCACGCGGCCGATTCTCTTCTTCTCAGCTGTTCGCAATTCTTCCCTCTCTCTGTTTCACGAATTTCCCCATTCTTATTTTCCCTTCTCTTTCCTCGGTTTCTCTCTCTCTCGCTGATTCTCCCCTTTCCTCTATTCTTTCCTTTTTTTTTCTCAAGCGCCGTTTTCTTTCCTTTCTTCATTCACGGTTCTCCTTCTTTTTCCTTCTTCTTTCTTTCATTCGGGTCCCTCACTCTCCTGTTCCCGTTTTCCTCACTTCTTCTTCTTTGCTTTTTCTTTTAATTAAACCTAGGCCCAATTAATGTTTGCACCCCTACCCAACTACTTCCACCACTTAATTATTTGTTAACACCACTCCATTGATTCAATAAGATACCATGTTATTATTTCTCATATTTCTCCACAAACTAATTCCCTCTAATTAATTAAATAATTATCCAATTATTTTTGGGGCGTTACACACGGGTTGCCACTGATGAAGGTATTGACCATGCCGCGGCCGACGGCACTGCGACGGCCGATAGAGGCCAACAAGGCGACCAGCGAGAAGATCCTGAGGTCGCAGCTGAAAAGGACATGTCTTGGGTTTCACTTAGCCTGAGAGGTCAACGTAGCAAAATTCAACAGGGGAGCCAGGACATAGCGTATCTCCCGACCGGACTAAACGAAGGATGGAGAATAGAAGGCATGGGCAAAGGGGAAGACATCGCGACCTGGACAGACGTGCTAAAATTCACGATGTACCGCATCGTTTTTGAACGCATGGGCATAATTCCACCGTTTACCAAGTTCCAACGCCAGGACTTACGTTATCTTCAGGTCGCCCCCTCTCAACTGAACCCGAACGCTTGGGCGTTCTTGCAGGCGTACGAAGATGTTCTTGTAGTTCTGAAACGACCGGTCTCCATAAGATTATTCTTCACATTGTTTGAAATGAGCTACATTTACGAGAAAGGTTCCAAGGGCGCCCGTAAGGAAGCAGTTTCGTTCAAAAACCGCTCGACATACATTTTTTTCAAGCCTTATCTGGAATCACTGACGACCGGGTGGAAGAGAGAATTCTTTTGGGTCGTTCCAAACTCGGCCGAGGCCCTTCGAGGAATCGCCCAGATGTCAAAAGATGATCGGGAAGGAGCGCCCCTGTTTCCCACGGTGTGGAGTTTTACCCATTTCTTGAAAAAACCGGGCGAGTACGCCTTTAAGGAAACAGAACTTGACGACCTGGATAGGGGGACGATCCATAGGCTGAAAAAGATTGCGTCCCTAGTCCCTGAGGGTCGCATCAAGGTCAAGAAAATTGTGGATGCTCGTGGCAAGAAAGAAGTCAAGGCCGCTCTTGGTTGGTGGTCGCTCGCCTAGTTTATTTTCTGTCATTTTTGTTTTATTTAACTGTTTCTAACCATCTACTTTTGTCTTTGCAGTTGACATGGCGAACATGAACGACTTCGACCTCTTGGACCAATGGGCGGCCGAGGATGGTGAGAATTCGCCCGTCCGCGGGATTCCTGAAACTCAACCTGGGGGTACGCCCCAAGCTGCCGGAACCGGATCTCAGCCCGATCGTCAGACTCCTCGAGTGGGCACACCGAATCAAGCCATTGACTTGGGCAGTCCACTTCAAAATCAAGAAAGGTCCAAGAGGGATCGGTCGGTTGATCGTGGGGGTCAGAACAAGAAGCACAAGAGTGGCAAAAGCCATGGGCACTACCGGTCGCCTAAAATCGACCTGCTTGGATTGGGCGATCAGGACTGCGCTCGTTTCAAAGAAGAACCGTTCGAGGTGATGGCCGATGCGATGAAGGCCGCTGGAATTCTTTCCAAAAAATACCAAGACGAGGAAGCAGATCGCATGGAAGGTAGGCGCCTTGCCAATAAATATTCATTGCTTGAAGACGATCTAGTTGATAAAAATTTTAAACTGAACTCTGCCTTGTCGTTGCTCGCAGAAGTGAGGGGTGAGCGAAATGATTTGCTCAAGAAGATGAAGGAACTTGAACCGAAAATCAAGGCGATCGCTGACAACGAGAAGAAGCTCGACGAGGCAGAACGCCAACTTGTGGCCGCTGTTGCTGCTCAAACTGCTGCCGAGTCGGCCCTGGACAAGGCGATCGTCGACAAGAAAACAGCTGAAAAAGAGGTCGAACGCCTCACTTCAAAGAATACAGAACTGTCGAACCAGATCGCTGGACTAAAAAATGACCTGGATGCCATGGAGGAGGGAAAGAACAAGTTTCAAGGTCGTTACAAAGACGTTCTTGACCGGGCGAAGGGAGCTGCAGAGGCTCAATTTGAGAATGCGGTCAGTCAAATTAAGCTTCTCTACCCTGATCTCGGGAGATCGTGCAATGCACACATTGTGTGATCGAGCAGCAAATCGTGCGTCCCAAGAAAATGCTGAAGGGGAAGGTCGTTCAAGAAGAGGCGGTCATCTACCGGGCCCCTAGCGACTCTTAACTTGTAATCTTTTGAATTCTGTAATCTTGGATTTTGCACTTTTGGCCCGCCTGCGAGCGGTATTTTAATGGGCGCCCAGGATACGACCAAGGCATCCTCGTTTGTACTTAATGACAATTTAGCGCTTTGTTCGCCCGTTATTTTCAATGAACTTTGGCCTGTTTAATTGCTCTTCAATTGAATTCGATTCTTTTTTGCTATGGTCGGTCGCGCCCGACAAAATTTTTTATGGACCAATCGATGGTCCTTCGTTGTGGCAGATTGTTCGTTGGCCACAATACTAAGGGTAATTTGTTTACCTCGCTTTGTGGGTCGCTTGTTTATCCACACTTGGGCCAATCGATGGCATTTCGTATAGGCCGTTCAGCGGCTCTCGTTTGGGCCATTCGATGGCACTCTTTTAGGCCGCTCGGCGGCTCTCGTTTGGGCCATTCGATGGCACTCTTTTAGGCCGCTCGGCGGCTCTCATTTGGGCCATTCGGTGGCACTATTTTAGGCCGCTCGGCGGCTCTCGTTTGGGCCATTCGATGGCACTCTACTGGTCGCTCGACTGCTACTCACATGGTGAGCGACCGTGCATACAATTTGCAGGAAATAAAGTACACAAGTCAAATTTTAAGGTCGATCCTCGGTAAAAAACCCCTGTGGGGAAAAAGAGCGACCGCCTGTTCTTTATTGATCAATTAGTGTTTTCAACTTAAACATAATACTTTCTCAACTTGTCAGCATTCCATGTTCTGGGGATGGTCGCCCCTTCCATGGTTTCTAGCTCGTAAGCTCCCTTTCCAGTCTTGCTGATAACATGGTATGGTCCTTCCCAATTAGGGGCGAGCTTTCCCTGGCGAGCGTTCTTATTCCCCACGTCGGCCCTCCTAAGGACGAGCTGTCCAATGGAGAACTCCCTCTTCTGGACGCGGGCGTTATACCTGGCAGCGACCTTCTGCTTGATGAGTTGCTCCCTAAGTGACGCCTTGGTTCGCAGCTCATCAACCAGGTCGAGCTCTTCTCTTGTTGCTCGCTCATTTGCGACCGGGGTTGGTGGGTTGGTCGTCCTCCAACTTAGCTCTCCCATCTCAATCGGGATGACAGCGTCAGTTCCGTAGACAAGTCTAAATGGTGACTCCCCGGTCGATGAGTGGGGGGTCGTTCTGTAGGCCCAAAGGACCGACTGTAGTTCATTTGCCCAATTTCCCTTGGCTTCATCCAACCTTCTTTTCAGTCCGCGTAGTACTACCCTGTTGGCCGCTTCAGCCTGGCCATTGGTTTGTGGGTGCTCGACCGAGGTGAAACGCTGTTTCACACCTAGGCCGGCCAGCATTTCTCCAAACTTTCTGTCTGCGAATTGAGTTCCATTATCAATCACCAGTTGTTCGGGCACTCCAAAGCGGGCGAGCACGTTTCTCCCAAAAAACTTAGATACCTTCGCTGAGGTAATGGTTGCAAGTGGCTCTGCTTCTATCCACTTAGTGAAATAGTCAATCGCAACGATCAGGAATTTCAACTGACCTGGTGCAGGTGGAAAGGGGCCGAGCAGGTCCATGCCCCACCAAGCGAACGGCCATGGTGGGGTTAGGCTGTGTAGTTCTGATGAGGGCGCTATATGTACGTCGGCATGAATTTGGCATTTCTTGCACTTCTGAACAAGTATCTTAGCATCCTCAGCCATGGTCGGCCAACAGTATCCGGCCCTGAGCGCCTTCTTAGCAATCGACCGACCACCTTGATGGCTACCACAATCGCCTTCATGTATATCCCTCAGTACATGGTCGGCTTCGACCGACGTAAGGCATCTCAGCAATGGGGATGAAAAGCCCCTTCTATACAGTCTTCCTTCAATCACTGAGTACTTGGTCGCCCGCAACCTCAGGAGCTTTGCTGCCTTCTGGTCGCAAGGTTCTACTCCATTGAGAATATATTGCAAGATAGGAGTGATCCAGTCTTTGTCCAAGTCGACCGCTAGAATCGCTAACGGTTCGGCAGGCTTGGTCGATACGCTCGGCCGCGTTAACGTTTCTTGGATTAGACTTCTGTGGTTCCCAGGAGTCTTTGCACTGGCTAACTTCGATAGGATGTCAACCCGAACGTTCTCTATCCTGGGGACGTGCTTAACTTCTGCTCGGTCGAATTGCTTCAGCAGATCCCTTACCTTGGCCAAATAATTCTTCAAGACGTCGTCCTTTGTGTCGTATAGGTCTTGAATTTGGGAGACTACCAGTAGAGAGTCAGAGTGAAGTTCAACACGGTCGACGTTGAACTCTTTGGCTAGCTGCAGCCCGGCAATGCACGCTTCATACTCGGCCTGGTTGTTTGAAGTGTGAAACGCGAAAGTCAATGACACTTCAACAGTAAGTCCTTCTGAGTTCTCAAGTATCAGACCGGCCCCACTTCCTTTGCTGTTGGAGGATCCATCTACGTGCAAAGTCCAGGTCGTGATGGCCTGACCGTCTGGTATTGGAGTCATCTCAGCGATGAAGTCGGCCAACACTTGGGCCTTAGCGGCCGATCTAGCCTCGAACTTGATCCCAAACTCAGAGTTCCACAGCCCACTTGATCATACGCCCTGCTAGGTCAGGTCGGTGAAGGATTTGCCTAATAGGCTGGTCGGTCCTCACCACGACCTGATGGGCCACGAAATAAGGGCGCAATCTACGAGTGGCCACAAGTAACGCTAAGGCTAGCTTCTCGATTTTCTGGTATCTGATCTCTGGGCCTTGAAATACCTTACTGATGAAATAGACCGGGTTTTGCTTTAGGTCGCTTTCTCTTACGAGAACAGCGCTCATGGCTTCGTCCGTTATGGCCAAGTATAAGTAAAGCGTCTCCCCTCGTTGCGGCTTGGTCATGATGGGCGGGTTGGTGAGTGCCGCCTTCAGCTCGTCCAATGCTCGGTGGCATTGGTCGGTCCATTCAAACTCGACCTCCTTCTTCAAGAGCTTGAACAGTGGAAGCGATTTGCACGCTGATTTGGGTATAAATCGTGACAGGGCAGCGACCATGCCATTCAATTGCTGAATTTCTTTTTTCGTAGTGGGCGGCCTCATGTCGGCGACCGCCCTACACTTATCAGGGTTTGCTTCGATCCCTCGCTCTGTTAAGTGGAAACCCAGGAACTTGCTCGCCCTTACTCCGAAGGTGCACTTCTCTAGATTCAACCTCAAGGAATTCTTCCTTGCTTCCTCAAAAATTTCCCTTAGGTCGTCAATGTGGTCTTGGTCGGTCTTGCTTTTGATGATCATATCATCCAAGTAGACCTCTGATATCCGACCGATCTGCCACCTGAAGACCTTGTTCATCATTCTTTGATAGGTCGCGCCGCCGTTCTTCAGACCAAAGGGCATTACCTTGTACTGAAAATTTCCACGATCGGTCATGAACGCGGTCTTATGCCGATCGGGTGGGTACATAGTGATTTGGTTGTAACCTGAATAAGCGTCTAAAAAAGACAGGAGTTTGTAGCCCGCAGTCCCGTCGACCAGTTTGTCAATGTTTGGCAGGGGAAAGGCGTCCTTTGGGCATGCCTTATTCAGGTCGGTATAGTCGACGCACATGCGCCACTTACCATTTTTCTTCTTCACTAACACGACGTTGGAAAGCCAAGTCGTATACTTAATCTCTTCAATGAAGTTGGCCTTGATGAGGTCGTCAACTGCCTGTGTGGCCGCCAATGCTTTCTCTTCGCTCTGAGTGCGTCTCTTTTGTGTGACCGGTCTGGCTGTCTCATCAACGGACAGTTGGTGGCAAGCAATTTCTATTGGGATCCCGGGAATGTCTGATGCCCGCCATGCAAAAAGGTCTGCGTAATCCCTGAGGCAGGTGATGAGATCTTGCTTGACCTGTTCAGGTAGGTCGCTCCCCAACTAAACTGTCTTAGTTGGGTCGTCCGATAACTGAACATCGACCAATTCCCCGTGGGGCTCGGGCCTCTTCAGTTTATTCTTTAGCTCGCGGGCTAAATCGTCGTCGCCGTCCTCAGGGTCGCTATCTGGGTCGTAACGAGCATCCAGGTCGGCCACATTGACCTGATGCCCCTCTCCGAGATCCTGCGGTTTAGCACTTACCACCTTCATATCACAAATCTCTTGATAGAGGAAATGGCTCCTCATGGCCGCTTCCATGTCGGCTATTACTGTCACAACCTGGTCGCTTTTATTGTAGAACTTCATCTTTAAATGCACAGTTGAGGCTACGGCCTCCAATTTTCCCAGTGTTGGTCGGCCGATGATGCAGTGGTAACACGATTTGATTGGCAGAACTAAGAACGTCATCCTGACCGTCCTGTACAACGAGTTGCCGTTCGTATCATCTCCAAAAGTAACAAGCAATTCTATCGTCCCCAGGGGGTAGGTGGTCGCCCCATTGAACCCGGTCAATGGGGTTGGTACAGCTTGCGGAATAATTTCGCTCCTGTCCACGTTTAACTTGTCAATCAGTTCCTCAAACATGATGTCAGCCGAGCTCCCTTGGTCGATCAGTATTCTTCTGACCTCAGTGTTGGCCATTACGGCCGATACTACCAAAGGGACGTAATTATTGATTTTGCCATCAAGTAAGTCTTCGTCCCCAAAAGAAATGGGCGGCCTATTCGAGGCCGGCCGTGGGGTTGAAGTTGAGCTGACCATCATAAGTTCATTCCACTTCCTCTTCATTGCCTTGTTGGACTCTCTGATATCCAACGGGTTACCTCCATGGATGACCATGGCTACATTGCGGCCCTTCGACTGTCTGGGGTCGCGATCTTCCTCAGAATTATCACGCGGTCGCTCGACCGTCGAGTTGACGATCGCTTTGCCTCTGTCATTGGCGGGTTGGCCAATGGCTCTTTCTTCAGGGCGATCGTTACCTTCATCTCTGACATATTGCCTCAACTTGCCTTTCTGAATGAGATCTTCTATGTCATCTTTTAGGGCCATACAGTCATTGGTATCATGCCCCTTACTCTTGTGGTATCTACAGTATTTCTTGGTAGGCCGACCTCCTTTCTTCAACACTAGAGGATCAGGTCGCCTAACACCAGTGAACTCGTTGTTTTGGCACTTCGTGAAGATCTGCGCGATCGGAGTGTTCAACTTTGTACGATGCTCGTACTTCTTAGGCCGGTACTCGGGCTTACTGTCACGATAGTTTTCTTGCCCCTTGGCCGTCCTGCTATTCTCTTCTTTGGGACGCGCGCGGCCGCCCTTGTCAGAGGCCAATTGCTCTTCATAGCCCATATGGTCGTTGGCCCTTCTAAGGAACAGGCCGAGGTCGTAGTAGTGGTTCAATGAGAATTCTTTAGCAAATCTGTGGTTCTTTTTTATACCACGTTTGAGATACTTCAGTTTGTCCGTGTCTGATAGGTTGCGGACTGTGTCAGCCTCTGACATGAACCGATCGATGAACTCCCTCAATGGTTCGTTCTCTCCTTGGACGACCGAGTCCAAGTGCTCTTCATAACGATACTGACAATGGTTGGCTGTATAATTGGCCAAGAACATTGCCACAAGACCTTCCCAAGAAGAGATGGTGTTGGGACGTAGGGATTCCCACCATTCTAACGCCCGACCTTCGAGCGACTGAGGAAAAAGTCTGCACTTCTTTGTCTGACCTAGCTCTCTATAGCTACAGTAGTTGTTGAAGTACATGAGGTGTTTATCGGGATCCCTGCGGCCGTTAAACTTGTTCAGGTTCAGGGGCTTCCTCAGATCCCTTGGAATGCGATAACGTCTGATTTCGCTGGTGAAGGGCCCTTGTCCGGTTGGGATGTAATTCTGCCCATAGGGCTGCATGGCGGCATAAGTTTGGTCGATGGGCAGACCGTAAAGGCCGACCGGCTGACCAAGGAATCCGTCGGCAATTGGAGGGGGTCCATAGGGTCCATGGTATTGTGGAGCATGCGACGACGACCGTTCTCTAGGCCGCTCTGAATAGTTTCTTCTTGGTCGACTGATGGCACGGGAGACATCTCTAATCTCCCCGTTGCGGTAGTCATTAAACTCCTCATACGAGTCTCACGACCTGCTTCTTGATCGGCGGGATCCTGAGGACTCGTTGGATGAGTATCTTGTTGGCGACCTGCCTGAGTCTGGTCGGTAGCTCGAGTCAGCATAGTCGTAATCTTCCACGGGGGAACGACGGTGGCGTCTTCCTCGATGAGGGGGCGACCTGTGGACGATCGCCCTTCTTGAAGGATTGCGTTGGGATACGCTTCGACGAGGAGGGACTTCTCTTGGTGGCGGTGAACGATGTGGCCGAGATGGTTGACCTTGACGACCGTTATCCGCACGCGGGCGGATCGAGATCGACTCTCTCTCATAGCGATCGATCAGCTCATCTCGATCAGCAATCACTTGATTCTTTCTCTCCAGAATTTGCAAGATAGCTTGGGTCACATGCTCTGGCAATGTTTCTGCGATTCCAGCTTCCGCCAGCTCGGCCGGTAGTTGCTGGACCGGTTGGATGACTGGCCCGCGGCCACCCTGCACTGAGGGTTCTTGGCGAGGCTCGCCTTGTGATTCATGAACTGACACAGGCACGCCCTCTGGGGTCTATTGAGGTCGGTCATGTCCAGAGGGGTTGAGCCTGGAAGAAGCGCGTTTCTGACGTGGCGGCCTGGTTTGATGTGGAATAGCACTCGGGCCTCCCACTGTGGTCGCCAATTGATCGTACCTGATCAATACGATGAGTTGTTGCTGTCTGATGATGTTGCTCGGTCGTTGGGATGAAGGACCGAGTCCTGGGCCGCACGCGGGTGGTACCTGCAAAGGCACTCCAACGCTCAAGTCAGAGGTGCTTCAACGGGCAGGGTCACAAGGTGAGTAAAACGTACCTGAGGCCACATGCTAGTGTGGTATATATACTGTTGACTGCGCAGGCGTTCTGGCCGTCGCGCTTATCTCAGAGCTGGCCGCATCTTGCGGAGCAAGCAAGCCATGTATTGGGCCGCGCTGGGCCTGTTGGGTGAAATTGGGCTTCGAGCCCACTCCGGAACAGTTTCAGGTCAAGAAAACAAAGTATGCAAACTCCTTAAGTCGTTATATGGTTTAAAACAAGCACCAATAAATGTGTTTACACTAAAACTGTGTATGGAGAACATGTGATCATATCTTTATATGTAGATGACATGCTCATATTTGGTACTTGTCTGGATATTGTTATCAAAACAAAATCTTTTCTTTCATCTAGTTTCGACATGAAAGATATGGGTGAGGCTAATGTAATATTAGGAGTTAGAATCATCAGGGAAGGTGATAGTATCACACTATCACAAGATCATTATGTGGAAAAACTTCTTAGGAAGTTTGGACACTATGACTCAACCCCCTTGAGTACCCGCTATGAAGCTAACTCACACTTAAAGAAAAATAGAGGTGATCCTGTTGACCAACATCAGTATTCCCAAGTAATTGGGAGCCTACTGCATTTAATGAACTTTTCTCGACCAGACATTGCATTCGCAGTCAGTCGTCTGAGTAGGTATACTCACAATCCTGGTCAGGATCATTGGAAGGCAATTGCTCACCTTATGAGATATTTGAGAGGTACCACAACTTATGGTATTACTTATAGTGGATTTCCCGCAGTATTAGAAGGATACTGCGATGCTAACTGGATATCTGATTCAGATGAGACAAAATCCACTAGTGGTTACATTTTCACACTTGGTGGTGGTGCGGTAACTTGGAGGTCAGCCAAACAATCCATCATTGCTAGATCGACTATGGAGTCGGAATTTGTAGCTCTAGAATTGGCTGGTACAGAAGCTGGATGGTTGAAGAACCTTTTAGCTGGTATTCCTTTGGGAATAAAACCGACACCATCAGTGTCAATACATTGTGATAGTCAATCGGCAATAGCCGTTGCAAAAAATAAGACCTATAATGGCAAAAATAGACATGTACAATTAAGACATAATGTTGTCAAACAATTGCAAAAGTATGGAGCAATATCGATCGATTATGTGAAGTCAGAAGTGAATTTGGCCGATCCTCTGACAAAACCCTTAGGGAAGAAAATGATATGTGAAACATCGAGGGGAATGGGACTAAAAGCCAACTGATATTAAGAAGTGATGGTAACCCAACCTTTGTGATTGGAGATCCCATGAATAAGGTTCAATGTGGTAAAAACAAGTTACTTCTTGATAGTGCTAGCACTGGAAATTAATTCAAGTAAATTAATTTCATTATTGTTCCTTCCTATGGTGTTATTGTGATGGTGCTAGACTGCAGGGTTAAAAGGATAAGCTTAAAGCTTTTAATGATCTTCATAGCCCTTATGGGTGGTGTATGACTTGCAGCATACACTTGATGAAATCTCCTATATGAGTGTCAAGTGAGGCCGCTTGCATGAGATCCTGGCGAGGTCTCTAGAGCACTCATGAATACCAAGCATGCGCAGGGCCTAGTAGCGCAACACTGCGAAAACAGCAAGAATTGTGGGGGTGTAATGTGATAATGAAACCTCTAACATATAATATGCGTCTTGGGTTACATAGCTTGCTATACCAATTCACAGTATGTTATGTTTTATCTATCTAGGACTGGTTTCATAGCTTGCTATACAGCTCCGAAACTTTACATCTACGATGTCAACCCAGAAAACCTCTTTTTTAAACTTATTTTTCAACTTTTGAAATATGTGGGGGATTGTTGTATTTTATTGAAAATAAAAAGATATTTCAAAAGTGAAAAGTCCCACATTGCTTGGCTTTGGATTCACCAAAGTCTTTATATACTAAAGCTTAATGAGAGCTAGTAAACAAGCAACTAGGAGGGACTCCCTCGCGCGCACAAGCAGGGACCAACATGGCTTGGATCAGTGCGAATCTTTCGATTCCCCCCCCCCCCCCTGCGCGCTCGACTGGCTTTGTACTATTTTTATTAAATGAAATATCACTTTTATCAGCCTATCCGTATACGCCCAATCATGGGTCGAAATGTTTATGAAACATTTCGTAACGGAAATCTTAGGTCGAAAAACTGCAAGTTGGTCGAACTGATTGGCAAAACAATCTGGTCGAAAACTGAAAGTTGGTCGAACTGACTGGTGGAAAGATTTGGTCGAAAACTGAAACTTAATTCCCTTTATTTTGTAACTGTCAGTTTCTTCCAACGGCTTCTTTTCTTTTAAACCCATTTATTCCGTAACCGCAGAGTTAAACATTTTGATTACAATTGATTTTCGAAACGGTTTTTGACTGGCTATTGATTGCTGGAGCCTGTGTCTCTAACAGCTATTTTTCTTAAAGCCTATATAAACAATTTCGAGTTGCACTTGAAATATATATTAGAAAATTCGTTTTCCACCTTTCTTGAAAAAGAGCTCTGGGTTGCTCTCCTGTTAATATCCAGTTCTTCTTGCTAGTTCTGATACCTCTTTCGCTATTGCGATTGAGAAGACCCGGTTGTACCTCGGGGAATTTGCGCTGTAGAGGCAGATAAATTCTTCAGGGCAGTCGCAAGACGCCTCCGGTTGTTTATCTAACATTTCTGTGTTTGCAGGTTAATTTTCGATACCATCAGTACAATTCGACAGCAGCTGCTTCGACAGCTTCTGTTTCTGCACATTTGGTTCGCAGCAATCCTTGCCACTCAACAGCATCAGTCGAAATTTTACTACTGCAATTCGACTACAGACTTTCGACTGCAGTCAGCATCATTCGACTACAGCCATATCAGCAATTTTGACAACAGTGAAGAAGCTCACACCCCAGTGGATTGCAATACTATGGTTCAATGGATCAAAAACAATAATTATGAATGTGCAAGTACTTCTTGGATTCTTTTGAATACTAAGCCATGTCCTAGTTGTAGGGTACCTATTGAAAAAGACTTTGGGTGCTACCGCATCTATTGCATTTGTGGGTTTGAATTTTGTTGGTCATGTCTCCAAGGTTGGTCTTTATGTCGTAATATAGATTGCGACCCTTTTCCAGGAAGAGAGGTTCAGGGTGCTACAAAACTACAGGTTGGTATAGATGTTCAAGAAGATGGTAGAGATTTTAAGGAAAATAGAGAGATAGATGAAGAAGAAATTAAGAAAAAGAATTATTTGGAAAAGTACAAACATTGTTATGAGCATTGGACTAAAAATGAAGTTTACAGAAAGAGAGCTCATTTGTATTTGATTGAGACGAGTACTGTTGATATAAACAACTTGAGTATGTCATATGGAAAGCCTGAAATTGAATTGGAGTTCTTAAAGGATATGTGTCAACAAATAGTTGATGGTAGAAGTGTGCTTAAATGGACTTATGTGTATGGATATTATTTCCCAAAGAATAATGAGTCCAAGCTTACCTTTTTGGAGTGCTTGAAAGAAGAGGCTAGGGTTGCTTTGGAAAGACTTGAACATTATGCTGAAAATGAAGTGATAAAGTTTCTCAAGGAAGGACCAGTAGATAACTTTTTTGATTTTCGTATGGCTATCAACAATTTGACTAAGGCGACAAACAAATACTTCAAGAATCTGGTTAAAGCAATAGTGAATGGCCTAGATGATGAAGGGCATCTGAAGAACTATGCTGGGTTTAAAAGAAGATCAAGTGAGATAGGTGAGAGCTCACATCAACGGGAAGTTAAACATTGATGGAGTAAACAATATTGGTGTTGCAGGTATAATGTGTATTCAATAGATTGACCTATAGGCAAGTTCCCTCATATTGAGTACTTTAATTTTGAATGATTTGGTTTCATAATTCTGTAGATTTGCAACCATTAATTATTGTCATTGTAGTAAACTATTTAAACTCATTGATTCTCTTTGCTTGGTTTAATTTAATTTTGTTAATTACATATGAAGGATTATTTTGAATGAAAAAATGTTGGCGTGCTAGTATTTTTTATGTTAATGGGTGGAGAGAATTTGAATGAAAGATGTGTAATTGTGTGTTTTCTGATGAGATGCCTGATCTAGGGAAATGGATCTTAACTTTGGACTCTCTAATTTGAGCTAAATTTAGGGATTTTTTATGAGAGAGAGAGAGAGGTAGAGGGAAACAAGACGAGAGAGAGTATATATGTTAGAGGAGTGAGAGATAGAAATTTAGGGTGCAATTCTTGTCAAAAAGTTAGAGGATTCCTATCTCATATTAGATTCTTATTTGTAGATAGTTCTTGGCTAGAAAAAGGTCCCCATCTTGTTTTTTGGTGATTCAAAGGGGTGAAAGCCCCAACAAACAAGCAGACTAGGAAGCAAAATCTAGAGAACAAATGTTCCTTCCTTAACCATCCTCACAAGAAAAGAGATATGGTGAGTACATCATAGATAGTGCAATTAGAGAGAGAGATAGAGAGAGTTTAAACTATCCTTAACCAAGAGATCGGCCACACTGTTAGCTTCTCTAGGAATTTTATGCCATTAGATCTTTGCTTGCCCTTGAGTAATTTTCTCGATTCCATCTACCAAGTGAAAGATCATGTGGTAGTTTTCTTCTCCAGAAGATAAAAGCACAATCTCGATAGAGGAATTCGACTCAATCACTAATTTTTGAGCATCTCTACCCCAAGCTAGACTAAGCCCATGGTAGGTTTCCCAGAGCTCTGTTTCCAAGATGGAGTAGGGTTCGATCTTTAGGGAGAAACCCATCACAAAATCTCCAACATGCCTCCACATCTCAGTTGAGTTCATGTGTCCTACACTAGGGGTGTGCATGGTGCAAGAACTGCACCAAATTGAATCACATTTGTAGTGCAGTTCGGTTCACAAAACTGTTTTCATAAAAAAACCGATTTTTCCTCAAACCGGATTAGGTTGGGTTCTGAACCGATTTCAAACCGATTTCCATTTTATGAATTGGTTTTTGTGTTCGAACTGTTTGAAAACCGGTTTTACTTGGTTGAACTGGTTTTTGGCAAGAGCACACACTGTTATATATGCAGGTCAATTTAGGCACTCATTTGAGGGAATGGTCGGTTGTAAATGGTAAGATCCAAGTTTAGCTCTATTGTCTCACGAAAGATCTCTCCTGGTCGCAGTATCATTGCATGCCATTTTCTGAAGAAAAAAAAACCAGATGAAACTAGAAATCAGCCATTCAATATATTATAGCAGCAGAATGAATAACTGTTGAATCATTTTTTCCGTCGTGGTGGTTAAAAGCTCCAGTAATTAAACGCAACACAGGTTTCTAGTTGTAGGATGAAAACTCACGCTATATACTCAAATCCTTTTCAACCTTTATTTACATGATAATGATAATGATGATTTATACCACCCCGTATATTTTTGTTTGTTCAAAGTACAGTATTACAGTATCACACACACACACACACACACACACACACACACACACACACACTAAGAAAAGTGTATGTATACATAAGAGTGGTGGATTTTTTGAGACCCTTATATAAAGGCTTCACAGATGAGAGTTGCGATGATTTGGGGGGCTTAGGGTAAATGAGGTTCAATTTTACAAACCGGTGCTGAATTATGATTTTGGGCCTCTAATTATGTTTTAAAATATGGGTTGGTTTATAAGTCATTTAAAATGGTTCTGGATTTTTTCTTGTGGTGTGGTTCATTATAGTAGATTTGGTTTATAAGTCATTTAAAAGGGGGGGGAGGTGTCCAATTGAGCAAGTTCATATCTTCTATGGTGGGAGGTATGGTCCCCATATTGTTTGTATTATAAATGGTTTGTTGTTTGCTAAGGGATAGGCCTAGGCACGGTTTTGGACCTCTACGACTACTGTTTGCATTGCCCTGTTTTGATGGTCTTTCGTATTTCTACTCCTTTATATCATGGGTTGGATGTATGTATACATAAGAGTGGTGGATTTTTTGAGATCCTTATATAAAGGCTTCAGAGATGAGAGTTGCGATGATTTGGGGGTTTAGGGTAAATGAGGTTCAATTTTACAAACCGGTGCTGAATTATGGTTTTGGGCCTCTAATTATGTTTTAAAATATGGGTTGGTTTATAAGTCATTTAAAATGGTTATGGATTTTTTCTTGTGGTGTGGCTCATTATAGTAGATTTGGTTTATAAGTCATTTAAAGGGGGGGGTGGGGGTGTCCAATTGAGCAAGTTCATATCTTCTATGGTGGGAGGTATGGTCCCCATATTGTTTGTATTATAATTGGTTTGTTGTTTGCTAAGGGATAGGCCTAGGCATGGTTTTGGACCTCTACGACTACTGTTTGCATTGCCCTGTTTTGATGGTCTTTCGTATTTCTGCTCCTTTATATCATGGGTTGGATACCACTTGGTCTTTTAGAAGCTGACTTTATAGTATAAATGCATGCCATTTGTCTCCCACTTCCATTTCCATATGTCTCACCTTCATCCTATAACTCGTCTGCTTCTAACTTTTTGGGAAACTCAACCATTAAATTCCTCCTCCTCCCATTGAAACAAAGATTACCTCCATTCCATCTATTGTTCCACTTGTATTGTGATTTTACAAATTGAATCATTTACAACCCAAGATTTTCCTTTCAAATAATTTCATTACCTACTAGATTATTGTTGCTTTTTCCAAAAAAAAGATAATTATTGCTTCACTATATTGTTGCTTTTTCCAAAAAAAAGATAATTATCCCTATATTAATTAGGAGAAAATGCATAATACATGAGGGAGATTTATATCACTTTTTTTGACTAATAGATTTATATCACTTTATTTCCTCAAGTTTTTTTTTCCACATGAGAGTTTTGGCTAAATAAAGAAAGGTCTTACATCACTAAATAATACATCTAAACTCAGAGTGGGGGGCACAGGACTGATTAAAATAATCAACCACTAACTTAGCATCAAGCTCAAAAATTGCATCCTTATAACCCAACTCTTTGACCCACTAACTAGCTAGACTAAGTGTTGTGCAAAAAGACGTTGTGAAAGTATACACATTCGCAACAAGTAGTATAGTGAAAAGTAAAAATCGTACCCACAATGATTGATGTTAATTTTAAAGTTAATATGATGGTTTACCAGTGAAGGGTAACTCTTAGAATGTTTTGTAACCACAATAGTGTGTAGTAACAACAAATTAAATAAAACTAGTAAGGTGTTGTGAAAAGTTCAAGAAAAGATAGTTGAGATGCTCCCACTAAGTAAATCCTCCAGAACAACATAATGCTACATACGATGTTGTAGCATTAAATGCATGCCTTTCAGTAACTAATATCAAGGTTTCACTACAAGGGCTTATGTCTAAGCTCTAATAGGTTCACCCTTATATATTAAGTACCCACAGTTTGATCCTATGGACTATGCTTTCCTATGTCTATCTTTAAGCATGGTTTGCTAAAGTTTCCTTTGACAAACACTCACCCATATCAAACATTGAGTTCGAATCATAAACCATGTCTGTATTTACGAATGCACTCATTTTATTTGGCCATTCCTAAAACAAGTTTGAAAGAAGTATAAAACAAGGATTAAAATGCGTACATCGATATATTGTTGTTGAATTTCAGAAGTAAATTTTCGACTGATGCTGTTGATTGGCAAGGACTGCTGCGAAACAAATGTGCAGAAACAGAAGCTGTCGAAGTCGAAGCAGCTGCTGTCGAATTGTACTGATGCTATCGAAAATAAACCTGCAAACACAAAAATGTTAGATAAACAACCGGAGGCGTCTTGCGACTGCCCTGAAGAATTTATCCGCCTCTACAGCGCAAATTACCCGAGGTACAACCGGGTCTTCTCAATCGCAGTAGCGAAAGAGGTATCAGAACTAGCAAGAAGAACTGGATATTAACAGGAGAGCAACCCAGAGCTCTTTTTCAAGAAATGTGGAAAATGGATTTTCTGATCTGTTTTCAAGTGCAACTTCGAAATTGTTTATATAGGCTTTAAGAAAAATAGCTGTTAGAGACATAGACTCCAGCAATCAATAGCCAGTCAAAAACCGTTTCGAAAATCAATTGTAATCAAAATGTTTAACTCTGCGGTTACGGAATAAATGGGTTTAAAAGAAAAGAAGCCGTTGGAAGAAACTGACAGTTACAAAATAAAGGGAATTAAGTTTCAGTTTTCGACCAAATCTTTTCACTAGTCAGTTCGACCAACTTTCAGTTTTCGACCAGATTGTTTTGCCAATCAGTTCGACCAACTTGCAGTTTTTCGACCTGAGCTTTCCGTTACGAAATGTTTCATAAACATTTCGACCCATGATTGGGCGTATACGGATAGGCTGATAAAAGTGATATTTCATTTAATAAAAATAGTACAAAGCCAGTCGAGCGCGCAGGGGGGGAATCGAAAGATTCGCACTGATCCAAGCCATGTTGGTCCCTGCTTGTGCGCGCGAGGGAGTCCCTTCTAGTTGCTTGTTTACTAGCTCTCATTAAGCTTTAGTATATAAAGACTTTGGTGAATCCAAAGCCAAGCAATGTGGGACTTCTCACTTTTGAAATATCTTTTTATTTTCAATAAAATACAACAATCCCCCACATATTTCAAAAGTTGAAAGATAAGTTTAAAAAAGAGGTTTTCTGGGTTGACATCGTAGATGTAAAGTTTCAGAGCTGTATAGCAAGCTATGAAACCAGTCCTAGATAGATAAAACATAACATACTGTGAATTGGTATAGCAAGCTATGTAACCCAAGACGCATATTATATGTTAGAGGTTTCATTATCACATTACACCCCCACAATTCTTGCTGTTTTTGCGGTGTTGCGCTACTAGGCCCTGCGCGTGCTCGGTATTCATGAGTGTTCTAGAGACCTCGCCAGGATCTCATGCAAGCGGCCTCACTTGACACTCATATAGGTGATTTCATCAAGTGTATGCTGCAAGTCATACACCACCCATAAGGGCTATGAAAATCATTAAAAGCTTTAAGCTTATCCTTTTAACCCTGCAGTCTAGCACCATCACAATAACACCATAGGAAGGGACAATAATGAAATTAATTACTTGAATTAATTTCCAGTGCTAACACTATCAAGAAGTAACTTGTTTTTACCACATTGAACCTTATTCATGGGATCTCCAATCACAAAGGTTGGGTTACCATCACTTCTTAATATCAGTTGGCTTTTAGTCCCATTCCCCTCGATGTTTCACATATCATTTTCTTCCCTAGGGGTTTTGTCAGAGGATCGGCCAAATTCACTTCTGACTTCACATAATCGATCGATATTGCTCCATACTTTTGCAATTGTTTGACAACATTATGTCTTAATTGCACATGTCTATTTTTGCCATTATAGGTCTTATTCTTTGCAACGGCTATTGCCGATTGACTATCACAATGTATTGACACTGATGGTGTCGGTTTTATTCCCAAAGGAATACCAGCTAAAAGGTTCTTCAACCATTCAGCTTCACTACCAGCCAATTCCATAGCTACAAATTCCGACTCCATAGTCGATCTAGCAATAATGGATTGTTTGGCTGACCTCCAAGTTACCGCACCACCACCAAGTGTGAAAATGTAACCACTAGTGGATTTTGTCTCATCTGAATCAGATATCCAGTTAGCATCGCAGTATCCTTCTAATACTGCGGGAAATCCACTATAAGTAATACCATAAGTTGTGGTACCTCTCAAATATCTCATAAGGTGAGCAATTGCCTTCCAATGATCCTGACCAGGATTGTGAGTATACCTACTCAGACGACCGACTGCGAATGCAATGTCTGGTCGAGAAAAGTTCATTAAATGCAGTAGGCTCCCAATTACTTGGGCATACTGAGGTTGGTCAACAGGATCACCTTTATTTTTCTTTAAGCGTGAGTTAGCTTCATAGGGGGGTACTCAAGGGGATTGAGTCATAGTGTCCAAACTTCCTAAGAAGTTTTTCCACATAATGATCTTGTGATAGTGTGATACTATCACCTTCCCTGATGATTCTAACTCCTAATATTACATTAGCTTCACCCATATCTTTCATGTCGAAACTAGATGAAAGAAAGGATTTTGTTTTGATAACAATATCCAGACAAGTACCAAATATGAGCATGTCATCTACATATAAACATATGATCACATGTTCTCCACACACAGTTTTAGTGTAAACACATTTATCAACTTCAGTTGTGGTGAAGCCATCTTCGACTAAGGTTCTGTCGAATTTTTCATGCCATTGTTTTGGTGCTTGTTTTAAACCATATAATGACTTAAGGAGTTTGCATACTTTGTTCTCTTGACCTGAAACTATACATCCTTCGGGTTGATTCATGTAGATTTCTTCTTCTAAGTCACCGTTCAAAAAAGCGGTTTTAACATCCATTTGGTGAATAACTAGTTTGTGGATGGAAGCCAAAGCTATTAAAACTCTAATAGAAGAAATTCTTGTTACTGGAGCAAAGGTATCAAAATAATCAATGTTTTGTTTTTGAGAAAAACCTTTTGCTACTAATCTAGCTTTTTATTTATCAATAGACCCATCAGGGTTATATTTTCTCTTGAAAATCCACTTGCATCCTATTGATTTTGCCCCAGGTGGTAAATCAACTAAGGTCCAAGTGTTACATTTGGAAATTGAGTCCATTTCAGTTTTAATGGCTTCTTTCCAAAATTTCGACTCAGAAGAAGAAGTTGCTTCAAAAAAGGTTTCTGGATCTTTTCCGACTAGATAAGTGTAGAAATCATTTCCGAAGGATGTTTCTTTTCTTGGCCTTTTACTTCTCCTTGTTCTTGATACGGTTCCTCATGAGTTTCATCACTAGTACTTGCTAATGGTTGTCTAGATATACTATCATGTTTCAAAGGAAAAACGTTTTCAAAAAACTCAGCATTTTTAGTTTCCACAATAGTATTATTATCTAGAACATCACTTTTCACAACAAGGAATCTATAAGCAGCGCTGTGTTCTGCATATCCTATAAAAACACAATCAGAGGTTTTGCAACCAATTTTTCTTTTCTTAGGATCAAGCAACATAACTTTAGCTAAGCACCCCCACACTTTTAAATATTTCAAGTTAGGTTGATAACCTTTCCACAGTTCATAGGGGGTCTTTCCGGTTTTCCTATGAGGAGTTCTATTTTGTATAAAACATGCAGTTAATATAGCCTCGCCCCACAAGTTGGTTGGCGCATTAGAACTTATTAACATAGCTCTCATCATCTCTTTCAATGTCCTATTTTTCCTTTCGGCTATGCCATTAGATTCAGGTGAATAGGGGGGAGTTGTTTCATGTATTATACCTTCCTTTTCACAAAAATCATTAAAAGATATGTATTCTCCTCCACGGTCGGATCTAACTCTTTTAATCTTTCTATCTAATTGATTTTCGACTTCAGCTTTATATGAAAGAAAAGCTTCAAATGCTTCATCTTTTTGTCTTAATAGAAACACCTTAGTGTATCGCGAAAAATCATCTATAAACGTTACATAATAATTTTTTCCTCCCCTAGTTGGAGTTTGTTTTAAATCTCCTAGGTCCGTATGAATTAAACTAAGCAGTTCAGTTTCACGATGTACTGGGGGACACGATTTCTTTGTTAACTTGGATTCGACACATACATCGCATTTACTATGTTGATTATCACTAGTCGAAATCATGCCAAGACGTTGCAATTTAATAACATACTGAAAGTTAATATGACCTAGTCTAGCATGCCACATATTATAAGAGTCAATCAAGTAAGCAGAAGTCGAGACATTGTTATTGAAATCAAAAGTGTTGAGTACAAAAAGTCCATGATCATAATATCCCTTTCCAACAAAAATGTTGTTCTTGGTAAGAACAATCTTATCAGATTCAAATGTCACTTTGATACCATGCTTCAGCAGAACCCCAACAGAGATCAGGTTTGCCCTTATGTTAGGCACATGAAGCACATTTGTGAGAGCCAGAGTTTTTCCCGATGTGATCTTGAGAAGAACTTTTCCTTTCCCCACAACTGGGGCTGGATGTGAGTCACCCAGATAGATATTTTCTTCTCCTTCCCCTACAGCAGTGTAGGAGGTAAAAACTTCTCTATTAGCACAGATGTGCTTGGTGGCTCCAGAATCCACCACCCACTTGTTCACATCAGTTGCCATGTTGACCAGAGAAACGACAGCAGCAATGACATCGTCATCCTAATTATCATCTCCACCAGCATCAGCCAAGTTGGCGTTAGCCTTAGGAGGATTGTCATTTCTCGCCCTATGCCTGCATTTAGGTGCATAGTGTCCTGGCTTTCCACAAACAAAGCAGTATCCTCTTTTCTTGAATTCAGTGCTATGAGTACCAGGATAATGATCATTGTTCCTTTTGTGATACTTTTGATTAGATGATATCTTGGGATCGTACATTCTGTTTGGAGAGACTGGTTTGCCTTTGTCGAACCTTGAATCCTTGTTCATCACCATGTTTGCCCGTGAAGCCATTGATTTCGCCTTTGTCTTGTTACTCTCTTTTCGGTTGGTATCTTCGATGATGTTATGAGTCAGCGGCTCGTTCAGTGACAGTTGCTTGTGTTTCTGCTTCAGTTGTTGCTTGTAGTCCTTCCATGATTCTGGCAGCTTCTCAATCAGAATACCTGCAATGAACTCGTCAGGGAGAACTATGTTTTCAGCCTTCATTTCCTCTAGTAATTTGTGATACTGGTTGATTTGTGTTTTGATTTCGCCAGTTTCACTCATGACCTAATTGTAGTAGTTGCTGATGACAAATTTCTGCTTGCTTGCATCTTCAGCGGTGTATTTGAGAATCATTGATTCCCAGATCTGATTAGCTTCCTTGTAGGTGCAGTAGATGTCGAACAATTCGTTGGAGAGGGTGCTGAGAATTGTGTGACGACACACTTTGTTGGCATGGGTCCAAACTTCGACCTATTTGGGAGTAGCAGGTTCGACAGGTTTGGAGTCAGTAAGAGCAGCTGCAACTTCGTGCATGTCAAGAAGGGAACTCACGCGTTCCTGCCACCTGCGAAAATTTTGGCCTGCGAAGACCTCAGTTTTGGAGATGTCAGGAAAAGGCTTCGCGTAGGTTACTGGGACAGCAGCAGGAACAATAACAGTGCTATTGTTACTGATGGTAGCACTGGTATCATTGTCGATGGTTGCGTCAGCCATAGATAAATTCTTCAGATTGTTGTCAAAATTGCTGATATGGCTGTAGTCGAATGATGTTGACTGCAGTCGAAAGTCTGTAGTCGAATTGCACTAGTAAAATTTCGACTGATGTTGTTGAGTGGCAAGGACTGCTGCGAACCAAATGTGCAGAAACAGGAGTTGTCGAAGTAGCTGCTGTCGAATTGTACTGATGGTATCGAAAATGAACCTGCAAACACAGAAATGTTAGATAAACAACCGGAGGCGTCTTGCGACTGCCCTGAAGAATTTATCCGCCTCTACAGTGCAAATTCCCCGAGGTACAACCGGGTCTTCTCAATCGCAGTAGCGAAAGAGGTATCAGAACTAGCAAGAAGAACTGGATATTAACAGGAGAGCAGCCCAGAGCTCTTTTTCAAGAAAGGTGGAAAACGAATTTTCTGATATATATTTCAAGTGCAACTCGAAATTGTTTATATAGGCTTTAAGAAAATAGCTGTTAGAGACATAGGCTCCAGCAATCAATAGCCAGTCAAAAACCGTTTCGAAAATCAATTGTAATCAAAAGATTTAACTCTGCGGTTACGGAATAAATGGGTTTAGAAGAAAAAAGCCGTTGGAAGAAACTGACATAAAGGGAATTAAGTTTCAGTTTTCGACCAAATCTTTTCACCAGTCAGTTCGACCAACTTTCAGTTTTCGACCAGATTGTTTTGCCAATCAGTTCGACCAACTTGCAGTTTTCGACCTGAGCTTTCCGTTACAAATTATTTCATAAAACATTTCGACCCATGATTGGGCGTATACGGATAGGCTGATAAAAGTAATATTTTATTTAATAAAATTAGTACAAAGACAGTCGAGCGCGCAGGGGGGATCGAAAGATTCGCACTGAACCAAGCCATGTTGGTCCCTGCTTGTGCGCGCGAGGGTGTCCCTTCTAGTTGCTTGTTTACTAGCTCTCATTAAGCTTTAGTATATGAAGACTTTGGTGAATCCAAAGCCAAGCAATGTGGGACTTCTCACTTTTGAAATATCTTTTTATTTTCAATAAAATACAACATTCACAACAATACCAACAAAAGCTATGGTAGCAAAGGCAGGTAACATCAGAATGTTTCCTGAAACAATTTGCTTCATAACATATAGCATACTCGCAATTTGGAGCGGGACACCACTTCCTTTGCTTGTTGTTGTCTACGTAAGATCGAAATAAAAATCGATCATACTTCTCCTTACTTGAAGTTCTTGCAAGTTTGTGGATCATGTCTTGATCCACAACTGCATCACATGGGGAATTAGGGCATCTAAGTGCTAAGCATCCACGTGGACCCTCGTCAATCTTTCTATCCATATATTTTTGCCAACAATTGTTGCAAAACAAATGGCCGCACTTTGCTGATGTAATATTATCACTAGAACTACTTTCATTGCAGATCTCACATTCAAGATTCTCGGGGCAAGAAAGCATTACCTCGGGATGCTTCTGCAATCCTATAGCTTTTCGAACCTTTTCTTCATTGTCAAACCAAGCTTCTATTACTTTAGATACACACCACTCATAGTGGTAGAGCAAAAGGCAAGCAGCAGCTCTTGAAATCGAAAGAACGGATAAAACATTAATGATGTCAAAATCTTGAAGCCTCTTAATGTCAGATTCATTCAAAATTGTGAAGTATCGCTTTGGTGATGTGGGCTTAGTAGATTTCTCATCTTCCTCAATGATTCCATAATCAATTTCCCCATCCTCAAACTCTGTGTTTGTAAGATCCAAAGCGCCATCTTCAATCCTGCTAATCTCATTGTCACTTAAAGGAATTAAGTCAGATGCTGATCATTCCATTGGGAGAACCAAAGGGTAGAAAATTTGGAAGAGAAATGGTGACAAGATTGATTCTTAGATTTAGGTCAAACAAACTAATTGTGTTTGCAGCGCAACTAAGAGATTGGTGTAGAGTTGTGTTAATATAACATTATACTTTTTAGGTTAAATTAGGTTATTCATGTCGAGTTATGAGAGGGACATTTTATAAATTTATATTTGTCTGGTCAAATTGAGTCAACTTAGCTGGGTCACATACAAGATAAGTTTTATATGTGGCATTTTATTTATTAAAAACGCTAAAAGAACCATTAATTAAGTAATCAATGCATTAATGAGTATAATATGTACTTCCTCTGTTACAGAATGTAAGCAAAAATAGGTCAACAAAAGTTAATGTATTTGGTCTAAAATTTAGACCATATACATTAACTTTCATTGACTTATTTTTGCTTATATTCTATTACAGAGAGCAGTATATTAATTCAAGTACTTATGACTTGATGGTTAAGTAATCAATGCATTAATGAGTATAATACAATATTTTTCATAGCAATATGATATTTCATTATTTATTTTAGGTTTTTATCGGATTCAAACAAGAGAAATGCAATATTATATTATTAGCTTATTTGCACTCATGTTCCAATTGTATGAATCGTGTCATCAAATGACATGATTGTGTAATTTTAGTCCTACGAGTTCTAATTGTGCAAATTGATTCCTCCAAGTATTGTGATTGTGTACTTCTGTCCCTCAATCCAATTGTACTTTCAACTTTTTAAAACATTTAAGCCAACTAATATGACAAATTGGGAATTGAGTAACATAACATACCACTCATAATTTTACACTCAAATTAAGTTATTTGTGATCGGGTCATGTGAGGGATTTCCAAAACATGAAAGTCGAAGAGCACCCAAGACGAAAGGTCTATTGTCGAGAGTTTAAAGGGAGAATAGGACTCTCCAAGAAATGGCTTGCAATTAATTGGTCATTTATCTTTTAAAATGATGACAACGTTAACTTCTTTTTAACTTTTCTGTTAGACATCGTTTCAACAATGCCTATGTGGCTCTTAAGTTGATGATGTATCCCATATTTAGCTGATGTGGATGGCCGTGTGAGTCTTAACATGGTCCATGAGGATCTTCTTCCCCTTCCTTTACATAAAACCTTAAATCTATGTTGAGCTAATATCTGCTCCTTAGAGGTTCAAGTTGTATCCACCACATTCAAATGGTTGTAGCTTTCCGAAAAGAATACACTTTGATCCAACTCAATCCACAACCCAACCCAACCCACAAAATACGGGTTGGTTTGGGTAATTGGTTTGAGTTGGTTTCAAAATAGGCAAACCCATAATATATGGGTTGGGTGGTCTAGGATTATTTAAAAAATATCATAAAATTATTTATACAAGAGAAAAAATAATATTGAAGTCTTTATTTTTTGTCTTTCAATTCTTTTTCTTCTGTGCACCAAATTATTAGTGTTTAATTGAAAGTATCTTTTCTAGACACTGGGTGAGTACTTATCATATGGGGCGCCTTCAAATCTTGGGTGTGTGACCAATAACTAGTCAACATTGGTGGAGATGCTCCCCCAACAGAAAAGGGATATTGATGGTACTAATTGGGAAGCATATTGAAGCAAAAGGGATAGTCATGATTCGTCCCTTTAGGGCGGATAGCTCTATTATGCAATTTAAAATCAAAAAGGAGATTTTGGAGTAAAAACCAATATCATTGTGGTTATTCCCGTATTGGTTTGATTTCAACTTGTGTCATCCCAATGGATGAAAACCAATATCATTGTGGTTCAACTTGTGTTGTCCCTTGGGTTTGATTTCAACTTTGGGGTTCCTCTATATTCAAAACCTTATCTACATAAGAACAATAAGGGAATAACCACAAATTTCTGGTGTCAAATCTACATGTAGTTTAGCACAAAAAATTGTAGTTAATGAGTTGGGACACATAATAATCATTAACCAAATTCATTACTTTATTAATCAGTGTGAATTGTAACATGTAGTTTATAGACAAACTTTGGTTCTCTTTAGATGGGGAAAAGAGAATGAGTAATTGTGGACCACCTTTAATAAACCCCATGTTACAATTCACAAAGGTTAATAAAGTAGGAGGTCCCAAGTAGGTAGTTAAGTTGACGAGCTAAGGGATACCGAAAGTGCACCAAATAAGTGCAAGTAGGAGATCTCGGGTTCAAACCCAGGAAACTAACATTCCCCCTCCCCTACTAACATTGTTTATAAAAATAAAATAAAAAGGTTAACAAAGTATTGAATCTTCTCGAGCTCTTCTTTCCAACTTTTGGTTCTCTTTATATAGGAAAAAGAGAGGCCCTTGCTTTTCCCACATCCCTCCCTACTCACCCCAAACCCCCAAACCCTGCGAAATGACTAAAAGGCCATTAATGAGGCGCACTGTTTTCACCGATTCGGTTAGGGTCAACCGAACACTTTCGGTTAGGCCCAACCGAACGTGTATTTTTTTGAGACACACCCCTTTTTTACCTCTTTTACACTATTCGGTTAACATCAACCAAAATATTTCGGATGACCTCAACCGAATCCTTTCTAACTTATTCTGGTGATATTGATTTTGTATTAGATTACTGGAAGTAGTGTCAGGGTACGAAGTAATTCTTTTTAGCTTTCACATAAAAAGAGCATGATTTAATTGGTTCCTCTATACTTACCTGACATTATTCTTGCTTTACTAGCTCAGATATCAATATTTTAGAACATCAAGAACCACCTTGTGTCGAAGTAAAAGTGAGCTCATTTGACTTTTCTTTTGGGAGAATAGGTAATAGCGATATTCATGTGATGCAAGTATAACTAGTTGCTAGATTATTGAGTTCTCCAACTGAATGTCGGACACTGGCAAAAATCTAAATGTTTGACTAAAGGTGTTAAAAAGCAGCATTTGCAATAAATAGTAGTTCGGTTGATGTCAACCAAACAGTCTGTCTGTCTATCCAGTATCAGGTGTGTTCGGTTGACATCAACCGAACAATTTCGGATCCCCTTCTCCGAACGAACAAAGCTGAACAACACATCCCTTGTTATTTTTTATAACTTTCGGTTGGCCTTAGCCGAATATATTTGGTTGACCTCAACCGAATCACACGTAAACACGTCCTCTACTTAAGGGTATTTTTGGAATATTTGGAGTTAAAGGGTGTGTAGTGAGTAGGAGGAAATGTGGGAAAAGTCAAGGCCAAAAGAGAATGACCGACTATGGTTTGTGTATTGTGGACCATAACCTTCTTTAATTATAGTGTGTTGAATCTACACAAACATATACACATATAAGGCCCACATTAATTAAAATAAAAAAAGACTAATAAGCTTACTTGATATTTAATTAGTATTTTTTTACAATAAGTT
Source organism: Astragalus membranaceus (assembly GCA_039519185.1). NCBI lineage: Eukaryota > Viridiplantae > Streptophyta > Magnoliopsida > Fabales > Fabaceae > Astragalus > Astragalus membranaceus. The sequence continues at coordinate 97,617,544 of CM076850.1, forward strand.
ATTTAATTGATCACTTAAATATTTTTTTTCGGATCATTAGGGCTACCTATAGAGTATCTCAACGCTTTCAGCAGAAGACTAATCATTGCTCGTGCTTAGAAGCAAATTTTGGATTGGCCAACACCAAATTTGTCACTACAGGAACCAAATCTGAGAGCCCCTACTATGTCAACTAGAACAATCCTCAAAGTGGCTTCACATTGACAAGACACCAAAAAAAGACACATACTATTCACCCATTTTTTTGGACGATACATAAATCCGTAGGTATAGGCGTCATATTCCTACAAACATTTGATAAGCCGTGGGTATAGGCTTATAGGTATTTTTTTTGGTGATACAAAGGGGCAAAGCCCCAAAATGAAACAAAGATTAACTATCAGATCTAGACCTCACACTTTCCTCGTCAGTTCTGAGAAGCGAGAGGAGGTGAGGCGGAGAAACATTGTGGATCAGAAGTTGTGATTGAATGGAGAAGCCATCCCTGGCTAGACGATCAGCAACACAGTTCGATTCTCTAGGAACATGAGACCAACGAACAGAGGCGAAGCTAGAGGCAATAGTGTGAATATTGTTTTGTAGATTGAAGTAATCCCGAGGTTCGGAAAGAGGTTTGCGAAGGATCGAAATTGGGCTCGAGGAGTCGCACTCAACAATCACGTCCTTGATTCCAAAATCACGAACCAGTTGAAGCCCTTGCAGAATCGCATGGAGCTCAGAAGCGACGATAGAACACAACGCGATTTGGGAAGAGAACCCTAGAAGAAATCGACCCTGGGGTCACTGAGCACGCCACCGCAACCAAGTAACGGCTTCTCACTGTGAATCGCCACATCGAAGCCTAAGGCAAAGAAGCCCTCTTTTATGCATTGTTTTAAAACATGTTTCTGTCTTTGTGTTTCCCTGTGACCTTTTGTATTTTGTTTGAAGGACTCTTATTTGGTTAAGCTGATCATTTTCCCCTCTCTTTGTGGTGTGCAGTTTAAAAGTATTTACTTTCAGTGGAATTATTGGAGTGTTCGTTCTTCTACCAATTAATTATATGGGGAGTCAGCTTAGTGATGATTCAGATTTTCAACACAAATCTATGGACTCATTCAGTATTTCTAATGTTGACAATGGTTCAAACAGGTGAATATAGTTTTAACTCTTAGGTTTTATTTATTCATGTCATAGTAGAGAACAATACAAATATGACATAATGTTGATATGTAGGTACTATATTTTGACATCAAGTTCAGAAAGTTTTTTTTCATTAAATAGTGACCTGATTTGACCTGGTTTCTTATGCAAAGATTATATTTAATTATTTATATGAACAGATGGAATTTTCTTAAGGGTGAGTGAAACTGAAGAAACCTAAACCTGACAACATTTTACCATTTGTGAGTAAATTGAATCAAAATATGCTTTCTCATGACATGCTAGTGTCCCAGTAAATTGAATCTTAAGTAAGTTGAATCTTGGGACAAAATTTGTGTTTATTTGCTGTTATGGTTACACATGTTCAAATGAAATATGTGTTTGATGATTGTTTTTGAAATTTGTTGCTTTCATCTTTTTTATAGGCAAACAAATATCAGTGGTTGATTAGTTAGGGGAGGGGGAAATATTTTCAGGATTTGAACCCTGAACCTCGTGCTTACAACTTGTTCGGTGCCCCTTTACTCACCAACCAAGCTACCTGCTTGGGACTTGTTGCTTTCAATTTAGTTTTTATGAGTTATAATATGGAAATTCTGATACCTAGATTTGGCCTTTATCAAGGTTATGGATCCATTTCTCTGCTGCATATGTTTTCACTGGAGTTGTTTGCTATCTTCTTTATTCTGTAAGTTTTACTGTTCAAGTTTGCTTTGTAAATGCACTCAGTTTTTCCACTTATTTTATAAAGCTAGTGATTGAATTTCTTGTTTAACGTTAGTCCCTTTTATAGGAGTACCAGTACATTTTATCAAAAAGAATAGCTTGCTTTTACAAATCCGAACCTCAACCTCATCAGTTTACCTTATTAGTCCGTGGTATTCCTATTCCACCTGGAAGCACATGTAGTGATTCTGTTAGAAGAGCAGCAGTAGAGAACTTGTGGATGGCACTCTCAGGCCACCACAAGGGTATTTTATTAGCCACTTGGCAATGGAAACAGATTTACACTGATGCCTCTAGCACCTCTTGCTGATCCATCAGCAATACTAAGACCTATCGAGTTGAAAAGTGTTCCTCAACCCTTATCATACCCTCCTTTATATACTAGGAGAGAAGAGCCTAGGTTTCACACAATAACTACTCCTCTAACTAACTAACTACTGCCTATAACTAACCTAATAACAACTAACAGCTCATCTAGCAATAACAGAAATAACAGAACAATTATATAACTGACAAATAGAACAATTAAACCTTCTTCTTCTTTCTAGTGTAGACTTGCAGGGGCCTAACAATGCCTCCCCCTTCAATGTCAACCTTGTCCTCAAGGTTGAAGTGAGGGAACTGCTTCGCTAGGTAGTGTTTGTCTTCCCATGTTGCTTCCTCTGTTGAGTGTCCCCTCCACTGAATCAAAACCTGGTGTATATCCTTACCGTGTTGTTGTATTGTTTTGTGTTGTAGCACTCTTTCTGGTTCATATCCGTTGTCCTTAGCTTGCAAATCCTCTGGTAATTGTTGTTCCACGGGGTGGTCTCCAATTGCTAGCTTGAGTTGTGATACATGAAAGACAGGTTGTACTCTTGTTGCCTCTGGCAATTGCAATTGAAAAGCTACTGAACCTACCTGTTTAGTGACCAAGAAAGGACCATAATATCTAGCAGAGAGCTTCGGGTGTAACTGTGTGGGCATAGAGGTTTGTTTGTGAGGTCTGATCTTAAGATATACCTTATCCCCTACCTTAATTGGTGATGGTTTCCTATGGGCATTGGCATGTTTGCTCATTTGTTGTTGTGCTTTTTGTAGGTGCTTCTTAAGTTGGCCAAGACATTCATCTCTACTAAGAAAATCCTGGGCTACTGTTTCTATAATCACTTCCCCTGGTATGTATTTTGTGATAGAGGGTGGTGGTCTCCCATACACTACTTCAAACGGGGTGGTTCTAGTAGAGCTTTGGAAGCTGGTATTGTACCAGTATTCTGCCCATGGTAGGAATGCTAACCATCCTTTGGGATGCTCACTACAAAAACATCTTAGGTAAGTCTCTAAAATCCTATTGATTACCTCTGTTTGGCCGTCTCTTTGCGGATGATAAGCTGTGCTCATTTTCAGTGTTGTACCTTGTTTTTTGAATAACTCTTGCCAAAAATAGCTTAGAAACAGAGGGTCTCTATCGGTTACTATTGAAATAGGTATACCATGTAATCTCACCACCTCTTGAAAGAATACATCTGCTACAGTTTTAGCTGTGTATGGATGTTTAAGAGGAATGAAATGGATATATTTGCTAAGCCTATCCACTACCACTAGGATTACTTCATAGCCTTTTATCTTAGGTAGCCTAACAATGAAGTCCATGCTTATTTCTTCCCAAATGGCGTTAGGGATAGGAAGAGGTTGAAGTAATCCGGCTGGAGAGCTAGCTAGGTATTTGCTCTTTTGGCACACTTGACAAGTTGCCACATGTTTTGTGATTGTACCTTTCATGCCTATCCAATATAGGGATTGCCCTATTCTCCTATAAGTCCTATAGATACCCGAGGGACCTCCCATAGGGGTGGAATGGAATTCTTCTAGGAGTGTTGGTATCCATTTAGATGTAGCTGAGATGACTAGCTTACCTTTGTAATGTAACCTCCCCTGTTCTAGAGTATAGTGGGTGTGAGAATTCGGATCTGTTGTGAGGTCTAGCTTAATTTTTTGTAGCACAGGGTCCTTGTTCACCTCCTCCTCTAAGATATGGCTATCTGGCCAACTAATTACACTAATAGGTTGTGCCTCCAGGTTATTGTCGTGGGCTTGATTGTCAATGTGATTTGTGAGGTCCCTGTCGGTGTGTTCCGCATGCTCATACTGCCTAGACAAGGCATCAGCCACCTTGTTTGTGGAGCCTTTCTTATAGATAATATCAAAATCGTACCCTAGGAGCTTTGCTATCCAATTTTGTTGGTTTTGAGATATAATTTTCTGCTCTAAGAGGAATTTCAAGCTCTTATGGTCTGTGTAAACCCGAAACTTATTGCCTATCAAGTAAGGTCTCCAGTGGTTAATTGCTAGCACTAAGGCCATAAGTTCCTTCTCATAGGTGGATTTGGTGAGAGAATTGTCCGATAATGCCTTACTAAAGTATGCTATAGGTTTTTTATGTTGAGTAAGGACTGCACCTAGCCCAAGACCGGATGCATCACATTCTAAGTTAAAAGGTTCAGTGAAATTCGGCATAGCAAGGACAGGGGCAGTGGTGATAGCATGTTGTAGGTCTCTAAATGCTTGAGTGCTCTCCTCGGTCCATGTGAATTGACCCTTCTTAAGTAAGTTTGTGAGAGGTCTTGCTATAGTACCATAGTGATGTACAAACTTCCTATAGTAACCCGTGAGACCTAGGAACCCTCTAAGAGCCTTGATTGACTTAGGAATAGGCCAATTAGTGATTGCTTCTATTTTTTGAGGGTCCATAGAGACTCCTAGTTTACTAATAACATGTCCAAGGTATCTTACCTCCTCTTTACCTAGCTCACACTTCTTCAAGTTGGCATGGAATGAATTAGCCTCTAAGGTGTGTAGCACTTGTTTTAGGTGATCTAGGTGTTCTAGCCATGTCTTACTATAAACTAGGATGTCATCAAAAAATACTAGGACAAATCTTCTAAGAAATGGTTTGAGGGTTTCATTCATAGCATGTTGAAAGGTTGAGGGGGATTTGGTGAGGCCAAATGGCATCACTGGGGTCTCATAATGACCTTGATGGGTCCGAAAAGCTGTTTTATGGATATCATCCTCATCCATTCTGATTTGGTGGTATCCAGCCCGCAAATCAATCTTAGAAAAATAGTGTGCTCCGTCTAATTCATCTAGCAATTCCTCTATGACAGGTATGGGAAATTTATCAGGTATAGTGGCTTTGTTTAATGCTCTATAATCTACACAGAAACGCCAGGAGCCATCTTTCTTCTTAACTAAGATAACTGGGCTAGAATAGGGGCTGTTGCTAGGTCGTATAATACCAGCCTTTAACATTTCCTCTACTTGTTTTTCAATTTCATTTTTCTGTAAATGGGGGTATCTATAAGGCCTAACATTGACAGGTCCCTCTCCATGTTTAATTGGTATCTTATGGTCTATAGTTCTCTTTGGTGGCAGGTCTATTGGTTCGGTGAAAACATGGTTGTATTGTTCTATAATCTGAGTAATGTCAGGGTTGAGACTTGTGGTGTCCAAGTGATAAACAGTAGGTGTGTAACTGTCCTTTTCGTTCCAAACCATGGCTATGGCATCAATTTCTATGAGTTTACACAATTGTTCAGGGGAAATAAGAGACTTACTGAGTTTTGGATCACCTTGAATTACGACAGGTCCCTGGGGAGAGTTGAATTTCATTGTTAGAGCTTTCCAATTAGCTTGAATATCACCTAGGGTTGCCAGCCAAGAGACACCTAGAACCATGTCGACACCCCCTAATTCAAAAACCAGAGCATCAACTGTGAACTTGTAGTCACCTATTGAAAGCAGCACTCCCCTGCATTTTCCCAATGTACTGCGCTTGTTCCCATCACCCAGCCTGACATTGTACACGCCTGTTGCATCCATAAGCAGCCCAAGCTTGTCTACCAATTCTTTGGAAATGAAGTTATGAGTAGCTCCACTGTCAATTAAAATGACAATTATGATGCCATTGATGATTGCTATTACCTTCATAGTTCTAGGTTGATCAAGGCCTTTGGAGGTAAATTGAGAGAGTGAGATATTGTTGAATTCATGATCATCACTGTCTTGTGAATTATCACTGTGAGCCGAGTCCCCCTCCAACACAATTATCTCTCCATCGTCGTTGATGTCTTCATTATCCCCGAGAATCATGACACGCAGGTTACCTTCGGTGCAACGATGGCCTGGGCTAAACGGTGCGCCCCATGTGAAGCAAAGCTTCTCTTTCCAGCGAAGGTTCTGTTCTGTTTTTGAAAGAAACCGAATTCCCGGTTTATTCTGAGGATTTGAAGATGATGGGTTCGCTGTGCTACTCGCCTTGGATGAAGAAGCAGAATTAGTGGGGGTGGATTTCGAATTGGTTGGAGAAGCGTGAGAATTAACGCGTGACCCGGGAATGTCTTCGCGCGACCCGGTTGTGGTAACGAGACCCGATCCACGAAAACGATTGTCACGATACTTGCCGGAGGAAGGAGCGGTGGTGCGAGGGTCACGTTGCGTCTCTTCGACGTGCCGAGCGAGAGAGAGAGCCTGGACCACTTTCTTGGGAGCGAGAAGACGGACCATGTCGCGAATGGATTTTCTCAACCCGTTGAGGAAATACCCGAGCATGATATGCTCCGGGGTGCCCTTCGCCTGAGCCAAAAGCAATTCAAAGTCGCGAATGTAATCGTTCACGGTTCCGCGTTGCCTTATAGCCGAGAGACGCTCATGTACCGAGCCCAAGGCGCAATCCCCAAATCTCTGCATAATTGCTTCGGTGAAGAGTTCCCAGGAAGGATTATGTTCATCATCCTTCCAATACTGAAACCAATGAATTGCGTCCCCTTCCATGCATATCAACGCCAATTGCATCTTCTCCGAGTCGCTTGTAATGCCCTGTAACTCAAAGAATTTAGCTGCGCGAGTTAACCAAGCCATCGGGTCGTCGCCTTCAAACGTAGGTAGCTCGACCTTTTTTGTCCACACTTTGGTCGTGGCCTGTGAAGTTTCGCCGGTGATGTCAACGATGGTCGGAGGATTGGTGGGTGTCATCTTGATGGTGACATCATTCTTGGGTGGATCTTGATCGTTCTTGGGTGGGTCTTTGCCACTGTGGTTATTGGCGTTCCCTGTGAGCGGAGTTTCTTGAGTCTTCTGCATTGCTAGCAGGGTCTGCATCACCTCTTGAAACTGAGAGTCCAGTTGCAGTTTGATATCCGAGTTTTCAGCACCCAATGATTGTAATTGTGCATTGATATCAGTACGCACCTCGTCTAGTTTTTTGTTGAAGGTAGCTTCCACCTCGAGAATGCGTTCTTCGACCTTCTTCTCTAGCTGTGCAACATCTGCCTTAGTCATGGCTCGGTGCAGGTCGGACCAATTGTTAGAAGAGCAGCAGTAGAGAACTTGTGGATGGCACTCTCAGGCCACCACAAGGGTATTTTATTAGCCACTTGGCAATGGAAACAGATTTACACTGATGCCTCTAGCACCTCTTGCTGATCCATCAGCAATACTAAGACCTATCAAGTTGAAAAGTGTTCCTCAACCCTTATCATACCCTCCTTTATATACTAGGAGAGAAGAGCCTAGGTTTCACACAATAACTACTCCTCTAACTAACTAACTACTGCCTATAACTAACCTAATAACAACTAACAGCTCATCTAGCAATAACAGAAATAACAGAACAATTATATAACTGACAAATAGAACAATTAAACCTTCTTCTTCTTTCTAGTGTAGACTTGCAGGGGCCTAACAATGCCTCCCCCTTCAATGTCAACCTTGTCCTCAAGGTTGAAGTGAGGGAACTGCTTCGCTAGGTAGTGTTTGTCTTCCCATGTTGCTTCCTCTGTTGAGTGTCCCCTCCACTGAATCAAAACCTGGTGTATATCCTTACCGTGTTGTTGTATTGTTTTGTGTTGTAGCACTCTTTCTGGTTCATATCCATTGTCCTTAGCTTGCAAATCCTCTGGTAATTGTTGTTCCACGGGGTGGTCTCCAATTGCTAGCTTGAGTTGTGATACATGAAAGACAGGTTGTACTCTTGTTGCCTCTGGCAATTGCAATTGAAAAGCTACTGAACCTACCTGTTTAGTGACCAAGAAAGGACCATAATATCTAGCAGAGAGCTTCGGGTGTAACTGTGTGGGCATAGAGGTTTGTTTGTGAGGTCTGATCTTAAGATATACCTTATCCCCTACCTTAATTGGTGATGGTTTCCTATGGGCATTGGCATGTTTGCTCATTTGTTGTTGTGCTTTTTGTAGGTGCTTCTTAAGTTGGCCAAGACATTCATCTCTACTAAGAAAATCATGGGCTACTGTTTCTATAATCACTTCCCCTGGTATGTATTTTGTGATAGAGGGTGGTGGTCTCCCATACACTACTTCAAACGGGGTGGTTCTAGTAGAGCTTTGGAAGCTGGTATTGTACCAGTATTCTGCCCATGGTAGGAATGCTAACCATCCTTTGGGCTGCTCACTACAAAAACATCTTAGGTAAGTCTCTAAAATCCTATTGATTACCTCTGTTTGGCCGTCTCTTTGCGGATGATAAGCTGTGCTCATTTTCAGTGTTGTACCTTGTTTTTTGAATAACTCTTGCCAAAAATAGCTTAGAAACAGAGGGTCTCTATCGGTTACTATTGAAATAGGTATACCATGTAATCTCACCACCTCTTGAAAGAATACATCTGCTACAGTTTTAGCTGTGTATGGATGTTTAAGAGGAATGAAATGGATATATTTGCTAAGCCTATCCACTACCACTAGGATTACTTCATAGCCTTTTATCTTAGGTAGCCTAACAATGAAGTCCATGCTTATTTCTTCCCAAATGGCGTTAGGGATAGGAAGAGGTTGAAGTAATCCGGCTGGAGAGCTAGCTAGGTATTTGCTCTTTTGGCACACTTGACAAGTTGCCACATGTTTTGTGATTGTACCTTTCATGCCTATCCAATATAGGGATTGCCCTATTCTCCTATAAGTCCTATAGATACCCGAGGGACCTCCCATAGGGGTGGAATGGAATTCTTCTAGGAGTGTTGGTATCCATTTAGATGTAGCTGAGATGACTAGCTTACCTTTGTAATGTAACCTCCCCTGTTCTAGAGTATAGTGGGTGTGAGAATTCGGATCTGTTGTGAGGTCTAGCTTAATTTTTTGTAGCACAGGGTCCTTGTTCACCTCCTCCTCTAAGATATGGCTATCTGGCCAACTAATTACACTAATAGGTTGTGCCTCCAGGTTATTGTCGGGGGCTTGATTGTCAATGTGATTTGTGAGGTCCCTGTCGGTGTGTTCCGCATGCTCATACTGCCTAGACAAGGCATCAGCCACCTTGTTTGTGGAGCCTTTCTTATAGATAATATCAAAATCGTACCCTAGGAGCTTTGCTATCCAATTTTGTTGGTTTTGAGATATAATTTTCTGCTCTAAGAGGAATTTCAAGCTCTTATGGTCTGTGTAAACCCGAAACTTATTGCCTATCAAGTAAGGTCTCCAGTGGTTAATTGCTAGCACTAAGGCCATAAGTTCCTTCTCATAGGTGGATTTGGTGAGAGAATTGTCCGATAATGCCTTACTAAAGTATGCTATAGGTTTTTTATGTTGAGTAAGGACTGCACCTAGCCCAAGACCGGATGCATCACATTCTAAGTTAAAAGGTTCAGTGAAATTCGGCATAGCAAGGACAGGGGCAGTGGTGATAGCATGTTGTAGGTCTCTAAATGCTTGAGTGCTCTCCTCGGTCCATGTGAATTGACCCTTCTTAAGTAAGTTTGTGAGAGGTCTTGCTATAGTACCATAGTGATGTACAAACTTCCTATAGTAACCCGTGAGACCTAGGAACCCTCTAAGAGCCTTGATTGACTTAGGAATAGGCCAATTAGTGATTGCTTCTATTTTTTGAGGGTCCATAGAGACTCCTAGTTTACTAATAACATGTCCAAGGTATCTTACCTCCTCTTTACCTAGCTCACACTTCTTCAAGTTGGCATGGAATGAATTAGCCTCTAAGGTGTGTAGCACTTGTTTTAGGTGATCTAGGTGTTCTAGCCATGTCTTACTATAAACTAGGATGTCATCAAAAAATACTAGGACAAATCTTCTAAGAAATGGTTTGAGGGTTTCATTCATAGCATGTTGAAAGGTTGAGGGGGATTTGGTGAGGCCAAATGGCATCACTGGGGTCTCATAATGACCTTGATGGGTCCGAAAAGCTGTTTTATGGATATCATCCTCATCCATTCTGATTTGGTGGTATCCAGCCCGCAAATCAATCTTAGAAAAATAGTGTGCTCCGTCTAATTCATCTAGCAATTCCTCTATGACAGGTATGGGAAATTTATCAGGTATAGTGGCTTTGTTTAATGCTCTATAATCTACACAGAAACGCCAGGAGCCATCTTTCTTCTTAACTAAGATAACTGGGCTAGAATAGGGGCTGTTGCTAGGTCGTATAATACCAGCCTTTAACATTTCCTCTACTTGTTTTTCAATTTCATTTTTCTGTAAATGGGGGTATCTATAAGGCCTAACATTGACAGGTCCCTCTCCATGTTTAATTGGTATCTTATGGTCTATAGTTCTCTTTGGTGGCAGGTCTATTGGTTCGGTGAAAACATGGTTGTATTGTTCTATAATCTGAGTAATGTCAGGGTTGAGACTTGTGGTGTCCAAGTGATAAACAGTAGGTGTGTAACTGTCCTTTTCGTTCCAAACCATGGCTATGGCATCAATTTCTATGAGTTTACACAATTGTTCAGGGGAAATAAGAGACTTACTGAGTTTTGGATCACCTTGAATTACGACAGGTCCCTGGGGAGAGTTGAATTTCATTGTTAGAGCTTTCCAATTAGCTTGAATATCACCTAGGGTTGCCAGCCAAGAGACACCTAGAACCATGTCGACACCCCCTAATTCAAAAACCAGAGCATCAACTGTGAACTTGTAGTCACCTATTGAAAGCGGCACTCCCCTGCATTTTCCCAATGTACTGCGCCTGTTCCCATCACCCAGCCTGACATTGTACACGCCTGTTGCATCCATAAGCAGCCCAAGCTTGTCTACCAATTCTTTGGAAATGAAGTTATGAGTAGCTCCACTGTCAATTAAAATGACAATTATGATGCCATTGATGATTGCTATTACCTTCATAGTTCTAGGTTGATCAAGGCCTTTGGAGGTAAATTGAGAGAGTGAGATATTGTTGAATTCATGATCATCACTGTCTTGTGAATTATCACTGTGAGCCGAGTCCCCCTCCAACACAATTATCTCTCCATCGTCGTTGATGTCTTCATTATCCCCGAGAATCATGACACGCAGGTTACCTTCGGTGCAACGATGGCCTGGGCTAAACGGTGCGCCACATGTGAAGCAAAGCTTCTCTTTCCAGCGAAGGTTCTGTTCTGTTTTTGAAAGAAACCGAATTCCCGGTTTATTCTGAGGATTTGAAGATGATGGGTTCGCTGTGCTACTCGCCTTGGATGAAGAAGCAGAATTAGTGGGGGTGGATTTCGAATTGGTTGGAGAAGCGTGAGAATTAACGCGTGACCCGGGAATGTCTTCGCGCGACCCGGTTGTGGTAACGAGACCCGATCCACGAAAACGATTGTCACGATACTTGCCGGAGGAAGGAGCGGTGGTGCGAGGGTCACGTTGCGTCTCTTCGACGTGCCGAGCGAGAGAGAGAGCCTGGACCACTTTCTTGGGAGCGAGAAGACGGACCATGTCGCGAATGGATTTTCTCAACCCGTTGAGGAAATACCCGAGCATGATATGCTCCGGGGTGCCCTTCGCCTGAGCCAAAAGCAATTCAAAGTCGCGAATGTAATCGTTCACGGTTCCGCGTTGCCTTATAGCCGAGAGACGCTCATGTACCGAGCCCAAGGCGCAATCCCCAAATCTCTGCATAATTGCTTCGGTGAAGAGTTCCCAGGAAGGATTATGTTCATCATCCTTCCAATACTGAAACCAATGAATTGCGTCCCCTTCCATGCATATCAACGCCAATTGCATCTTCTCCGAGTCGCTTGTAATGCCCTGTAACTCAAAGAATTTAGCTGCGCGAGTTAACCAAGCCATCGGGTCGTCGCCTTCAAACGTAGGTAGCTCGACCTTTTTTGTCCACGCTTTGGTCGTGGCCTGTGAAGTTTCGCCGGTGATGTCAACGATGGTCGGAGGATTGGTGGGTGTCATCTTGATGGTGACATCATTCTTGGGTGGATCTTGATCGTTCTTGGGTGGGTCTTTGCCACTGTGGTTATTGGCGTTCCCTGTGAGCGGAGTTTCTTGAGTCTTCTGCATTGCTAGCAGGGTCTGCATCACCTCTTGAAACTGAGAGTCCAGTTGCAGTTTGATATCCGAGTTTTCAGCACCCAATGATTGTAATTGTGCATTGATATCAGCACGCACCTCGTCTAGTTTTTTGTTGAAGGTAGCTTCCACCTCGAGAATGCGTTCTTCGACCTTCTTCTCTAGCTGTGCAACATCTGCCTTAGTCATGGCTCGGTGCAGGTCGGACCAATTGTTAGAAGAGCAGCAGTAGAGAACTTGTGGATGGCACTCTCAGGCCACCACAAGGGTATTTTATTAGCCACTTGGCAATGGAAACAGATTTACACTGATGCCTCTAGCACCTCTTGCTGATCCATCAGCAATACTAAGACCTATCAAGTTGAAAAGTGTTCCTCAACCCTTATCATACCCTCCTTTATATACTAGGAGAGAAGAGCCTAGGTTTCACACAATAACTACTCCTCTAACTAACTAACTACTGCCTATAACTAACCTAATAACAACTAACAGCTCATCTAGCAATAACAGAAATAACAGAACAATTATATAACTGACAAATAGAACAATTAAACCTTCTTCTTCTTTCTAGTGTAGACTTGCAGGGGCCTAACAGATTCTGTTGAGCTTTTTTTCTTGGAGTATCACCCTTCTACATATCTTTCACATTTAGTGGTTCGCCGAAACAGCAAACTACAAAATCTTATTGTAAGCAGTTTTTTTAAGTTCAGTGTCTTTTCCCTTGATGTTATGTGACTGAAGGGTATATCTTACTGTGATTGGGAATAAAACAAAAGTGTATTTTCATGATTGTTGAGCTTCTTAGAAATTGATACTTGTACCTAAATTCAATTATTCTTTCAAATATAACCTATGTCATATTTTTTACTATCAAAGTTTATTCTCCGAAGACTGATGCAGATAAATTGTACAAAAGACTTACCCATCTGAAACATAAAAGTGATGCTCCTAAAAGGCAAACACGTGAAGGGTGTTTTGGACTTTTTGGGCGTAAAGTTGATCTCTTAGATCATTATGAAAGAAGACTCGGAGATGTAGAAGATAACGTGAGAATGGAACAATCCTCAGTGGCAACAAAGGTAACTATAAACAACCAAAATTTTGTCAGATTAACAAGTGTAATCAGGATTAATTTTGTTTGTAGCAGCTCTAGTTTTCTCTTTTAAATTATATGTTGGTTAATGGTAAATAGATTTAATTTTTGAAAAATTGTGTACATGTATATTGTTTCCTACACAATAGATACATTTTTTGAATATTTAGGTTGTAATGATGATGTATATAATACATCAACTTTTCTGTAATGAATTTAAACTTGAAGGAAGTTGCTGCTGCATTCGTCTCATTTAAGACACGATTTGGTACTGCAATAGCTTTACACATTCAAGAAAGTGTCAATCCTACAGAATGGATTACTGAACAAGCACATGAGCCTCATGATGTTTATTGGCCTTTCTTTACTGTTTCATTCATTAAGAGATGGATAAGCAAGAGTAGGATATAGTTAGTGAGGGATGACTCGACCGGTTGAATTAAACAGTACTGACTCTAAAGTCTAAGGTTTTTTTTGAAGAATTTGGTCACTAAGGTTTGCATTCTAGTATTTCAAGTGGTGTTTTTATCCCATACCATTATAAAATATAAATAGTTGATTTACTTGTATATGATTTCTTCATAATGTAAAAATTTGTATTTATGCAGAATTCCAAAGACAATTGGTGTCTCAATTCCAATGAAAGCAACTTTCTTCATAACATACATAATGGTTGATGGGTGGGCTGGATGTGCTGGTGAGATATTAAGGTTGAAGCCATTGATATTTTATCACTTGAAAAATTTCTTGTTGGTGAAGACCGAAAACGATCGTGAAGAAGCAATGGATCCAGGGACTTTGGGTTTCAATACAGGAAAACCTCAAATACAACTTTATTTCCAACAAAACTTAGAAATTACATTTATGCAATTTGATTTTTTTTGTAAATTGAGTTTATCATAAGACTTGTTGTTAATTTACAATATGTTGGCATGCATCTTGTAAGACTTGAGATTATTTTTTAATATGATTTGAGTTTTATTTTCTTTTATTGTTTCATAAATATATTTATTTATTTCATATTTAGCTTTTAACTGATTATCATAAGCGTTAATGACAAGAGGAGTCCCTAAAATGGTCGGTCTGGCAAATTAGAAGGCTTCACGAAAACCTATACCAACAGAATTTCAGCGTGGGTGTAGAGAAATTAAGAGTGTTGTTAAAACCTATACCAACAGAAAGGTAACCGTGGGTATAGCTCTGAGGTTTTATCCAACGGTAAGCAAAACCGTCACTATAGGCTATAGCGACGTCATTCTGCCGTGGGTATAGCCAAATAAAGACCACGAAAAAAACGTCTGTCGGTATAGGTTTTAGGTCCTATACCTACGGTTTTTCGTCCTTTACCTACGGTTTTTTACCGTCGCTATAGGTCAATTTTCTTGTAGTGATACTATTCACCTTGTTTAAATGGATATTTAGATTAAATACCTACTTTATTTAAGCTTCTATTATGGCCTCAGATGCACCAACCTAGTTATTTATTTATTTATGGGTTAAATACATAAATGAGATTTTCATTTTTAGGCTTCAATAAATTTGTCTTCAAATTTTTGTCTTCACTTATATTTTTGTTTATACTTTTGGTCTCACTTATATCTTTGGTTATACTTTTAGTCTCCACTTATATATTCGTTTTTACTTTTTGATTCATACTATCGCCATGTCACACTTTTAATAACTAGGATGTTAAAACACCTTATGCGGCCAGTAATATGGTATATATCATACTCATTAAATATTAGTTTGCTGAGCACCAACTTAATATCAGAAGCGAGTAAATTGACATTCTAATCATTAAAAAGTGTGACATGATCACAGGTGCCAACGTAACAGATTGTAATTGAGCATCAACTTCACATTAGGACCAAAAATGCGAGCGGAGAGATATAAGTAGGGACAAAAGTTAAAAAAAAATTATTTGGGGACTAAAAATAAAAAACGTACTCCTATAGTTCAGTATCGTGTGCCTGTCATAGATAATAATTAGGCTTAATTACAGTTTTGGTCCCCCTATTATGACCAACTCACGATTTTGGTCCCCAAAGTTTTAATTTGACGATTTTGATCCCCTTATTTTCCCAATTTGTAAAATTAAAGGCCCCCCTTCTTAATTTGGTCAAAATTAAAACTGTATTTTGACTTTTATCCTACGTGGCAGTCCATGTGGCACTGTTCCTCTTCAACCTCTCCCCCCACGTGGACTGTCACGTAGGATAAAAGTCAAAATACAGTTTTAATTTTGACCAAATTAAGAAGGGGGGCCTTGATTTTACAAATTGGGAAAATAGGGGGATCAAAATCGTCAAATTAAAACTTTGGGGACCAAAATCGTGAGTTGGTCATAATAGGGGGACCAAAACTGTAATTAAGCCTAATAATTAATTATTCAGTATGCAGCTAACACATTGGCACGTCAAAACGTGGGAGCCTCTTCCTATAGTTCCTAGTACTCCCTAATGTATAATTTAAGTCAAATGTCAACCCAACGTGATGGCTACCACATTGTTACATTCCAAAACCTTTTATTTCTTTCTTCTTCTATATAAGAACTAATATTGCAATGCATGATTCATAAGGAAAAGTGGAAAACCATAGTTAATTTATTTTATAGTGTCACATTTTCTGAACTTCCCTAACCACCATCATGAAGAACCTGAACATTTCTTTGTGCGTGCTTTTCATAGCATTAGTGCAGTTAGGTGCAAGCTTGCCCTCATCATCAGGATTCAACTATGGTGATGCACTTGACAAAAGCTTGATGTTCTTTGAAGCACAAAGGTCTGGGAAACTATCACTGCAACAACAACGAGTTAAATGGCGTGGTGATTCTGGTCTCAAGGATGGAATTCAACAAGGAGTGAGTGTCCCCCATTATACATCCTTTGAGATAATGAGACTCAATGATCACAAAATCTATCTACATCTTAAAAAAAAATTAACTACAGTAATGACACGCGGCAAAAACCTCATTCACTTGCTCAAAATTGTTTTCCCACCTTTTTTCTTGAATGCGTTGTGCAACCGTGAATCACGGGTATTTCTGACAGCAAAAACTTTTCTCTTTAAATCGGATGGTCCGCGTTGGCACAGCACGTACTGCACGCAGCAGAGAATCCGTGTCCGTCCAGAATTTCCTACAACCTTAAGGATTGCAACCAACCACATTTTTAAACCATGTAACACAACTACATTGCAGTGTTGGTTTTAACTTGAGCTATATTCATGGATTTTTTTGTTTGTTGTGTGATGTTACAGGTAGACTTAGTGGGAGGGTACTATGATGCAGGAGATCATGTGAAGTTTGGGTTACCAATGGCCTACAGTGTCACAATGCTTGCATGGGGAGCCATTGAGTTCAGTAAGGAAATAACAGACATAAACCAAATGGGACACACATTAGGGTCCATTAAATGGGGAACTGACTACTTTATCAAAGCACATCCTCAGCCTAATGTTCTCTGGGGACAGGTAAAGCTAGTGCAACAACTAGAGCCTGAGTTATATTGTTTGGTTTTTGGCCACCAATTTTCATCTGCCTACATTATTATTATTATTATTATTATTATTATTATTATTATTATTATTATTATTATTATTATACACATGTTTTCTTATTAAGAGTACAATTAAATTATTTTTTCTTTGACAGCATTATTTGTAATTTTCTATCTTGATGGGCTTATAAAAATAAGCTGACAAAACTTACGGACATATCATAAGTTATTTTAATTATTTGCGGTTCTTCAAAAGGATTATTAAATACTCTCTAGACCAGATACATCAGTTATTCAATAAATTACTTAAAAAGTGTTTTTTTGCTTATAAATGAGACTGGAGGTAGTATTAATCTGGTTGAATATAAAGCATGCTTATTGTGTAGTAAATTATTGCTTTGTTCTTTGAAATTTAAGGTTGGTGATGGAGTTTCTGATCACTACTGCTGGGAGCGTGCCGAAGACATGACGACTTCAAGAACCGCCTACAAAATTGATGAAGAACACCCTGGCTCAGATCTTGCTGGTGAAACTGCAGCTGCATTGGCTGCTGCAGCCATTGCTTTCAAGCCTTACAACTCATCTTACTCTAATCTCCTGCTAGTTCACGCAAAACAGGTGAGCACTATGACGTCGAGTGATCCATGTATCCGACCCCACCTAGTGGGATAATACTTGTTGTTAACACTAGAAAGAGTTATATATTGATGTTCTTCTATATGTTGCAGCTCTTCACATTTGCAGATAGGTTTAGAGGTCTATATGATGACTCCATATCTTCTGCTCAACAATTCTATTCTTCATCTGGTTACTCAGTGAGTAAACATTTATCAGTTCTGTATTTACTATTTACTTCTATCAGTATCTGATCATGTCTAATTCTAAATCAACTTTTCTGGTGAAGGATGAATTGCTATGGGCCGCCGCCTGGCTGCATCGAGCAACTAGCGATGAGTACTACCTAAAGTATGTAGTAGACAATGCTCAGTATATGGGTGGAATTGGCTGGGCTATGAAAGAGTTCTCTTGGGACAACAAATATGCTGGTGTGCAGATCCTCCTATCAAAGGTAATGTTATAAAATCCATAAAGTTATATGTGTGGAAGTGTAATGTGTAATTATTATGACACCAAAGTCAATTAGTTTGATGCAATGGAATGGCTTAAAACATTGCATAATACCAATTAAGGTTCAAAGAATCAAACAATGAAATAAATGGTCAAATCCAATTTGCAGGTATTACTAGAAGGAAAAGCTGGTCCTTACACCTCTACACTAAAGCAATATCAAGCCAAAGCAGATTATTTTGCTTGCGCCTGTGTGCAAAAGAATGATGGTTACAATGTCCAGAAAACTCCAGGTTAGTTGCTGAAAAAGAACATTGATTTAACAACCACTTGAGCTACATAAGAAAATTCAAAGCCTTCAATGAAACATCCAAAGAACAAATATAATCATTTCATCTTAATCATGTTGTGTTTTATGTTTGCTAGGTGGCTTATTATATGTGCATGAATGGAACAACCTGCAATATGTGTCTTCTGCTGCATTTCTTTCAGTTGTTTATTCTAATTATCTGTCAGCTGCAAAAGCGCAGCTTAACTGTCCGGATGGACAAGTTCAGCCTCAGGAACTCCTCAATTTTGCCAAGTCACAGGTATATTGGAGTCTACCGGGCTTCTACGAATAGAAAGCAATTCTAGCTTCAAGTTTATTGTTTAACTCACTTTTACGTGAATGTATCCAAGTATATATGTTCAACTCACTATTAACCAGAATCAACTTTACGAAATCAATTTTCACCACTGTAAAATCAACCACATAATTAGTAAACTAAATCTGTGAATTTTGGTTGACACAGGCTGACTACATCCTTGGTAAAAACCCAGAGGATATGAGCTACTTGGTTGGATATGGACCAAAATATCCTGTTCATGTTCACCACAGAGGCGCTTCAATTGCTTCAATATTTTCTCTTCACTCTGGAGTTGGCTGCACACAAGGATTTGAGTCGTGGTATAACCGCCTTGAGCCAAATCCTAATGTCATTTATGGAGGCCTTGTCGGGGGGCCCGGTAAAAACGATGACTACTCCGACGACAGGTCCAATTATGAACAAACTGAGCCTACAATTTCAGGCACTGCTCCTCTTGTAGGCATCTTTGCTAAACTGCACAGCTCATATGATAACATAGGTGAGTAATGAATATCATCACCAATTCACCATTTTGCACTAATTTGCTCTTTTGTCAGTTTATTTCTCTGTGAAAGCTTTAATCACTCTTCACTTGCTATCTTGACACAGGTTCCTACCAATACCATAGTGAATCACCAGTGTCCCAGCAAAAAACACTAAGTGAGTAAAATAAAGGGTCTAAATTAAACTTTGAACTGCTTTTGAAAGTTTCTAGTGATACAAACTTTGCTCTATTACTCTGACATTCATTACTTGTCAGGTACAAATCTTTGGAAATTAACAAAGCCTAAAAGACAAGGTGAGATCTAATAATATAGGATCTCAGTTTCATTGTTTTCCAATCTTTTTTTAATTAACATGAGTTAAAATGATAAGGTACTGTTGCAGGTTCCCCAGTTGAATTCCTTCACTCACTTTCCAGCTCATGGACTGTTGGAGATACAACTTATTATCGTCACAAGGTGATTATCAAGAACATTTCTATGAAGCCAATAACTGATCTTAAGCTAGAGATTGAGAATCTCTCAGGATCTTTGTGGGGTCTCTCTCCAACAGCAGAAAAGAACACCTATGAACTACCTCAATGGCTCAAAGTTTTGAATCCTGGCTCTGAGTGTATGTTTGTCTATGTTCAAGGTGGACCTCAGGCAAAAATCTCCATTCGTAGCTTCCAGTGATCATTTTGGTAGAGATCACAAAAAGCCGTTTTTTCACCCAGTTAATTTGACAGATAAACTACTGTCACTTTATGATTGTAAATGCGTAATGCCACCTTACTGCCCACGTTTGTAATTGCAATATCAGTGTCCAAATTTCCTCCTTATTAAACACAATCAATCAATATATGAAAAGTTCGAATCCTTACAATTAGAGTAATCGCATAGTCACGCAATCTCAGCCATTGAATCTTGATCAGACGCCTCGTATTCTAACTTTACAAAACTGGTCGAAAACACACTCAGAACATGAGCCGTAATTCAGACAGTGCAGATCTACAACTTTATGACTGCATGCAATCCATTTACAAAAAAATTGTTGTTAAAAATTAAAATCCTAAGTAATAGGTTTCATCTGTTGGCCCAACTGCATAAGCTACCACGGGACATGGAGGGCCAATTTGGTGTTCCTAAGTTCGATTTCTACAGTGACAAACTCAGTATTTGATCAGTACAAAACTTACTCCTAAGCACGAACAAATATTAATCTTTCGTTGAAAATGTTGCGACACTCTGTGGGTAACCAGCAATAGTCCAAACCAAAAAAAAAATCATTTTTCGCATGTAAAGGCTCGATAGCCACCTATTTTGAAGGATAAGAAGCCTCCATTATTAATTAGCCATATGATGTTTAGGTTGAAAACAAATTTTGATGGCAATGAATGTGGAGATTCAGTACAAGGGCGGATCGATTACATAGTTGCATCAGATATGAGAGTTGAAAAGTAATTTCATGCAGATTGGTTGAAAAATAGGAATATTGTTTTGTAGGTAACCATGTATATATCTCAATAAACGCATAGATCAACCACTCTTATTACGTTCAAAATCTTACGACCATCACTTCAGAGCACACAACAGATAGATAGAAAGGTTTAAAGGAAAAAAGAAGAAAAACTGAAAAACAGCCTACAAAAGCAAATACTCAAAATGGAGCCCAAATTGTCTTAGTTGGGCAGGAGATAAGTGCGGCAGAATTCGGGGACGGGAGCAGTTAAGCAAAAATAACATCATTGCTATGCTAATTCAGGTGACACTAGCTTTTGTCTGATAGCACACTTAATGCTGGTCCTTGGGAATGTTAAGATCTTCAAATATTGGACTATCAACTCCAACACCCATAGCATTCAAACCATTGTCAACATATAGAACAGTACCAGTGATAGCAGATGCCAAAGGTGATGCTAAGAAGGCAGCAGCATTGCCCACCTCCTCTGTTAGACAAAAATTTGACTCAGTTGTGCAAAATAATCACAGATTGAAAATGGGACTAGGAACATTACAAGGAAAAATCCTGACTGAAATATTACCTGCTGAAAGCTCTTTTTGTAGAGGTGCATTGGCTATTGAATAATCAATCATCATATCGATGAATCCTATTGCTTTTGCGGCACGACTTCTCAGTGGACCTGGAGGTAAAAGACACGGTGTGTTATCACAAGAACTAAAATCACAGATAAACACCCAATCTAGGAAAACAAATTAACTTCAACCAAGATGAAATTAGTCGTAGGGGGGAGACTAATGTGAAATAGTATGAAGATTTATAACCTAAAAGGAAGTATAAAATGTCACGTCATTCAATTGTAGGGAGGAATTAATTCAAGCTAGGTACACAGTAATGATTAACTGATTTAGGACCAATCAAGGATATAGTTAGTTGGCATAGCATTGACAGCAAGATGATTGAGTAAAAATTCAAACCAAGTCCAAATAGAGGTGCCAGAACAGCTGGTATTAATTAATAGAGAAGGTCCAGGCATATTAGTTTAATTTTAACATAAGATATGAAGAGCATTTAATAGAATATCCATAGGATAAAAGATCATATTCTTCGGACTATGCCTATTTATGTACACTGTCACTTAAAAAATATCAAAATAAGACGCCAGTTCTCCTTGCCGCCATGTTTTCCACATAATCAATGATAGCAAAAGAGGACCTCATTAACCAGACGAGTAGATCATCCAAATTTATTAACTACTCTAGATAAAAAGAAGAAGAGACACAAGGTACCAGCAGATATAGTATTGACTCTAATTTTGCGCTTTCTGCCCGCTTCAAAAGCAAGTACCTGAAAAGGCATGAAATATGACATAATTTTAACACCCAATGACGGAGAAAATCGAGCAACTAAAAAATCAATGTGTGAGATGGTCAAGTTTGGGAAAAGGTTGAAACTTACTCGTGTATCACTTTCCAGTGCAGCTTTTGCAGAACTCATACCACCACCATATCTGTATTATCATAGTTCATGAATACATTAAATCTAATTGTATGAAATATATAAAATATAAAATATAGAATTATAAGGACCTAACTTCTAAGGCATAATCAACGTACCCAGGAATGATCCTTTCCGAAGCAATGTATGTAAGAGAAATTGACGCTCCACCTACAAACAAATCAAAAACATAAGATAAAACGATAAACCAAAGAAGCTATTAGAATTTGGATAGGCCCGACTTTAACCCCGAAAGCTATCTCAAATGATGAGGATTGCTCAAGCCTTTTAAGCAATACTTTCGCTATATCTCTAGACAATATAGGATCTCAACACACAACTCTCACGCCTAGGGTTGGACATGTTAAGCATAAAGTTTGTATGACTAAACATTAGTGACTAGCCCAATATCAGATATAGAATAGCCTCTAATATCATATTAGAATTTTGGCTAGGCCCAATTCAATCTCAAAAGCTATCTCAAGAGGTAAGGATTGCTCAAACCTTACAAGAACTACTTTGGCCATATCTCAAACCAATGTGGGATCTAAAAACGCAATAGAATTAAAGAATCATTAGACAAGGTACATGCCTGGGTTCAAGATCGGAAGAAAGTGCTTGAGTAAAGAAACATAGGAGTAACTAGACGCAGATAATGCAGCAAGATATCCTTTCCGAGATGTCTCCAACAGCGGTTTCGTCACCTATAAGAGATTTAACTGCTTATTAAAGCTGGAGACCGAAGTCATAAATAAACTCTTGCTTATTATTGTATTTACCGTACCTCAGGTCCATTGGCCAGTGAGTGCACAAGGATGTCTATGCTGCCAAAGTCTTCCTTAACAGATTCAGCGACTTCCTGAAAAATAAAGTGATGAACATAAGATATAAAAGGCTAGTCTAATGCAATTAATTAGAAGCCAAAAAAGGTCAAGAAGCAATTCATACTTATAAACAACACTAGGCTAAATACAACAGTAGAGTGGTTGGGTTCTTCATTGCCCAGAAAGAAAACACTCTATGCTTAATCACCCAATGAAAAAGCACTTATTAGTTATTAGTTATTACTTATAAGTAATGAATCACCTCTCTAACTTGAAAATGGAAAAGTATCATAGGTTCAGGTTTGGTCAAGCATAATGGTAGAGAAGGAAAAACAAAACCTCCAGCTCCAAGACATTAGGTGATCCGAACATTGAAATCGTTGAAGTAAGATGACTAGTTAAAGGGTTTGTCTAAAATTCTTACTCAAAATTAAAAGGTCAAGGGATTGCCATAACTTTTATTCATATATAAAATCCAATACAGTATGAAACAAATTATTTAAAAAAATACCCATATATCAAATCTATTAAACTTAAGCCTTAAAATACAATTACAATATATAAGAAAGTAATGCATTCACATTTACAAGAAAGGAAAAGAAGAACAGCCAAAAAGTATGAGGAATGAATCAAAATACATTATTATTTTGGGGTCTATCAATTAAATGAAATCACAGAATAAAATTGTTTCATGAGTTTTGAGGCTTTTGTCTCCATGTTTCTAGATGTCAATACAGTATCTGACACCAGGCTAGTACCTAAGTCTCAGTCCCATTGAAGTAAAGGATACAAAAGTCTTCTGAAATCAATAGCAGAAAAAGAACTAATTAAAATTTTCACCCCTAAACTTGTACTATACTAAATTCCAGTTTTGTCATCTAAGTATATTTGCAGGATTTTTATCCAAGACAGTGACCAAAAGAGCATTTTGACCATGCATAAAAAAATTTGTCTACCTGAACGGTCCATTTGCTGGATCCAGCATAGCGCTTGTTTGCTTTAATCTATATACAAATGTCCACACACAAAATCAGTATAAGGATATAAATTATGATATGTCATATCATTATTAAAAAAATGAAACTAGGTATCTCTTGTTTACATCTTCTGGTACATCCTCGAGATTGTCAAAAACAGCGTCCAAGGGATAAACTTTAGTAATTTCCATCAACGAACCATCTGGTAATCTGGAAATAGAGTTTCTTATTAGAAGGGTGATTTCACATGGTCTCAAAAACCAAATTCATAGCAGTATTCATTCAATGTCATACATGCGTGATTCATCAAATTTCCCGCGTCGTAAGCTGGACTCAAAAATATTCAGAGCCTACAGAAATGGTTCACAGTTAATAATTGTATCACTACAAAAAGTACTGGATTACATACACATTGGGGGGGATTCAAAAAGTTGGCAGACAGAGAACCCAGTGAATTTGTATATTAACTTATAGGTACCCATTTTTCATCCAAAAAATAAATGAAAAACTTACAGGTACCCATGTGCCAAGAAGAATTTCAGCTCCGGCTGCAGCCAGGGATTTTGCAATTGCCCATCCATATCCATTGTCATCAGCGACACCAGCGATAAAAGCCCTCTTACCTACAAATAACGATATTTCAGTAAAGCACTGCCTGTTCTCATAGTCAATGAAAGCAAGATCAAAGACAAGAGTGACAGCTCGTTTTGACAGTGAATGTGAAAGAAAACTCATTTAATTTTGCTGAATTTATCAACAAAAAGAGATAAATATGGATATTGACTTTGCTATTGTATGTTGTACGATTATAAACATGAGCCTCAATTGCAAAGGCCACCTTTCAATAGTTTTTACAGCCAATATGCATTGGTTCTTGAGTCGAGTAGCCAAGAGGGTACATGTTTGATTCGGTATACCGCCTTGCACACCAATTCCATGCAGAGTATACTTTGACAAAATTGAAGTAGTTAACAGGGGTAAGTCCTCAGAAATAAAACATTTCCCCTAAACATTAGTTAAACATCATTGAGACATATATGTCTATGTAAATAAAAAACATAATAAGGAAACATCAGAGAAAATGAAAATAACCTTTCAAATCAATTGGCAATCCTGAAATTGGACTTTTTTCATTAGACTCGGACATTGCCTTTGTAACAAGTTTGATAGATTTTGTGGACGATGATGTAAATCCCCGTTGGAAGGGTTTCACAGATGCAACATGACATGCACTTGCAAATTTATTCCATGATCCCACCTTGTACCTTCCGCCAAGAACCACAGCGCTCGCATCTGCTATCCTTTGTGATGAAGGAATGCATGATCTTGACATTGCAGCTTGCAAGCCAGAAATCGATGTTGTTGCCATCTTCAATGTGTGTAGTGTGGCAGAAGAGACCCTAAATCTACATAAGGAACTAGAATTAATAGTAATATCTCAAATGAATACTGCAGAAAATACTATTGATTTCCCTTTCTTCAATTCCAATACTTCCACATGAAACATATAAAGGGGAATAGGAACTTCCAGTTGCCAACAACTTAGCACCAAAAAAGAAAAACCCAACAAAAAATCATCATCAACTTCTCACTTTTCAAATTCAACTAAACATGAAATTGATAAAGAGAAACAAGGAGTTCCAGTTACCAACAGCTCGCTAGACAATTGAGGATGTCCAAGTGGTCATTCAATCAAATAAATCCAATGTTAGGTTGAAATTCAGCACAAAGTAACTTGAAGTAAAATTAAAATGTAAATAAAAGCTAGATTTATCACTCAAAAGGTTAAATTAGCCCGAGCCCATACATTCAAACTTCCTCATCACCACCATAAACCAAAATCACTTAGATGGAAACTTCATTACTGCCGTTGTACACCAAAATCACTTAGATGTTTGAATTTGTCCCAAATTTTGGAAGTCGTGGAGAATAAATGTACAAAAATTAACTGATTCAATGGCCAACCCATGATTCTCTAAATTCCATACAAATCACGGCTGAAAATGTAAGTCATACACTTAAATGAGAAAAAACAAATCCAACAAACTAATGCCGTCCGAAACAAAATAACAAACCATTCAAAATCATTGAAAAACAGTTGCTTCAATAGGACATCAAACACCCTAGCTAGTACACCCCAAGTCCAAAACATGTAAAACGATGAACTAAACTTTTTTTCCAAAAAACTGCTTTAATGAATGCTCAAGCAATTTACAGCAGCAATCCTAGAAAAAAAAATCTAAACATTTTTTACACAGTCACGAAAATCAGCAAGAACCGCAATGAAAATTACACAAATTCTCTACTGTTCAGCCATCTAATCGTCAAATCATTTCTGAAATCTACAGTTTTCACTAAACTGAAACTGAACCAAAAAAAAGCATTGAAGCTCGGTATAGTACATTATGTAGCAAAATGCACTTCGAATCAGGAAAAATAACAAAACTTGATTGCTAAATAAAACCCTAAAAACACTTTTTTTAGATGAAAAATCAAGTAATTGAACAACTAAAAGAGGAGATTAGTGAAAGGTGAGAATTACCGGATGGGTAGTAAGAACGCCAATGTAGAAGAATGAGGAGTTAGAAAGAGTGATGAAGGGGAAGGAATGGGGTTTTTAGTGAGGTGTTGTGGTTGAGAGAGGAGAATTGTGCAGTGTTATAGCCTCCTGCAATGCAAGAGTGAGAAAGAGAGAGAGACTTTGGAAGTGTCGAAATGCAATGCGGAGTTATATTGGCTGCAGTGGCTGCTGTCAATATTGGCTGCAGTGGCTGCTGTCAAAATTAGTAGAGCCATTGGATATCCTTAGGAAAAAATCACAGCCATTCATTTGTTTTATTTTTTTTTTTTGACAATTTTTGTTTTATTATTAAAATAATTAAAAAAATAAGAACTGGAGAGAGATAGGTAGAGATGACTACTGGGAATCCACTTCCAAGTTCGCGAGGTTTCTACTTTCTTGTGTGTAACTGTGTGAGTTCACTTGCGCTTCGCACTTGCAATCTAAAGAAAAATCGATAAAAAAAGAACAAAAATCAATTTTTTTGGGAATAAACAAAAATAAATTTTTATTGGATGTTTTATTCTCGTTTTTTAAAAAATAATCGGATTTTTATTTACTTTAAATCAAACCAAAACAAATTGAAAAAAATTAATACCTTTTTATTTTGTGATTAGTATATGAGGTTTTATTAAATAAAAAAACATTGTTAAAAAAACCAAAGAGACAAATAAAGGAAATCATTCAATATTAATGATATGACAAAATGTGAGAGATCAAATGGTAGCGGATGTTATACCCAAAAAAGTATGCACTTTTTTTTATAAATAGGGGGCCTCCCCTTTTTTCAAGCAAATGATTGAATTGAACTAAAGCACTAAGAGTACTCCAACCCAATTACACAAAACAAAAACACTCAAGTGGTTTAACCAACCAATCTGTTAATACACAACCAGAATTATGACCAACAATGCTAATAAACCAACCCGTGAAAATAGATTTAATGTGATTAATAACAACCCGAGCGTCGAAAACCACCCCTCTAAAAATAACATGGTTCATATGCAACCAAATGCACCACATTGTCGCTATCCCTTGATTTTATTAACAAAAACAAAAAAGGATAACAGAAAAGAGCCTAAGGGGGGACTAGGCCAAAACTCATGACAAGAAACAAGCAAAAACCAAAACAATTTTAAGGGTCCCCTAGCATGAAGGACCCCTAAAACAATCTAGAGATAAATAAAAGTAACCATATTAGATTTCATTGCAAACTAGTTTTTTTTGTGAAACGATATTAGATTTTAGTAACATAAATCGAGGTTAAAATTTAAAATGAAAAAAAAATACTCACTCGAGTAATTTCAATTACAAATAAAAACATAAATAAAGTTTTTTAGGAGAGTTTATTATTGGAAATCTCTCAATTATTTTAAATTTAGCTCTATAATTACTATAAGTAATTTTTTTGTAACCATAAAAAACTAAATGTCTAGCATCCTCTCAACGTTTCAATTAATTGTCTAGAATTTTTGAACTAAATTAACCGTCATTTATTTTCATTTCTGTTTTCCAATCCCTCTCTCCAAAACCAACTTACTTTACCTCCCTATTTATTTTGAAACTCTCTAACTCTTGCTCTCACATTGTATCCTCTCCACCTTTTGTAGCGCCACCACAAAGTGAGACAGCAGTGCGACTGTTTTTCGCGTAGATAACAGCAACGACAACTACTAAGTGTCGCTCATCAAATCCAACCATTCAATAGGAAACTACACAATTTTCATCTCCCTCACACTTGTGTTTCCCTTCTCCAATCCTCTCTCGCCTAGTTCTCCTTATCTCTATTCCCATCCTTCATTTCTCAATCTTCTTTCACCACCAACGGAACGATCGCATCAGTTTTTCACCGAGCAACAGATCCACTCTAGATCCGAACATGCAAGCTCTCAATCGCCAACTACCCAACTCTCCAGCTCCAAATCGGTGACTCTTCATTTCCCTCCTTTTCTGTATGATGCTTAAAATTTCTAATGTTATTTTTTGAGATAGTTAAATTCCTTTATTTTTTCCGAGATGAAATTTTTAAATGCTTAGCATTTTAATTTTTTGAATTAATGATTTTTAATCTTTAGTTTTCATCTTCTTCATATTTTAGTTTGCAATCTTCAACTCTTCCCTCTTGTTTTAACTACTTTTCTGTTGAGAATTTGTGATGGTCTTCTAAAGTGCATGGGAGTTTGCTGAAGAAGAAGAAGAGGTTTGAGATGGATAGTTAAAAAACTTACCAAACCCTAAAGTACCCCAAAAATCTTTGATAAGCATTTTGTTTTACATATTTTGTTAAGAAATTATTTTTTTGCGTAAATTGCTTATTGAGAAATGAATTTCGCGTATTTGAACAATTAAAAAAATTCTAAACCCTAAAGTACCACAAAATATACTGTTTAGCGTCGCACTTTACATATTTTGTTATAGAATTAATTTTTCATCACCAAACCAGTTATTGCGAAACGAACTTCGCATATTTAAATAGTTAAAAAAAATTCCGAACCCTAAGGTACCCCACAACATCTGATTACCGGATTGAGTAACAATAGGATTATGTAGAGAAATGACTTATAACATCCAACTCCATTGAGACAGTTGGGTGGCATAAATGTACATATTACATTATGGTTGTTGCCATGCCAAAGCATATAAAGACGTTTTCAAATGTTGTGACAATAGGTATGGCTAGAGTCAGCATATTTTATAGATATATACTCATGATTAGTTAGAGTCTAGTAGACGAATTAAAAGAATAAAATAAATTATAGGTGTTGTGACATGCTTAAGTTATGCTATACCCCATCTTTCCATTATTCTGACTTATACACGTATCTTTGCCTCTATGTGTTTATATTCTTTTATATATTTGTTCGCATTACTTAGATGTAGTCGAAGAGACATTTATAACAGTAGATGATGCACTTCCTTCTACAGCCAAAAGAAAAGGTGTTGGGACGCCGGTTTAGTATGATGAAGTCACATGTTCCAATGTGTTAGACCTTTTAAGTCTTGGTCAAAACACTTCTCTTTCGAACACATGTCAAGTTTTCTTTCTTTTTGTTTTATGTGTACTCTGATATATAGTATCTTGGTGGCCCTTTGTGTAGGCCGCTTAGACAAAATGAGTGTGGGATCCAGTTGGGCCATGTACCTATATGTAAACTTAGTGGTGCCAAGCGGGCCACATGTTTTATAAACACCGGTTATGATTGTACCATCTACATATATTTTTTTGGTTACAGAAACTTTTGGGTAAGGGGGTGGTGCTCCAATCCAAGGCAGAGAAGACTTTCGAGCTCTTTGAGCACTTACGAAGGTAATTACATTTACCTTCCTCCAATGGGACTAGTGGGGATTCGAACTCGAAACCTCCCAAATACAAATCATGTCGTGCTTTACTAAGACAACCCATTGGGGTTGTACCATCTACATATATGATATATGTGTTCTAAATGGATATTTTAAGTTTAAATTTATTCATGTTTTTTAGAAATGCATTAAAACTAATTAAGGTTAATATGATGAAGATGAAATGTTGTCTCACTATTAACCACAATTTTTAATTAAGTATACACATGAAAATCATGGATAACACATTTAAAATCACGGTTAATTGTGTTCTTTGAATGGTTGATGAGTTGCACTGCCTTGCTAAATTCATTACTATCTACTAAGTGTAATTAACAATGTACTTAAACTACATTAACCAACTAAATTGTTGTCGAATTTGTTTGTTCCATTTTAAGCCAAAATAACACAACTTTTTTTTTGAATAACACAACTTTTAAGTGAAATATTTGTTGTTTGCCCAATAGTCCCATGTCACAATCTTGCGCAAACAGAATTAGTAGACATAACTCACCTCATCATTAGTGAGAAAGGTCCATCACCTAGTTTTCACAAATGATTTCTAATCCAAATAAGACCTTTCCAATGACTCATTTCGAGGAATGACGAACCATCACTAAAAAATATTGATTTGCGGGTGACTTGATGTGAGCCCACATGCATGGAGTTTGGATGAAGATCACAAATATAAAAGGACCAGAAGATCGAAGAGGATTCAAGAATTCAAGGGAATGTACTTAAAAATGCACAACCTAATCATTAAGACAAGCGTGCATTGAAGGTGACCATGAAACAGTAGTGGATTTTTAGATAACAAACTCTAGTGTTCCCTATGCTTTGTTTTTTCTTTCAATAAATTGTAAGATACTTATAACTGAGCCATGTTGGCCTTGGTTAGGTGGCTACGGCCTCGTAGCTTTAGTTTGTGCCTCGGATCTTGTTTTGTATTTCTTTTGGACTTTAGAGTGTGGACCTAGAATCCATTAAGCCCACAATATAAATACTTGAAGTCCTAGTGCAATCTTAGAACTTTTATGTTGAAAGAAATCATTTCCTCATTTTGCAAAGAGAAAGTTGAATACCTGAAGTGATAGATGAGAGGACAAGTATACAGTGGCGGACCCATGACCCTGGATCAGGGGAAACATATTTTTTCAAACACACACATATATAAAAATACAATAAAAATAATACTTTAACATGTTCACAACTTGTGTTGTACTAAAGCAACACAAATTAAATAACACTAATGAGTTGCTAAATACAAATTAAATAGCACTAAAAGAATCAACATATTAACAAAATACAAAACAAATTAAAATTAAATAGACAAACATAATGTGGCACAAGTGATAGATACCGCTGGAATTTAATGCAAAATTCCTAAAACACCCTCAGAATAGATATAACAGCTATTTACCTATTATAGCTGTTATAAGGTAGTTACAAAATCTGTTTTACAGTTAAACAGTTTGTTAACTAGTTTGTTATTTCAACAAACTAGGTTTGTAACTAACACAAACCCCTCTAATAGCTAATATCCAGAGAAAGCTCTATAAATAACTTGTACATATTGTAATCACATACAGTTTTACAAGTGAATAAAAAATTTACATTCAGAATTCTTCTTTTACAAGCTGTGTGGTCAATCTTTTTCTTCTCAGTCTCTGTCATTGCATTTCTGGGTCTGTGAGTGTGTGTTAGAGGCTTGATCTTGGTAAAGAGTACATTGCAAGAAGAGAAAGAACAAATAGTGAGTATTTGTTCTATCAAAAACACAAACAGAAAAATTAAATAAGAGAGAGTAAGTGAGAAAGGGAAAGATTTACCTCTGTTGTGCTTGTAATCCTGTAATCTTCATAGGAGGTGAGGATCCTTGTAAAATCGTTCGTAGAGAAGTTCGTATGTGCAAAACAAAATAACAAACAGAGTTATGTTCTGTATCTGAAATCGTAAATCAGAGAAAAAACAAGGAAATCAGAAATATAATCACAAGGTGGTGATTATATGCCTTTGTTCAGTGTTTTTGGTGTCTTCGTTCATCAATCAACCAGATTTCAGTACATACAATAATAGAAGAGAAGAAACAGTAAGAATCACAACTAGGGTTTCAAAATAGAACAAATTAACAGCTGAAAACAAAGGGCTTTTCGGTTGTACCTGTGTGTAAACATTCTTGTTGATATGGTGGTGTGATTCCAGTGTTGAATCACCAAGATTTCTCAAGCAATCTGAAAACCCTAGCAGAGAGGGTAGAGAAGAAGAAGAGGGAGCGGCGCAACAAGAAAGAGTGAAGAAGATCTTGAATTTCTGACCAGATAGGTTAACATCAAGCTTATATACTGCGGGTCTTTAAGGATCTGCGCGTTGCTCCATTTGCACCGGGTTTGGGTGCCGCATATACCCGGTTGAGTCTCTCTGATTGGGCTACTGGATAACTGGGCTACAGTTTGGGCTTCACTGTATTCTGATATTTACACCTACTGTTTTTTGTCTAATACAACCTGCAAGTAGAAAATCAACTATATGGTCAAATTCAACAGATACTTGGGTCCCTTAACAATTTGGTCTTGGGTTCGATCCCTGACCGGTGCGTATGGAAAAACATTTATTGGGAGATGTCAACCCCTTAAATGGATCTCAGATACCTCGAAGGATTAGTCTCCACAATCGCCGTGTAGGATACCTTAGTTTTACAAAAAAAAAATTAAACGAGTTTTGTTTGTAAAAATAAACTTTTGTATATTTTTACAATTGTTTGTCACAAACACTTGAGAGAAACCCAGGGGTTCTTGGTTGACTGATTGAGGCTAATCCTCCCTTAACCAAGTGTCGAGGGTTCGATTATCGTCTTGGGTATGAAGCACCTTTAAATTCCTGGGCCAGTTGTCCCACCCTTTGAGGTGTCTCCAATCCAGCGAGAGGATTAGTCACTGCGTTCAGCGGTGGATACCGTGTTAATACCAAAAAAACACTTTGAGAGATAATAATTCTTAAAAAAAATATGACGATGAGGATACAAACACGTGGCCCCAATTCGTGGACAACCTAACCTAAACTAAAACGCATAGCAGCATTGGCACGCCGTAAGCCCAAAACCCTAACCCCTTACCGAAAAGCTAGTGAGAGCCGCGTATATAAAATACCGAACGCACAACTCTCTTTTCACAAAAACCCTAACTCTTTCAGAAGTTGGGTTTTGCCGAGCCTCCTCTAGCCGTTAGCTTCGTTTCTTCTCTGCAATTCCTCTCTTTTCTTCCAATCTACTTCTCACCATGGTCAAGTCCGGCAAAAAGTCTGCTACCAAGGTATGTGTTCAATCTCTTGTGAATTCCTTTTCTCATCGAACAATCTTTCTTTATGAACTCTGTTTTCCGTGCGTTGATTACTTCTAATCGCTAATTGGCTTTTGTTTTTCGTTGGTTTGTAGGTTGATGCTGCTCCCGTTGTGGTTCCACCACCCAAGTCTGGTAAAAAAGGTATTACATGTTCATCTTTTTCGCAGCTTCGATTCCGTGTTCCTATTTTTTGAAAAAATATATGAACTTTATATACTTACCGTATGATTTTTGTTCGATTACCCCGTGAGTTCGAAATAAAGGTTGGTTTTTTATACCAGAAACGTTTTTTTTAATATAATTTTCAGTTGAATAACCTTGTTTCTTTTATTTGTAAAGTGAAAGTACAAATTCATACTATATTATTGTTAATCGAGTTGTTCACAGGCCAAACTTGTTTTGAGACTTCTTGACACATGAGAATGTAAAGTAAAAGCTTTGTCTCTGTATTATTTATTTTAATTGTCTGTTGATGATTGTTTACCTTGTTTATTTTGATCTCGATGAAGGCAAGAGGCAGCCTGAGGATGACGCGGAGAAGCTTGTGAGTGCAAAGAAGCAAAAGATAGAAGAGGTTGCTCAGAAACAAAAGAAAGAAGTGAAGGTGCAAAAAAAGAAGCAGGAAAGCAGTTCCGATGATTCTTCTTCTGAATCTGAAGATGAGGTATTGTATTTGACTTTTTGTGTTAATACACGAAAGTTATATAAACTTTTATTTAGTGTATTTACGATGCATTTGTTATTGGAATCAGAAGCCTGCAGCAAAGGTTGCTGTTCCTGCCAAAAAGGTTCCAGCTAAAAATGGCAGTGTAGCAAAGAAAGGCAAGCCAGCCTCCAGTTCTTCTGAATCCTCTGACGAATCATCTGAAGATGAGGTATTGGACACTCACGACTATTAAAATTTTATCCATGATTAGATCGTAGATTTCATGTCAGTGTAATCATATGTTTCTGCTTTTTTAAATGCCTTTAATGGTTCACTCTTTTTTTGTGTGTGCTCAGAAACCTGCAGCCAAAGCAGTTCCTTCAAAGAGTCAAACAGCTAAAAACGGAACAAGTGCCCCAGCAAAGAAGGCAAAGGCAGCTCCCAGTTCCGATTCTGAATCCTCTGATGATGATTCTGATGAGGATGAAGTGAGTAAAGCACCATCATAATTTGTGAAAATAGTCAACACATTCTTATATTTAGTGGGTGTTAATTCTTCAATGGTTTACCTAGAATGCCCTGTTTTAATTTATTATTTGTTTTCAGGCTCCAAAGGCCAAGGTGGTTCCTGCTGAAGTTAAGAAGGCACCTGCTGATAGCTCAGAGTCCGACTCGGATAGCAGTTCTGATGATGACAAGGTAACTACAATGCTAATGCCGGTTTATATGATTCTACTATTTAATTTTCACCTTTTGTAGTCTAGTTGTTTTAATTTTAATTCACCATATAATGCCATTGCCAATATTTGCTTTTGGATTCAGAATGCAAAAAAACCAGCAAATATTGGGTCCAAAAAGGCGCCTGCTGCCCCAGTTGCTACAACTAAGAAAGTGGAGGCTAGTGAAAGCTCAGATGATGGTTCAAGTGAAAGCTCTGACGATGAGAAGGTAACTGCTGAAATAATCTTGTAAATAATAACATATTTATTTATTTTGAATAAGACGTTCTAATATTGTTTTGGATGTTTAGGTGACTAAGCCTACTGCAGCAGCCGTGTCTAAGCCATCTGCTGTTGCAAAGAAGAGCGAAAGCTCAGATGATTCTGATGACGATAGTAGCTCTGATGAAGACAATGTAAATCTTTTACTTGGTTTGAATATTTTTTACTCTTATAGTAACTTTGAATCATAGGTGAAAGCAATCATCTTGCTAATTATTAATTGATACACGTTGGTTAAATTCTCAGAAAAAAGATGTCAAGGCTATTTCTAAGCCACTTGTAAAGAAGTCAGATGATATTGATTCAGAGGAAGAGGTTTGTTGGTTAATACTTGCTTCCAATAATTATCAGTTGTGTTAGTTCAACTTCGACATTTTCATTGAAATTAATTTGTTATCAACTCGGGCTTCTACAGGACTCCTCTGAAAGTGACTCTGAGGATGAGAAGGTGGGTTTGCGGTGATCTTGTTTGAATATTGTTGAAACTGATAAATAAATACTGTATCCTTTCTCTCTCTCTAACTAATGGTCAATGATTGCATCTGGAATTCAAATGTTGCAGGTAGCTGCAAAAGTTTCCAATGATAACAAGAAACCAGCAGCAGTTGTGAAAACAGCCAAAAAAGCCTCATCAGATAGTGATTCTTCTGACGATGAGGTAATTCATAGGAATATCTGTGTAGTTTAGTATTTATGTATTTTATTTAAGTATTTCTTTGAGATTTTGTATGTTGGAACTTGGATTTTGAATTGGAAGATTGACATTGGTTTACTAAACCAATTGAGTATTTATTATCAGTTAATGAATCTACAAATATTATATAATTCATTCCATGGTAGTTATATGATTTATTTGAACGATTTGTTATATCTTTTAATAATCTAAAATTATCTTATGATGTGTCAACAACAGAAAAAGATGGATGTTGATGAGGATGGTAGTAGTTCAGAGGATAGTGATGAAGAAAGTGAGGAGGAACCAAACAAAACTCCTCAGAAAAAGGTATGCATTTCAATCCATATTTTTGTATCTGCGTGAAGGTTCATTATTTTTATATTTTGGAATAATGCAATTTACTTGCATGAAGCAGGTTAAGGATGCGGAGATGGTCGATGCTGCCAAATCTGAAAAGAAAGCTGTAGTTTTCTAATTCACTTATTTCTTTTTGTTCCTGCATCAAAGATTATTCCAATCCACTTTATGTATGTATGATGTTATTCTTTTAACGATGCAGTTTAATACCCCAGCTACACCAAAAGAGCAGTCAGGGGGTTCGAAGACATTATTTGTTGGAAACTTGGCATTTAGTGTGCAGCGAGCTGACATGTATGTATTATACTTCTCTTCTTGTGCGTTTTTGCTTTTTAATGTATTATTACTTATCCATTTTGAAATTATTCAGAGAAAATTTCTTTAAAGATGCTGGAGAAGTTGTTGATGTCCGTCTCGCTTCAGATGCGGATGGGAGGTTTAAGGGCTTTGGGCATGTTGAATTTGAGTCGGCAGAGGCAGCAAAAAATGTAAGCTTTTACACTCCCCTGCCCAATCCGTAGAAATTATTTTAAAAGTTCCAAAATAACACTACCAAAATACTTATTATTATTTACCTGACAGTTTTATTCCTATGCAAACAACATTGCAATACAATTAAATATACTCTATTCTGTTTGCATCACATCTTTTCTCTATTTCCTTCACTTTCTATAACTCGATTCTCCTGTTTTCTTCATACTGATGCTTATACCAGTGCATGTTTTTATAAGATGCTTAAGTTCTACAAATTCATTTCAGTGAAGTCAGTCTGGATTTGATCTGTATGGGTGCTATATTAAAATTATTTGACTGTTGTGCTTTGAATTGATAGGCACTTGAAATGAATGGGCAAGAATTGTTGCATCGTGCTAAAATTATTTGACTGTTGTGCTTTGAATTGATAGGCACTTGAAATGAATGGGCAAGAATTGTTGCATCGTGCTGTGCGTCTTGATATAGCTCAGGAAAGGGGTGCATATACCCCGAACAGGTGATTATTACTATATAAAAGATTGTTGTTGTATTTGTTTCATGTTCTGTGACCCTGTGCTGATTTCACCCTGTTTTCTAATAATTGAAGCAATGCGAACTCATACCAGAAGAGTGAAAGGGCCCCAGCTCAAACAGTATTTGTAAGGGGTTTTGATAAGTCTCTTGGGGAGGATGAGGTAATTTGATTTCTTGCCACATTGAATGTTTCCTATACTTCTGTACATTCTGCTTGTATCTCTTAATAATTTGCATGTGTCTTTGTACGTGCTGGTAAATCTCTTATTTGTATGGCCTATTTTGTTCCTAGTTGAGAGCTAGTTTGGAGGAGCATTTCGGTTCTTGTGGAAATATTACAAGAGTGTCAATCCCCAAAGATTATGAAACTGGTGGTGTGAAGGGGTACGTTTCTTTCTATAGCTCCGATTAGTATTTATGTTCTTTTTACTTGTTAGTCTGACTTTTCAGATGGTATTTACAGATTTGCTTACATGGACTTCCAAGATGCTGACAGCTTTAATAAAGCTCTGGAGCTCCACGAATCTGAACTTGGAGGTTATACCTTATCAGTAGATGAAGCTAAACCTAGAGATAGTCAAGGTCCAGGGGGTAGAGGTTCAGGTGGAAGGAGTGGTGGCCGTTTTGGTGGAAGAGATAGTGGTGGAAGGAGTGGTGGCCGTTTTGGTGGAAGAGATCGTAATGGAAGGGGTGGTGGCCGTTTTGGCGGTGGAAGGAGTAGTGGTGGTAGGGGTCGTGGAAACCCCTATAATAAACCAAGCCTTGCTCCAGAAGGCACAGGTATATAATATATTTCATCGAGTATTGTCTTCCCTTGAAAACACTTGTATAAATATGTAATCTTTTGGTACCTTAAGCAAAAAATGGTGTTAGGACAAACATAGTCTCAGTTATCGTTTGGGCATGGCTGTTTGGGCCGCGCATATGTTTAGTTCTGGTTTTCTGATTATTTATTTAAACCTGTTATTTTCAGGGAAGAAGACTACCTTCAACGATGACGAGTAGGGTGGCTGCCTTGTCTTTCGGATAGTTAAAATTTGCCTTGCCTTTCGGATGGTTAAATTTTATTCATCCTACTTTCTAGTAGTTTATGCTTCAGTTTTGGTAATTGTTAGTATGGATCGGTAAAAATCTGGTGTATTGCGAATTTTTATGATTTGTCATGGATTATGTACTCTTGCGGCTTTTTGGACTTGCCGTTTTTTGTTTGATTATAAAATTATTAGATTAAATTAAATTAAATCTCCTGCATTGTTTTTCGTATATTATATAATCCATCGGGAGTTTTTATGATTTGTCATGGATTATGGTACTGCCTGTGTTTGGGAGGATCAGAGCTCGTTAAGAAAGAAAATGGTTTAATATTAGCTTCTCTAAACTCATTTTTTCCTCATTTCAGCTTTTTTATCTACGTTCTACTAAGAAAATTCATAACAAAATCCAATAAATATTCATAACAAAATACAATAAAAAAACGGAATTGTCTACTTATGCTCATCTGTCTAAGAACTATGTAGAGGAAGATATGCTTTGTCATGTCTGGTAGGTTTGAATGGGTGTTAGCTTTGTTTTTAATGGCACATCTATCAACAATTGATAGAGTATATATTCCATTGTACCTGTTTTCGTATCCCATCGTACCTGTTTTTATTATTTACATGTTTTGACCATGAGTTCTATGATATTAGATTAGATATTCGATATTAGATACCTGAACACTGAATACAATAGTTGTGATTGTAATTACTTTCACCTGTTATGAAACTCAAAAACCCATACTATGTTCAACCAGTAATGTTTATCATGATGTAAAGCCAGGAACAAGTTGTTATCTTTGTCATGATGCAACGCAGAAACAGTGTTGCCAATAATGTTGCTTATTCTGAAAAAAAAAAAACACCTTGAACTCGTTGGATCCCACTTGTTCAGTTGTTTGCAAACACTACGACCAGTAAATACTATTTTTCTCATTCGTTTAATAAATACTCATATTGGAAACTAATAAATTTACTCTTTAAAATCCATCTAGGCCATTACATCTGGACTATTCAATACAAATAATATATATCATTGCTTCAGACACATTTGTGTTGAGTACACAAATAATATATCTAATTCACTAACCAATTAAAGCGAAAAAAATTAAATAAAAAGCCGTGACCCATGTGTTGCATGGGGTAAAATAACTAGTAAATATATAAACATTTGTGTTGAGTACACAAATAATATATCTCATTCACTAACCAATTAAAGTGAAAAAAATTAAATAAAAAGCCGTGACCCATGTGTTGCATGGGGTAAAATATATAGTAAATATATAATCGTGGAAGTAGGAAAATCATTGACTGAATTGTAATATGAAAAAGTCATGTTTAAATATATATAAAAAAGATAACTGAGTTTAAGAGCTAAATTAAAGTGTACAGAAGCGGCCGGCAAAGCTAGCGTAATTTTATGGGGTAGCTAAATATAAATGTTTTATTACCTTTTTGCTCTCAACTTTCTCTCCATTTGAGTATGGCCTCTCTATTTTACTTTTCGTGATCTTGCTCTCCCAAATTTCTCAATTTGCAATTTTGGTCTCTTACTTTTTCATTGCACTATTCGTCTCCAAAAATCAAAGATTGTCTAGTGTCTCTTTTGAAGGTCAAAAAAATACAATTACAAACTTTGGGGAACAAAATTGCCAAATAGAGTGTTTATATATTTTGGAAAACTTGATGTTGACATATATTAAGCATGTTTTATGTTAATCCTTGTTAACACCCAAGCTTGCCTCGACATAACCCAAGCTTGCTCCTATTTCTTCGGCGTTCCAATCTTCGCTGACTTTAACTGCTTCAACTTTGTGTCCACATGCATTGAATACTTGCGCTCCGGGAAAGCATTCCCCCCTCAGCCACAGTCTTCCTCGATCATGTCTCATTCGCGCCCTTCGGTCGTTGGTGTCTTAGCCGAGTCATCCTGTGATCGAGGCACCCTCCAAATGAGTTTCATCTTACCTCGGCATACTTTATCCTTTCCTCGGGGAAACTCAGTTTGGATAGAAAGGTTGTGTCCCCGAGGAAAGGATAAAGTATGTCGAGGTAAGATGAAACTCATTTGGAGGGTGCCTCGATCACAGGATGACTCGGCTAAGACACCAACGACCGAAGGGCGCGAATGAGACATGATCGAGGAAGACTGTGGCTGAGGGGGGGGGGGGAATGCTTTCCTGAAGCGCAGGTATTCAATGCATGTGGACACAACGTTGAAGCAGTTAAAGTCAGCGAAGATTGGAACGCCGAAGATATAGGAGCAAAGCAGTTTGACCCCACTAACCCG
This sequence comes from Astragalus membranaceus, assembly GCA_039519185.1. NCBI lineage: Eukaryota > Viridiplantae > Streptophyta > Magnoliopsida > Fabales > Fabaceae > Astragalus > Astragalus membranaceus. The sequence continues at coordinate 97,657,474 of CM076850.1, forward strand.
TGCAGGTGAGGTCGTGGAAAATATCTCCGTGTTTCTAGGGATTAGAGCAATGAAGATCGTTGATCTTAGTTAATCCAACAGTGAGCAGATGTAGGCTCGAGTAGTGGACAACGAAGGCTCGAGTGGTACCACATTTCTCAATCTATCTATACATACTTATACCCCTTATCGAACCCTTTATCGACGAAGCTATTCCAATATTGAGCTATTGGCTCCAAGTTTGTGTACCTTTGATTTTACCTGTAATCCTCGTCACAAACTCTATGGGAGCCATCTTTCTTCAATTAAACAAGTTTGTATTAGGATACTATATGAATCCGACTATTCTGTGGAGACTCGTTTGTGTCTACTCAACTGGTTGATAGAGATTACTAAAATTGATTCATTGACCGTCTATCCAACAACTCTTCAGGTGCCAACCTCAACTTCTTTAATTGCTAAATTTTGTCAAAAAGCAATGTATGAAATAATGAAACTCGTCCTAATTCCCTTTCAACTTTTATTGTTTAGGCTCTCTCTTCAGTTCCTGATGTATTGAAGCTCAAACTCACTTCATGGTGTAACTTGAACTCACTCAAATTAAATCTGAAGTTTGATTCATGTAGATTTACCTTGACGAGTTGGAGAAATATAAAGATGGAGCTAATAGGTGGCAAGTCATGGAAAGAAAATGCCAACGAGAAATAATTAAAGCAGGATTGGGACCAGCATATTCATTCACACTCGATGGAATGATTGACTTTTTACTTCAGAACTCACCCTCAGCCAAAGTTGACATCATAATGTATGAAATGAATATACAACTTGTTATAGAGATATTCTTCTGTTTGGTTTTTCAATCACCAGTTTTTGTTTCACTAAATTTCTCTGGTTATAACTTATTATCATGGATACAATACAAGTACCTTCTGCAGAGAAACAATTTGTACATGTATACTAATATGATATGATTGCAAGATACTCTTATTCACAACTTCTTCTTTTATGCTTTAGAGCTATTTAGATGCTCCTAAGTTGGCTTTTGTTTTTGACTCTTCCATTGTAAACACAAGCCACACAACTTGTGGGACTGGCTAAGCAATACTCTGTCATTGTTTCCCAAACATTTCTGCTTTTTATTATTATGTTTGCAGCCTGGTTCTTTGACAAGATTTTTAAGTAGCACTGTTTTTATTTGATTCATACCCTTTTGTTATCACTTATTGGTTTAAAAGAGAATAGGAAACATTAGAAGGAGGTGAAGGGAGAAAAACATAGAAGAGAAGAGGAGAGGATAGTTTAGGTGGTTTGGTAGTGAAGAATGGAGCACTAAACAAGAGAGCTTATAGAGGTGTCTGTAGGACATAAAAATGGAGGAGGGAGAGAAAAGCAGCATACAAAGTGAGTTTTAGGAGGAGAAGGAGATTCAGATTAGATTCATTTTAGAGAGAACAAAATGTTGCTTTGCTTTCACTATCAGCCATCCAGTTTACGCCATATAGAGAGGGTAGGGGTGTATGTGTCAGATAACCTCTACTGTTTCTCATCTCAATTAGATTTCAAGCTTTTGCTAACTTAAATAAAAAAATAGTTATGACTTATGAATAGCAGAAAAGAAACACTACAATTCCACTGACCCTAAATATCTTACTTTTTTTTATGTTTATATTTCTGTATATAAAACTATATATATATATATATATATATATATATATATATATATATATATATATATATATATATATGTGTGTGTGTGTGTGTGTGTGTCTCTCTCTCAAACCTTTTTGTTGCATATGAAGAACAGATGAGTTTTTTTGTTGTACATCAAAATTTATTTATTGAGAGTATTTGAGGTACTTTAATCCATTTGCTTAGAATATATAAGTTAAGTTCCGTCCTTCCATTCATCATTAAAATATCTCTTATATATCATACTTGACTAATTGTTGTTATTTTTTCAGTTGATACCAGACTCACCCAAGGGTTACTACCTTCTGTAATTAATATATTTTGAGTCAATTCCTGCTAGAGAAGGTGATGTCTTGAGGAAACTACTGCATAAAGGAAATAGCCCTTATCTAGAGGATTCTGTTGTGTAGAGCTTTTGCTAAGATATTGGAATCAAGATTCTTAAAGGGTCGATGCACTATAGCGAAAACACTTTTATTAAGATAATAACTGATGAGAACACTGTTAATATGGCTATTAATAAGGGGCAAAATAGGAAGGAGCCACAAGTTTATGAGAGGGGGAAGTGGAGACGTGCTGCCACTCTCCCAGGAGCCTAAAGGGCGCCCATTATGATTGTAACTGCCTTGCTGGGAATAATGGCAGAAGGGGAAACGTAAGAGTCATAGGCAGTTATATAGAGCATTTCTTGTTTGTTCACAGTAGGCTGGAATTAACCTTGGAAAAGGCTAGGAACTTGGCAATTGGATTGCCATAGCTATAAGCTTTCATCTTTACAGTGTTATTGTAATTCCCAGTCAAAGTACTTCTCAATTCAGAGATACCCTCTGAATTGTAGCTAATAATACACACTTGTTACTGTTCATCTTCCTTGTTGATTGGTTACGTATCAAGTGGTATCAAAGCACTTGAGTCTGTAGTGCATGGTAACCACGCGAAGTACTATGGAGACGCGCATTGATGGCATTGAACAACAGATAGCTGAGTTGAAGAACTTAATCATCTCGCGCAGCAGACCACGCAAGCGCGACGCTCACAAACGCAACCCGACCCGTAAACCGGACGAAGGCGAAGCTAGCGACGTCGATTCTGGCGACGGTTCTGACTCACGATCACGAAGTAGTAGTCGTGATTCGTCGCGCGACTTTGGAGGACGGAAGCTGAAGATTCCTATCTTCCGTGGAGAGGATGCGTATGGGTGGATAGTGCGAGCAGAGCGCTATTTCAAGCTTAATAATGTGGATGAGGAAGACAAGCTTGATGCAGTGGTCATTGCGCTTGAAGACAAGGCGTTGAATTGGTACCAATGGTGGGAAGAGCAGAACGATGAATTGAATTGGGACGAATTCAAGGCAGCAGTGATACGACGCTTCCAACCGGGTCTTGTTCAGAACCCGTTTGGCCCGTTGCTTAGTATTAAGCAAACCAGTTCTGTTATGAAATACAGGGAGAAGTTTGAAAGGGAATCAGCACCGCTGAAGAAGGAGGAGCGTGTTATGCTCAAGGGGATCTTCATTAATGGCCTGAAAGAGGAGATCCAAGCAGAATTGAAGCTTCATTCTGCTGGGACTCTTGATGAGCTGATGGATAGAGCACTGTTATTAGAAGAGAAGAACAACGCTTTGAGAAAAGGGGGATTGATGGCTGCAGAAAAGAAGGGAGGTGGAAGTGGTGACAGAAACACGGTGAAGTCGTCCAAAGGCTTCACTAGGTGGGAAAGAGGGGGGTGTTAAGGAGGGTTCTAGCAGTAAGGGAGGGGAAGCAGAATTGGGGGAGAAGAAGAACTCTGGGGCCAGGCTCTCTCAGGCTGAATTAAGAGAGAGGAGTCGGAAGGGATTATGTTTTAAGTGTGGAGAGACATGGGGGAGGGACCATGTATGCAAACTGAAACATTATCAATTTGTGTTGATGGAGGCCACTGAGGAGGAGGAAACAGTGATTAGTGATGATGAGGAGGATGTGGATAGAACCATGACTATGAAAGTGATGCAATTATCCTTAAAGAGCAAGGAAGGACTCACCTCTAGTAGATCCTTCAAGATCATAGGGACTATTGGAGGACAACCAGTACTAGTCTTGGTGGATTGTGGAGCATCCAGCAACTTCATTTCCAGAAGATTGGTGGACAAACTCAAATTGAAGGTGACCAGTACTTCTGAATTTGTGGTGGAAGTAGGGAATGGTGAGAAGGTGAGGAATCATGGAGTGTGTCTGCAAGTGGAAGTAGATATACAAGGAGTGACCATTGTGCAACACTTCTTCATTATGGAGCTAGGAGGGACTGATTTGGTGCTAGGGATGGATTGGTTGGCTAGCCTCGGAGATGTGAGAGCTAATTTCAGGAACTTAGTCCTGAGCTGGGGCAAAAAGGGGGAAAAGAAAGTGATGCAAGGAGATCCTTCATTGTGCAAGGCACAAGCATCTTGGAAAGCTATGAAGAAAGCCCTTAACAATGAAGGAGAGGGATTCCTGATATCCTATCAGCTTGATGGAGAACCGGCAGTAACAGAAACAGTGACTGATCCCTTAAGAGCTGTTCTTGAAGAATATGAGGAGTTATTTAGAGAGCCATCTGATCTGCCACCTAGAAGGGGTTGTGACCATACCATCACTCTCAAAGAAGGATCTAATATCCCTAATATTAGACCGTACAGGTATCCTTATTATCAAAAGAATGAAATAGAGAAATTTGTGAAAGAGATGCTGGCTGCAGGGATTATCAGGAGCAGTAATAGTCCTTACAGTAGCCCTGTGATCCTAGTGAAGAAGAAGGATGGAGGTTGGAGGTTCTGTGTGGACTACCGTGCCTTAAACAAGCTGACAGTACCAGATAAATTCCCCATCCCCGTTATTGATGAGCTCCTTGATGAACTGGGAGGAGCACAGATATTTTCCAAGCTGGATTTGAAGTCAGGATACCACCAAATTCGAATGAGGGAGGAAGATGTCCCTAAGACAGCCTTTAGAACTCATGAGGGCCATTATGAGTTCTTGGTCATGCCTTTTGGGCTGACCAATGCTCCATCAACCTTCCAAGCTCTTATGAACAAGGTATTGAATCCTTACTTGAGGAAATTTACTTTAGTTTTCTTTGATGACATCTTAGTTTATAGTAAGGATATGATCATGCATGAGGAGCATCTGAGGACAGTGTTGCAAGTCCTGAATGACCATGAGCTAGTGGTCAACAAGAAGAAGTGCTCTTTCGGCCAGAAGAGTCTTGAATACTTGGGGCACATCATCTCTGGCCAAGGAGTGGCTGCTGACCCTGCAAAGGTACAAGCCATGGTAAATTGGCCTGTTCCAAAGGATGTTAAAGGCCTAAGAGGATTCTTAGGGTTAACTGGATACTATAGGAAGTTTGTGGAAGGATATAGTAAGGTGGCATGGCCACTTACTCAACAACTGAAGAAGGATAAGTTCTTATGGAATGATTCTGCTCAAGCAGCTTTTGATCAATTGAAGCAGGCAATGACAACAGTCCCTGTGTTGGCTGTCCCTAATTTTGATAAGACATTTATTGTAGAAACTGATGCCTCAGGGAAGGGATTGGGTGCTGTGCTGATGCAGGAAGGACAACCAGTGGCCTACATGAGCCAAACTCTGTCAGAAAGGGCCCTTAACAAATCTGTGTACGAAAAGGAGTTAATGGCAGTTGTGTTAGCTGTGCAAAAATGGAGGCATTACTTGTTGGGGAGACATTTTATAGTGCATACAGATCAGAAAAGTTTAAAGTTTCTGGCTGATCAAAGACTTATGGGGGAAGAACAACATAAGTGGATCTCTAAGCTACTTGGCTTTGACTTTGAAATCAAGTACAAGCCAGGAATTGAAAACAAAGCAGCTGATGCATTATCCAGACAGCTTCAGTATGCAGCATTGACAACAGTGCAGTTTGTTGACTGGGAAGAGTTAGAAGCTGAAGTGGCTGCTGATGAGAAGCTTAAGGGGATAATGCAAGACTTGTTGGTGAATGCTGATTCTCACAAAGGGTACAGAGTACAGAAGGGAAGATTATATTACAGAGATAGACTAGTCATTCCCAAGCAATCTGCTAAGATTAAATTAATTTTGAAGGAATTTCATGATGCAGCTATTGGGGGACATTCTGGATATTTCAAAACGTATAAGAGGATAACTAGCTTATTCTTTTGGGAAGGAATGAGGAAACACATTCAGGAGTATGTAGAAAGATGTGAAGTCTGTCAGAGGAACAAATACCAAGCATTAAGTCCAGCAGGATTACTGCAACCACTGCCCATTCCAAAGCAGATATGGACAGATATCTCTATGGACTTCGTGGGAGGATTACCTAAGGCTGGTGGAATGGACACTATTCTTGTAGTGGTGGACAGGCTCACTAAATATGCCCATTTCATCCCTTTAGCCCATCCTTTCAATGCTAAAGATGTAGCTGACGTATTTTTGAAAGAAGTGGTGAAGCTTCATGGATTTCCAGAATCCATAGTATCAGACAGAGACAGAATTTTCATTAGTTCTTTCTGGACTGAATTGTTCAAATTAGCCGGCACCAATCTGAAATTTAGCTCTGCATACCATCCTCAAACTGATGGCCAAACTGAGGTGGTGAATAGGTGTTTGGAGACTTATCTTAGATGCATGACTGGCACTAAGCCGAAACAGTGGCACAAGTGGCTAAGCTGGGCAGAATTTTGGTACAACACCAACTATCATTCATCTACTAAGATGACTCCCTTTAAGGCACTGTATGGCAGGGACCCTCCTCCAGTTATGAGGGGAGACACACCTGCTATAGCAGTGGAAGAAGTGTCCAGGATGGTACAAGACAGAAATGAAGTATTAGAAACTCTGAGGGAGCATCTGACTCAGGCACAGAATCGTATGAAGCAGCAGGCAGACAGTCACAGGAGAGAAGCTGAGTATAAGACTGGTGACATGGTCTATCTGAAGATACAACCATACAAGCTGAGGAAACTGGCCAAAAGGGTGAATCAGAAACTGAGCCCTAGATTTTATGGTCCTTATGAGGTGGTGGAAAGGATTGGAGAGGTAGCTTACAAACTTAAACTACCAGAGGATAGTAGAGTTCATCCTGTTTTTCATGTGTCACTATTGAAACCTACTATTACTGCTGATGTGGAGGTACAACCTTTGCCTTCATACGTGGCAGAAGATCTGGAGCTCCAGAGTCAGCCTGAAGATATTATAGCTGTCAAGGGAAACAATGAACAAGATATGCAAGTATTGGTGAAGTGGAAGGGCCTCCCTGATTGTGAGAATTCTTGGGAGTTGCTGACCAAGATGAAGGAGACCTATCCAGAGCTTCACCTTGAGGACAAGGTGAATTTCATTGGGGGAAGTGTTGATGAGAACACTGTTAATATGGCTATTAATAAGGGGCAAAATAGGAAGGAGCCACAAGTTTATGAGAGGGGGAAGTGGAGACGTGCTGCCACTCTCCCAGGAGCCTAAAGGGCGCCCATTATGATTGTAACTGCCTTGCTGGGAATAATGGCAGAAGGGGAAACGTAAGAGTCATAGGCAGTTATATAGAGCATTTCTTGTTTGTTCACAGTAGGCTGGAATTAACCTTGGAAAAGGCTAGGAACTTGGCAATTGGATTGCCATAGCTATAAGCTTTCATCTTTACAGTGTTATTGTAATTCCCAGTCAAAGTACTTCTCAATTCAGAGATACCCTCTGAATTGTAGCTAATAATACACACTTGTTACTGTTCATCTTCCTTGTTGATTGGTTACGTATCAATAACTAGATATGTTTAAGATATATTTTATATTCTTTTTTTTTTTGAAGCAATATTTTTTATATTCTTGCGTTTTACTAAATTGTCGTTTGTATTTTATGTCTTTTATTCTACTTTTACGGTATTTATATATTTGAATTTGAATGTTTTTGGGTCATGTTTTAATATTTTTGATTAATTTGGAGGCCATGGTGTCAATTAGCTTAAGATGGTCATATATACAATTTTTGGATGGAAAACAATTGGATAATTTTTTTCCTTTCAGTCTTTTTATTGTAGTTTATGCTCCTTTCCATGTGACTTACCCTTTGAGTGAAAAAAATGGTATTTGATTTGTTTTGAACAGAACTATTTTATACCATCTGCCATAGAGCATATTATTTGAAGGGTCAAGTTATAGTTTATGCTCCTATGCTGATATCAACACTACTAGAAATCTCGGTATTACCTACGGAATTTCCTGCGGAAATTTTCCACAGGTAGTTTCTGAGAAATTTCCTGCCAATTTTCTAAATCCCTCTCTCAGTGTCTTCGGCGATTTCGATTTCGCAAGGTATGCAAATGGATTTAACAAGTTGAGATTTCAATTTCGCTAGCTGAGATTTGATTTCGCAAGCTGAGATTTGGATTTCGCATCTCTCTCTCAGTGTCTTCCGCGATTTCAATTTCGATTTCGCGTCTCTCTCATCGCATCTCTCTCAGGTTTGTTATATTAACATTGTAATTACAAGTTTGATTTTCATTCTTATTATTTTTTGTTATTCATTTCTCATCTGATAAACTATGGCACAATCATGACTAGTGAATTGCGAAGTGCAATCTAGTTCATTCGATGACCTGTTCGGTTCTGAAATTTTCTAAACTATGTAATTTGTTGCTTTGTTCTTCTTCAGGGCTATATTATATCACTAATTCATGTTTGTTGCAACACAACATCTGGTTTATTAATAAATTAACTGGCTAGATTCTAATTCCAGTTTGTATTAGTGTCGTTGTAACTTTTATATTTATATACCAGTAAAAATTGTGTTTATTATGGGATTGTGCAGTTTTCTAGTTCTTTTCTAGTCTCATATTGACACATGTGTTTATAATGGTTCCCTTGGTTTTGGTACAAGGATATCACCATCAGATGCATTATGATTTTACTCTCTTATCAGCAATGGATCAATCATGTTTCAAGACTAATGCTATCTGCTATAGTTTACATGCACATCCTTGTTAATTTCTGCTAAATGGATATAAGTTAGAATTAAGTATTTTGCATCAAAAAGTATATAAATATGTAGTGCTTTGCTGTAGGAGTTCTCAGCATCAACTGGGTTATAGAGTATACAAATATAATCCAGAAAAGCAAGATCAAAAAGCTAGCCAAGGTACCTAGTTCTAGTATTATTTTGTTTGTTTTATTTGCTGTTAAATTAGTGTGCTTTGTTTGCCTTTAAATTAGATCTCTTATAGATTCTAATTCTAGTTTGTATTAGTCTCCTTGTGACTTTTATGTAGGAATAATGACTCAGAAGCATGCACTTTTAACCAGGGGATTACTATAATTACCATGATCTCTGGTTAGGCAGCATATTTTCTTCATTCTCACAAAAAAAAGCATATTTGCTTCATTCACAATCAGTTGCAGTTCAGGCTACGGATCTCCTCCAACAACATTTCAATGTATATATGATTTTAGTTTGACTGATCTCTTTCTTTATACAACTTTTGGGCTATATGATTGAGGAAGGTGGAATTCCTGCTAAGTTTGTCATAATTGATGCTGTGATTTCCTTCTAGATTCCAAGTCGTACACTCATATATTTCTTTTCTTTGTGGTTTACAGTGCATATACGCCACAATTGGAATCAAATCATTTATGATACACTTACATATACATGTGCAAATTATGTCATAGTTCTCACACACAACTTATTAATATAAAGGTTGTTACAGGTGTGGGCAGGACCTCTCAGTGGTAACAGAGTACAAGTAGTTTTGTTTGATTTTTGAGACCAATGTTTGTGTGCACTGTCTGTGTGCACTGTCTGTGTGAATAGAACCTTCAAAATCAATTTGCACTACAACTAATGTGTGAGCTAGATAATTCACTAGTTGTTTCTAATTTTGATACGGTAATGTTGCTTCATGCTAAATAAGCATTATGGCTATATTATAACATGTCTTAAATAAAGGAATATTTCTGGCTTCTGTGCAATGTCTCTCTACAGGTGGCTGCAATAGCAAGAAAGGGGTTTAACTATATATATTAATTACATTGCAAGCATACCTTTTCAGGTGAATGCAGTAAGTTGTACCTTCCAAGTCTTAAGCTCAAACTCAATATAATAATTACCTTTGACGCATGATCCTAGAAGGTGAAAAAATGTTGACATCTATATATGATCTAGCAGTTTACAAGCATATGTGTTAATATGTTACATTAACTTTGGTTTTTCCTCTTGTTGATGATTATTCCCAGTTTACCTTGCAGAAACTTAGGCACATAATGAGGGAACTCCAAGGAGCTATACTTGTCTGATAGGACTAAGCCGTATGGTTGTTATGGGGCTTAGGACTTAATTAGCTAGTTAGTTACAATTTGTTAATTAGGTTGAGTTAGTTAGTTAATTGGTTGAATGGTTAGTTAGTGAATACCATTAAGGCATATAGCCTATATATAGAGAAGAGGGAGTAGGGAGGAAAGTATGTAATCATTTGTAAAGAATTGGGCCTTATGGCACTATGGAGAGTTCTAGAGTCTCTCGAATACTCTAGGGATACATTGTAATCATCATTTTCGTTCAATCTACTAGTTGGGTCCTATCAACTGGTATCAAAGCGAGTTCCGATCCGCAAGGAAATTCGTTGTGTGCAAGAAATTGTTTCAACCACAATGGATTCGCAATTCGACAAATTGGAACGGCTACTACAAGAATCTGAGGTTCGCAATCAGCGTCGCTTCGATCGTCTCAATGAGATAGCCGCTCGCATGGAGCAACTCATTGCTGCGATTCAGCCAGTGGTGCTCTCCAACAGCAGCTGTGGAGTCCCCAAGATGGAGCATTTCGGTGACACAAAACAGACTCTTGATCAGTCCAATCTTGTGGAGGACAATTGAAGAACCTGTTCTTGAAAAAGAAGAGTCATCAATTCAGAATTCCAAGAAACAAGGCGCAACTACATCGTCAACAGGAAGCAAGAAATCAGAGGTGGAAACTGAATATTGCAAGGTCCAAATATGGTCCAAGCAGAATGTTAGTTTGGCGCTTAAGATGAGAGGCCTCACGGCAAGGTGGAGGAAAAGTCGAGCAACCAAAGATTCAAGAATCGTTTCCAAAAAAACTACACACCGGAAAGGAATGCAGAGTTACAGTGACAAAATGGCTAGTTCGGAGTCCATGAGAGTGTCAACGGGTCTTGGGCCATCGTTGGTACTATCGGAGCCGAAACAGCTTGTCATAACAGAACGAACCAAGGCTGAACCGTCACCACCAGAACCTCCTGGTTCATCGCCGGTGACCGGTGCTCATGTGAGCGAAGTTTTTTGCACAACTTCAAGAACGATGCGGAGAGAAAGAAAGCAAAGAGTGGGGAAGGAGCCACCACCGCCGCCGGAACCACCGGACCAGAATGTTGCCGAAGAAGGGAACAAAGAAGCGGACAAAAAGAAAAGATTGAAGGTTAGAGTGTCTTGGGCACCGCCGTCCACGTCCAGACCACCGGACGCCACTACGACCACCGGGGAGTGGACACACCCTCGACAGTTGCTGCGGGTGCAGGAGCGAGGGCGAAATGATAGACGCAAAGACGAGAGGAAGGGCGCAAGGACGCCGTTGCGATCACCATACGAGTTGGGTCTCACGCTCAATTACGAGTTGGGCCTTTTTTCTATCCTAATGGGCCAGGCCCAAATTACGTTGGGTAAGGTAAAAATGAGAAGTCCAGATGCGCCAATTGCGAGCTCGACCCGGAATCTGCAAGAACCCGACCCGAACGCGCAAGGAAGAAATGCTCCCACATCGCCGTCCTTGGTGCGCGCATCGTCTCCTTTGGTGGAGCTGCCGAAGCGGTTATCCTCGTTCTTGTCGTCATCCAGTCCTCCCACGCTGATTATGGGATGGCTTTTGATGAAACCACCATGGGTAAGTATAAGCTTTTACTGTTGCACTAATTGTTCTGAAATTGACGCAACTCTGGGAAGGAAAAGTCAAGAGAAAAGGGGTGCAGCAACTATAGTGGGTTTAAGTTCCACTATGACTAAGGTGTCCTCACATGTGTATCAAGGGGATTTTCCTTCACCTACATGCTTGGAAGGCCATGGGATTTCAACGTTTCAACATCAGTAGGTAATGTTCACAACTTGGGCAGAAATAAATGTGCTTACATTTTCCCAAAGGAAGAGAAATAAGGAGGTGCACAGCCTCTTAATTGTAATGGTTAGATGTCTCCACCAACAACTGATCCTCTCTCACACATCTCACGGTAATAGTTGGCAAGTAGTGAATTGTGAATGCCATTTCCATACCTTTCTCCAATGTAAGAATACCTTGTTAATCAATGTCATCATGGGTTTGCTCAAAATCTGGAAGCCTCTGACCAGGTTTGTTATAAAAATGAGTGGGAATTCCCTTGTCATTTGGGTGGGTCTGACAATCTCAGTTACTGGAATACTATGGTGCTTGGTTGAAAATCTGAATGCATTTAGTGTGACAGTACCTTTATCAGATACTTCAATGGAGTTCTTCACTTCGTCCGCTTGTGATTCACATATTGAATTAGTAGATTATCTAAATGGAGAAGCGTCCAACAACAGGTTGCCACTACAATGTAGTATATGGGGAACTGTGAGGTTGGACTTATGGTTCAAAGCCGAACTATGGAGTTTCAAAGTGTGGGATCCAGGGGAATGTGTGGTTCTAGTGCCCGAGGACGCTTGTGAATGCTGTTTGAGAGATTCTTCAGCGACCTATTGCTTGGATAACTTCGTATATGATAGAGGAAAGTGCGGGCTCTCTGGAGTAATGTCAGCGTATTTGTCAACCTGGCTCTGATACCACACGAGGAGGAGCAATTCAAGCAGCATATCAACCAGAATTTTGTTTTAGAATTGTTGTATATTTTTTCTCTTTCCTTAGTCACCTTGAGGACAAGGCGAATGTCGGGGGGGGAGTATTGATAGGACTAAGCCGTATGGTTGTTATGGGGCTTAGGACTTAATTAGCTAGTTAGTTACAATTTGTTAATTAGGTTGAGTTAGTTAGTTAATTGGTTGAATGGTTAGTTAGTGAATACCATTAAGGCATATAGCCTATATATAGAGAAGAGGGAGTAGGGAGGAAAGTATGTAATCATTTGTAAAGAATTGGGCCTTATGGCACTATGGAGAGTTCTAGAGTCTCTCGAATACTCTAGGGATACATTGTAATCATCCTTTTCGTTCAATCTACTAGTTGGTTCCTATCATTGTCGGTTCAATATTCCACTGTGTCCTGGGATTTAGTGGTTTAATGTCTCTTCTTGTAAGGTAACAAGAATCTGTATGTGATCTTTTTCGTGTTCATCAGAGCTTGATAAAAGAAATATCTTTCATGCTTTCATGTTGAATTTAGTAAATATAGACACGCTTTCACCCCTTCCCCACTGTTGAGCCAATAAAATCACTCTCTCAGTTGTGTTTGATATGTTTGCAAGGTTGAAGATATGCAGGTGGGGCTTACCATAAATTTAAGGAGGAACACTAAATACGGAATAAAAGTGTAACATCCCCAATTTAGCTAATTTAGTTAATAGAAATTAGCAAGAGGTTATGGATAATTAATTAGCTATTTTAAATAAGTTAGCATAATTAATTATATATGAGATGATATATTAAGCTAAATAAATGAATTATGTGTTTGATTGCTAAGTGATATGAATTATTGATTGATTATATGTTTTGGGTAGTTAATGGATTTTGGGTAGTTAATTAAGTATTTATTGTGATTGAGCTAGTAATAGAACTAGTTGTGCATAGTAGAATAAGGGGTGTGATTAGAAACAAAATCTTCACTCTTCTAAGCCCAAATTCATAAGGTCCAGCCCATTCTCAAGTGAACAACTAGGTGAAGACACAAAAGGAGGGAAATTCATTTCATTTTCACTCCAGCTTGTTTTGAAACTGAGAATGAGAAAAAGAAATAGGAAAGAACAAAGTGAGGGAGAGGGAGAGAACCGAGAGGGAGAGAGTGAGGAGAGGAAGGGGAAAATCTTCAAATCCATTGTAAGCTTTCCTGAGTTCTCAAACCCCATCACCCTTGTTCTCTTCTTCAATTCGAAACCAACCTCACCCATCACCAAAAAGCAGAATTTGAAATCACCTTTAACACCTCAAAAACTCGTTGCATGTTACCATTGGGGGTAGATTCAGGAACTGCGAAGTGATGGCTCATCAAGAGGAGGAGCAAAGATAGGAAGTTGTTGTGATTATTGAAGAAAGGGAGCTGATTTTCATGCAAAAGGAGCTAGGGGTTTCAAACTCAAAGTTCTGAAATTTCTTCTCACCTCTAAGTTTGAGTTCAACACTTCCGTTTTTCCTATCTATTCATTTTCTACTAATAAGACCAAGGGAGTTGAACTCAAGCTTTAGTACTTGCATGTAAGGTTTAGTTGTTGTTGAGGAAGATTGGGAAGCCATTGTGGAAGTCTTGGGTTCATAGGTTGCTGTTGGTGACACTAGGAAACTAGTTAAGCTTCTATTGTTGTTGCATGATGGTTTTGGATTCATTGGGTTAACTTTGGAAGCGAGTTTGGGCGTTGTTGGAGCGTAGGAGTCACTTTCGGGGATCGTTCGTGAGGTCTCGTGGTCGTTTAAACTTCGTTGGTTTCGGTTGTTGTGATTTTCATCACACTACAGCGAGTTCTATACTCGCTTAGGGATTTGTTTTAGAAAAATGAATTTGCATGTGTCCTGAATAGAGTAATGTTGCTTCTCATTTCGTAAATTTTCGTTAAAACCGTAATTTCGAAAATGCATGTATTGGTGTATTGTGTGGAATGATTTGATGAATGTCTTGAAATTGTTTGATTGTCATGGTTGCTGTATGTACTGAAATAATGGTTAGTTGTATTCGGGGATCGATTGGAACGGACATTGAAAACGAACGGAATAGCGAAATGATACGAAAAAATGAGTTTTGTTGCAAACTGTAATTCTGTGAATCAATTCACAGATTGTGAACTCTGTTCCCATTCTGTGAACCGATTCCAGGACTGTGAGTCAATTCACAGATTGTTAATTCCGTTCTAATTCTGTGAATCTGTTCACAGATTGGGAATCCGTTCCTATTCGGTGAATCGATTCCCAGGACTGTGAATCTATTCACAGATTGTGAACTTTTCCTATTTTGTGAATCGTTTCCAGTTTCATTCTAATCCCTTTCGCCAACCCTATGAATCGATAAAATAACCGTAATTCGCTTAATTAAGCATAGGCATGCATAAGACATTGGAATTTATCGAAGTATGTCAAATGTGCGATAACCGATTAGGGTTACGAGTGAGAACACATGTACATGATAATGAAATGAAATTACTTGATATAATTCAAGGTATGTTAATGAAATTACTTGATATAATTGAAGGTTTGTTAATGAAATTACTTGATATAATTCAAGGTATGTTAATGAAGTTACTTGATATAACTCAAGATATGCTAATGAACTACTTGATGAAAGGATCAATGTATGATAATTAATGTGATCGACATTAATTGGGGTGACGACCCCTATGATAACACACTAGCTAGGGGAGGGAAGTCATGAGCACATAACCTAGGCCCCTTCTATGTTTGCCCACTGATGAAATGATTAGTGGATTGGGTTCACCGGGGGACTGAAACTGCAGGTCTTCGGTGTTGTGTTAGTATGCCATGTTCGACCATTGGTGAAAGGATCAGTGGTCTAAGTTATGAAAAGTACACGTAGCGTATATGCTACGAATGAAAATGATGCGTAATGAACCGCTAGTGTTAGTGAGGGGTCTTGATAGGACCCACTGAGATAATGTTTATCTCACCCTTTAATTGTTGTGGTTTTTACAGAGAAACAGGGAAAGTCAGAAGCAAAGGAGCACGGTTAGCCGGTGCACCATATGAAGGTCATGGAGATTACTGAGAACTTTGTTTAGGGTTTATGTTGCTTCCCTTGTTTTCTTTGTAACTTCGATATTATGACTTGTATCGGTATTAGAAGTTATAAATCGTTTCCGCTATTTCTGTATTGGATATTGGACATTAGGATGTGGGAAGAAAAATAAAATATGGTTTTCATATTAATTATGTACTTCTAATTGAAAGTACGAAACATGAGAGATCGCTTGATGAGTTTTTATCAAGTTTTAGTTTTGTTCAATATCTAAAGACAGGAATTTTACTCTGATATATGCCTTAAAGTATATTCTAGTATTTCTTCGGCGGTTGAAATATTAGGGTGTTACATTATGGTATCAGAGCAGTTCGACCTAGTCGGGCTTAGTGACCTTACGGTTAAGAGGATATTAGATCGAGTCAGCTAGGGACTTAGACAATTAAATGTTAGAGCCTTTCAGTATATTATGTGAAGTATTGAGTCAGGATCCACTCAGTGTTTCATGTAAGTTACTGAGAATGATGACAATTGGTTGCCTCATCCCCGAAAATGTCCAAAACCCTAAACCATAGGATTCTAAGCCTTCTCGTTTCATCAAAGCACGCAGCGAGTTTGGGCGTTGTTGGAGCGTAGGACTCACTTTCGGGGATCGTTCGTGAGGTCTCGTGGTCGTTTAAACTTCGTTGGTTTCGGTTGTTGTGATTTTCATCACACTACTGTGAGTTCTATACTCGCTTTGGGATTTGTTTTAGAAAAATGAATTTGCATGTGTCCTGAATAGAGTAATGTTGCTTCTCATTCATAAAATTTCGTTAAAACCGTGATTTCGAAAATGCATGTATTGTGTGGAATGATTTGATGAATGTCTTGAAATTGTTTGATTGTCATGGTTGCTGTATGTACTGAAATAATGGTTGGTTGTATTCGGGGATCGATTGGAACGGACATTGAAAATGAACGGAATAGCGAAATGATACGAAAAAATGAGTTATGTTGCAAACTGTAATTCTGTAATTCTGTGAATCAATTCAAAGTAACTTCTTAAAGAGATACTATCAATAAATCACTCAAAGTAAATCTGAACCACAATTTATATGGATTGGTCCAAGTTAACTCCATGGTGGAACTTGAAATCACTCAAAATAAATCTGAACCACAATTTATATGGATTATTATCAATTATCAGATAGAGAGAGCTAGCAGCTGCCGAGTTGTGGAAATTGGAAAGAAAATGTCAAGTTACAAAGTTACAAGTATTTAATGCATTGGTCCAAAAAAAGGTATTTAATGCATGATATTCATCCATACTGGATTAATTGAATTTTTGTTTCAAATTTCACCCTCGGCCATAGCCGACATTTGCAAGAATAAAATGAATATCCAGCTTTTTAAAGAGATACTATCAATATATATACCTATGCATATGCATGGATATCGTCATGTTTTTTTTTTAAATGGACCAATTTAATTAGTCCGAACATTACCCGTGAAAATCAAGACAATTTTAGGGTGATAACATGTAATGTTTAGAATCAAAATAATAATTTTTAAATAACAAAGACATTTATTGTCAAAAAAAAAACAAAGACATTTATAAATATTAAAGACTAAAAACAAATTAATCATTTGTAAATATTAAAGTTTTTTGTAAATTTGATGTTCAAAGACGATAAAATTACATCAAAACCATGTAATGTTTCTCTTACGAGAATAAAAAGTAACAACCAATTATAAAGAAAAATTAATTTACGTTTTAAGACGTAATACTATGTCAGCAATATGTAATATTTCTTGTAGTGACCAAAAAACAAAATTGTATTAAAATTTCAAAATTTCCAAAGAAGGAAAAAGTTTTATTGATAGAGAAAAAACTGAATATTAAAATTTTGTCAAAATTTGAAAATTTTCAAAATAATAAAAAGAAAAAATGAAGTAGACTTGTAGATAAAATTAAAGTAGATATATTGTAACATCCCCTAATTAGCTAATTTAAATTATTTAAATTAGCGAAAAGGTTAAGGTGAATTATTGGCTAAATCAAATATTTAGCACATGAGGTTATTAAGATTTGAATAATTAGCATAACTATTTAATTATGTGGGGTTTAAAATAGATGACTTATTATTGTGCATAAGTAATATATTATGTTAAGTTAATAGAATTTGACTAAGATCATTAGATTAGGCCATGTCTTGGTAAGATTAGAGGAATAAGTGACTGAAGGGTATTTTGGTCCTTGCACCCCTTTATTTGATAGCCCAGCTGAACCCACACCCCACACCACACAGCACCACCTCATTTCAGTTTTTCAGAAAAAGAGAGAGTTTGAGAGACAGAGAGAAAGAGCTGGCGAGAGGGAGAGAAGAAAAGAGAGGAAGAGAAATTCTGGATGCATGCTTGAGATGATTGCACCATCTTGATCCCTACACCCTCCTCTTCCAACTGATATAATTTTCATCATCAACATCCTCCTCCTCACTCATTCACCATTTTCGATCCACAAAGCTTCATAGAGCAAAAATGGAGTTGTAGTGCTTCTAGTGGTTTGCATGTCATCCTAGAGCTAGAATAGAACCTTGGGAGACATCACTTTGCTGTTTGAAGTAATTTGGGAAGAGGGTCAGTGGCTCAAATTGCTGGGATTCGAATTGGAGAGGGCGTGGAGTTCGTGAGAACGAGAGGGATCGTTACGGAGCAAGTTCGTGTAAATTCGGTGTCGTTGAACTCCAAGTGTTTCAGAATTTGTGTGATTTTCATCACGTTAGGTGAGTTCTATACTCGCTTAGGGATGTTGTGGTGTCGAGTTATTAATGCAATTCTGAACCGATAGATTTCTGGAAAACATTTGGTGAAAAAAATAACGAAAAACCGTTTTATCGAAAAGTCGTCGTTTTGTGACCGATCGAATTAATTGAAATATTGTGTGAAATGATTGATTGTTTTACGGCTTTCGCTGGACTGGAATTATTGTTTGGAATGTCTGTTTTTAAGTCACGGAAGTCCTAGAATGTCTTGGCACCGGATTGAAAGCGAAACGGGACAAAACGGAATTTTGAAAAGTCGTTTTTGAACACTTTTGCCAACGGCCGCGTCGCGACCCGTGGCCGTCCCCTCGCGACCAGGCATAGAATTGTGACAGTTTTCGTTTCTGTAACTTTTCGCGTCGCGACGGAACCTGTTCGCATCACGACGCAGTGTAATTTTCAGCAAACCCTACCGATTTTATTTTCGCGATAACTTTTGATCCGGGAGTCCGATTGAGGTGTTCTTTGTTGAGTTGGAAACCTTATTAACAGGGATAATCATATATGTGATCAAATATGTATAATGTTTTGTTTTGGTAGTCAAGACTGTTAAGGAAAAACCGTACGTTAGTAAAACGCGAGTGTACACATGTCAATTTATACAAGTCAAGATAAGAAACGTTTAATTCAAGACAAGATACCTTCCCTTGAGGAAGGATAGACGGTACATGAATGAAAGTAATAGACGGCCCAATGCGGGTACACTTATATAAATATATATAAATTGAGGTCAAGGGTGACGACCCTTAGAGGATTAGCATACTAGGGGAGGGGAAGTCATGAGCCCCAAATCCTAGACTCACATGTTTCGCCCACTAGTAATAGCGGGATGGGTTCACCAAAAGCCAAAGAAATGCCTAAGAATAGGTAGGCTTGCAGTATTATGCTAGAATAATGAAAGTAAATGAAAGGTAATGCGTAGTCGCTTAGTAGGGCTACAAATTACAAAAGGTAAAAGACATGTCCACATGGTTGCTTATTAGGGCCATGAGTTCACAAGTTAAGAATAATGAACCGCTAGAGTTAGTAAGGGGTCTCGATAGGACTCACTGAGATAATGTTTATCTCACCCTTTATATGTTGTGGTTTTTACAGAGAAGCAGGGGAAAGCAAAGGCGGCAAAGCACGGTTAGCCGGTGCGACTCATGGAGTCATGGGAGACTTGATTCTCTGTTTAGGCCCTTATGCTTTTCTAGTTTATGTTATCGATTGTATGACTATCATTGTATCAGTTGTAAATCATTTCCGCTACTTTATGTTTTGAGTATTGAACACTAGGATTATGTATAAGTCTTAAGTTTTGAAACTTAAGCATTTTGATGAAGTTAAGTACGGTTCAGAGAACCATTTGATATGTATTATCGA
The DNA here is from genome assembly GCA_039519185.1 of Astragalus membranaceus. Lineage (NCBI taxonomy): Eukaryota > Viridiplantae > Streptophyta > Magnoliopsida > Fabales > Fabaceae > Astragalus > Astragalus membranaceus. The sequence goes on from CM076850.1 coordinate 97,677,171, forward strand.
AATTTTTAGTTTGTGTTCAATATTCATTAACAGGAAGTTACTCTGATGTATGCCATTTAGTGCATTTCGGTAATTCTACATGTTAGAATTTATCGGGGTGTTGCATTATGGTATCAGAGCAGTTCGACCTAGTCGGGCTTAGATGGTTAGGGTGGTTTTGTCCCTCGAGTAATTCTGCTTTTGCTCCTTATGATGCTAAGAGACATTGAGACTGATCAACTTAATACTTGGTGTATCATTTACAGAATTATGGCAGGAGGATCGAGGAATAACCCACCAATTGATCCACATTCCGCATGGATGCAGAATATGATCGAGAGGCAACAAAAGATGATGGAAGATATGCTACTAATGCAACAGAATGCTCAAGCCCAGCCTCAACCAATTCCTGAACCACAGATTAATCCAAGGCAAGTTTATTCTGAATTTCTGAAAATAAAACCTTCCGAGTTTAGAGGAGGACCGAATGTCATGGAAGCCCAGCATTGGCTGGATGATATAGAGAAGATTTTTCTGACTATGCAAGTCACTGATGAGGACAAGCTGAGATTGGCATCCCATATGCTGAAGGGGGAAGCCAACAACTGGTGGATTAATGCCAAGGCCATGATGGCAACTATAGGTACTCCCCAGACTTGGGAGAATTTCAGGCAGACATTTCTGGAACAGTTCTTCCCAACTGCTATGAGGTTTGACAAGGAGAACGAGTTCTTAGCTCTTACTCAAGGAGGTTTGACTGTGGGCCAATACACGGCCAAGTTTGAGGAACTTTACCAATTCTTCGACTTGGCTGGGTATGCTCCCAATGACAAGTGGAAGACTGACAGGTACAAGTATGGACTGAGGGAAGACATTGCTCAAAGTTTGAGTTCTTTTGCATATACCAACTATGCTGCCATGGTTCAACAAGCTCATATAGCCGAAAGTGATTTGAAAAGGTTGTATGCAAGCAGGAGAGTATTCAATCAGAATAAGAAGAATGTTGGATCATCCAACAATCAGATGGGTCCCAGGCACAACTCCAACAAGGGGAAACAAGTTTAGTCGTCGAACTCCTCAAGATTCAGTACATGTTCCAACTGTGGAAAGTATCATCAAGGTAAATGCCAGATGGGATCCAACCAGTGTTTTTACTGCAAGAAAGATGGGCACTATGCACTTGAATGCCCAGCAAGGAAGAAGAACCAAGAGGAAGGTCCTACTACTACAACGCACGGGAGGGTCTACACATTGGACTCCCAGAAGGTCACACCATCAGATAATCTACTAAGGGGTATGGGATCTCTTTTCTATAACTCCGTTAGTATTTTATATGATTCGGGTGCGACCCATTGTTTTATATCTCAAATCTGTGTTGAACGGTTGGGATTGGCTTTAACTCCCTTGCCTCAACCAATCTCCGTCAAGACTGCTGCTGAGGGTAGTATTCAAACCCAATCGATATGTGAAAACTGTTTTCTATCCATCGGAGACAGAAATTTTGTAGTGGACTTCATTTGTTTGCCTATGAAAGGTATGGACGTTGTCCTAGGTATGAGTTGGATGACGGCCAACCATGTGACTATTGATTGTTTTCATCGGACTATCGGTTTCGCCTCCGAGTCAGTGGAGCTACAACCACTCAATTCTGAAGCTGTTATTTCTTTCACTTCGGCCAGTAGCTATCTGTTCCAAGGCGCAGAAGCTTATGTCACGATGTTGTCTGCATCCACTGAGACAGGTCTAGATCTATCTTCTATGCAAGTTGTTAATGAATTTATTGATGTATTCCCTGATGAAGTTTCTTCGTTACCTCCGGATCGTGAGGTGGAGTTCTCTATAGTGTTGGTTCCGGGCACTGGACCAATTTCTATAGCTCCGTATAGTATGTCGCCGTTAGAGTTGAAAGAGTTGAAAATCCAATTGGAAGAGTTAATTTCCAAACAGTTTATCCGGCCGAGTGCCCCACCATGGGGTGCTCCCGTGTTACTCGTCAAGAAAAAGGACGGAAGTATGAGATTGTGCATTGATTACCGTCAGTTGAATAAGGTGACTATCAAGAACAAGTACCCTCTACCGAGAATTGATGATTTTCTAGACCAAATGAGGGGAGCTGCAGTGTTTTCAAAGATTGATTTGAGATCCGGCTATCACCAAATCAAGGTTCGAGCTTTGGACATCCCGAAGACCGCTTTCCATACGAGGTATGGACACTACGAATTTGTAGTGATGCCCTGCGGTTTGACCAATGCTCCAGCCATATTCATGGACTATATGAATCGGATTTTTAATCCCTACCTGGATCAGTTTGTCGTGGTATTCATTGATGACATCTTGGTATACTCTAAGACAAGTGAGGAGCATGTGCAGCATCTCCGAATTGTCCTGAACGTACTTTGGGAGAAGAAGTTGTATGCTAAGCCATCTAAATGTGATTTTTGGATGCCCGAAGTTAAGTTTCTGGGTCATGTAATATCTCAATCCGGTGTTGCAGTGGACCCCAGTAAGATTGAAGCTGTGGTAGACTGGGAACAACCGTCAACGGTTACTGAAGTGAGAAGTTTCTTAGGATTAGCTGGGTATTATCGGAGATTCATTCAAGGATTTTCTAAGGTGGTTCTTCCACTCACTCGGTTAACTCGCAAGGGTAAGCCGTTTGTTTGGGACTCGGACTGTGATGATTGTTTTGCGGAATTGAAGAGTCGGTTGACTTCTGCACCTGTCCTGATTCTTCCAGATCCGTCCATAGGATTCCAAATCTATTGCGACGCCTTTGGTAAGGGTTTGGGATGTGTCCTTATGTAGAATCAGCAAGTAGTTGCTTATGCCTCCAGACAGTTGAAGCCGCATGAAGAGAATTACCCAACTCATGATTTAGAATTGGCGGCGATTGTGTTTGCCCTAAAGATTTGGAGACATTACCTGTATGGGTCTCGTTTCTAAGTCTTTAGTGACCACAAGAGCCTTAAGTATCTATTTGACCAGAAGGAGCTGAACAATCGGCAGAGAAGGTGGGTGGAGTTTCTGAAAGATTATGAGTTTGAATTGAAGTACCATCCGGGGAAGGGTAATGTTGTGGCCGATGCTATGAGCAGAAAGTCTATCCACACTACAGAGTTAATGATTCATGAGATGACATTGTTGGAATCGTTTAGAGACCTGAATTTGAAAGTGAAGCCGAGGAGGAACAAGTTGGTATTGAGCCATATTCAAATTTCGAGTTCCTTGAGAAATTTGATTCGCTCAGCCCAAGAGGTTGATTTAGAGCTGCAAGCGCAGAAGAGGTTGCCGAATTACACCGAAGACGGTGATGGTGTGATTTGCTTTGATGGTAGAATCTGTGTGCCGAATGAGGAGAATATTAAGAGGCAGATTTTAGAAGAGGCTCATAAGAGTCAGTTCTCAATACATCCTGGGTCCACCAAGATGTATCGAGATTTGAAGCAGTTGTATTGGTGGCCGAGTATGAAAGTGGAAGTTGCAGAGTTTGTGTCTCGATGCTTGACTTGTCAAAGGTTCAAGATAGAGCACCAGAGGCCAGGCAGTCAGTTACAACCGTTGAATGTGCCAGATGGAAATGGGAAAGCATTTCTATGGATTTTGTCACGGGATTGCCACGGTCCCAAGCCGGAAATGATTCTATTTGGGTAGTGGTGGATCGCCTGACCAAGTCCGCCCATTTTATTCCGGCGCGTTCGAATCACAAAGTTGCTAAGTTTGCAGATGAGTATCTCAAGAACATTGTGAGATTACACGGAATCCCTACAAGTATTGTTTGTGACCGTGATCCCAAGTTCACATCACCGTTTTGGAGGGCATTGAACATGGCATTGGGAACGAAGATATGTGTTAGCACAGCTTACCACCCCCAGACGGATGGACAGACCGAGAGGACGATCCAGACATTGGAAGATATGTTGAGAGCATGTGTACTTGACAGTGGAGGCCGATGGGAGGATCATCTTCCATTGGTGGAATTTTCATACAACAACAGTTACCATTCTAGTATCGGAATGGCTCCATATGAAGCATTATATGGGAGGAAGTGTAGGACACCATTGTGTTGGTGGGATGTAGGTGAGCAAAGATTATTGGGTCTTGATTTAGTCTGTGAGACTACTGAAAAGATCCGACAGATCAGAGAACGAATGAAGATTGCTCAAAGTCGGCAAAAGAGTTACGCCGATAAAAGAAGGAGGCCTCTAGAGTTTGAAGAAGGAGATCATGTATTTCTGAGACTTTCTCCAACCATTGGTACCGGTATTACCTTGCGAGCGAAGAAGCTCAATCCTCGATATATTGGACCTTTCCAAATTATCGAGCGAGTTGGGCCAGTAGCATATCGCATTGCATTACCTCCGACATTGTCTAGATTGCATGATGTGTTTCATGTATCGCAATTGAGGAAGTATATTTCCGATCCGAGTCAACCATTGAGTTATGAGACGATTGACATCAAACCGGATTTATCTTATCAGCCTACTCCAGTAAGGATCATCGAACGTGGCGAGAAAGCGCTCCGGACGAGATCAATTCCTATTCTCAAGGTGCTTTGGGACGGTGCATCACCCGACGTAGCGACATGGGAAGTAGAGGAGAACATGCGGGTGAAATATCCCCATATTTTCGATTGAGGTACGTTTTGTCAATTTTGAGGACAAAATTTTTAAAAGTTGGGGTGATTGTAACATCCCCTAATTAGCTAATTTAAATTATTTAAATTAGCGAAAAGGTTAAGGTGAATTATTGGCTAAATCGAATATTTAGCACATGAGGTTATTAAGATTCGATTAATTAGCATAACTATTTAATTATGTGGGGTTTGAAATAGATGATTTATTATTGTGCATAAGTAAAATATTATGCTAAGTTAATAGAATTTGACTAAGATCATTAGATTAGGCCATGTCTTGGTAAGACTAGAGGAATAAGTGACTGAAGGGTATTTTGGTCCTTGCACCCCTTTATTTGATAGCCCAGCTGAACCCACACCCCACACCACACAGCACCACCTCATTTCAGTTTTTCAGAAAAAGAGAGAGTTTGAGAGATAGAGAGAAAGAGCTGGCGAGAGGGACAGAAGAAAAGAGAGGAAGAGAAATTCTGGATGCATGCCTGAGATGATTGTACCATCTTGATCCCTACACCCTCCTCTTCCAACTGATATAATTTTCATCATCAACATCCTCCTCCTCACTCATTCACCATTTTCGATCCACAAAGCTTCATAGAGCAAAAATGGAGTTGTAGTGCTTCTAGTGGTTTGCATGTCATCCTAGAGCTAGAATAGAACCTTGGGAGACATCACTTTGCTGTTTGAAGTAATTTGGGAAGAGGGTCAGTGGCTCAAATTGCTGGGATTCGAATTGGAGAGGGCGTGGAGTTCGTGAGAACGAGAGGGATCATTACGGAGCAAGTACTCGCGTAAATTCGGTGTCGTTGAACACCAAGTGTTTCAGAATTTGCGTGATTTTCATCACGTTAGGTGAGTTCTATACTCACTTAGGGATGTTGTGGTGTCGAGTTATTAATGCAATTCTGAACCGATAGATTTTTGGAAAACATTTGGTGAAAAAAATCGAAAAACCGTTTTATCGAAAAGTCGTCGTTTTGTGACCGATCGAATTAATTGAAATATTGTGTGAATTGATTGATTATTTTACCGCTTTTGCTGGACTGGAATTATTGTTTGGAATGTCTGTTTTTAAGTCACGGAAGTCCTAGAATGTCTCGGCACCGGATTGAAAGCGAACCGGGACAAGACGGAATTTTGAAAAGTCGTTTTTGAACACTTCTGCCAACAGTCGGGTCGCGAACCGTGGCCGTCACCTCGCGACCAGGCATAAAATTGTGACAGTTTTCATTTCTATAACTTTTCGCGTCGCGACGGAACCTGTTCACGTCGCGACGCAGTGTAATTTTCAGCAAACCCTACCGATTTAGCTTTCGCGATAACTTTTGATCCGGGAGTCCGATTGAGGTGTTCTTTGGTGCGTTGGAAACCTTATTAACAGGGATAATCATATATGTGATCAAATATGTATAATGTTCTGTTTTGGTAGTCAAGACTGTTAAGGAAAAACCGTACGTTAGTAAAACGCGAGTGTACACATGTCAGTTTATACAAGTCAAGATAAGAAACGTTTAATTCAAGACAAGATACCTTCCCTTGAGGAAGGATAGACGGTACATGAATGAAAGTAATAGACGGCCCAATGCGGGTACACTTATATAAATATATATAAATTGAGGTCAAGGGTGACGACCCTTAGAGGATTAGCATACTAGGGGAGGGGAAGTCATGAGCCCCAAATCCTAGACTCACATGTTTCGCCCACTAGTAATAGCGGGTTGGGTTCACCAAAAGGCAAAGAAGTGCCTAAGAATAGGTAGCTTGCAGTGTTATGCTAGAATAATGAAAGTAAAGGAAAGGTAATGCGTAGTCGCTTAGTAGGGCTACAAATTACAAAAGGTAAAAGACATGTCCACATGGTTGCTTATTAGGGCCATGAGTTCACAAGTTAAGAATAATGAACCGCTAGAGTTAGTAAGGGGTCTCGATAGGACTCACTGAGATAATGTTTATCTCACCCTTTATATGTTGTGGTTTTTACAGAGAAGCAGGGGAAAGCAAAGGCGGCAAAGCACGGTTAGCCGGTGCGACTCATGGAGTCATGGGAGACTTGATTCTCTGTTTAGGCCCTTATGCTTTTCTAGATTATGTTATCGATTGTATGACTATCATTGAATCAGTTGTAAATCGTTTCCGCTACTTTATGTTTTGAGTATTGAACACCAGGATTATGTATAAGTCTTAAGTTATGAAACTTAAGCATTTTGATGAAATTAAGTACGGTTCGGAGAACCATTTGATATGTATTATCGAAATTTTTAGTTTGTGTTCAATATTCATTAACAGGAAGTTACTCTGATGTATGCTATTTAGTGCATTTCGGTAATTCTACATGTTAGAATTTATCGGGGTGTTACATATATTGTGAAAAACAGAGAAATAAGAGACTTCGAGGGAGAAAGGGGAGGAGAAAAATAAAAAAAGTTAAGAAGAATGATTGAAAGAAAGATGGGTGAGAGAGAGTGTGTGTGAGAGTGAAAAAAGTGAAAAGGTGATCAAAACTTTAAAAAGTGTATGAGAAAGTGAAAAAAAATTGAAAAAGTGAAAAGTAAAATAGTACTATTATTTAATAAGAATAGTTTTTGTAAGAAATGTAAGAAATACACTAGAAGCTAAATTATAGGCACCAACTAACACTACACACCAAATGCCTTGTTTTATTATTCCATTATTCTTACGTTTCTTTTCTTACTATCTGTCATTTCTCAAAGCAAAAGTGTGTTGATTTATAATACCAAAAAAAAAAGTGTTGATTTACCTAAATTGATATTTTGGTAGTGGGTGATTTTTTTTCCCGATAAGCAATGATTCATTGATCAGAGCATTAGGGATACTCAAAACGACAAATACAAAAGGAAATCAGAAATTGTTGATACAAGTAAGAGCATTGTTCCACCATGGTGGCGGAGACAAGCTAGAATCTCTTCCCACTCCAAAAATAAACCAACACCAAGACAAGTACTTGATATGCGCCACAACCGAATCAATCTTGGTTTCTTCTCCTCTAAAATAAACTCCATTCCGGGCTAACCAGAGAGACCAACAAGTTGTCAACCAGAGTAAATACCGTACCTTTTTATCTTTTTTCCCTCTACAAAAGTTTCCAAACAGGATAAAGTGCTGAGATAAGTTATAGGAACTCGGCAGCTCGATAGTGAGCCAGCGCCCAACCTCACTCCACACTAGCTTGTGAGAAAAATCACAATCTAGAATTAGATGTTGGACTTCCTCTCCGAATTTGTTACAAAACACACAGACTACTCCTTCCTCCGTATGGATGATATGTCGTCTCACCAACAAGTCACGAACTGGTAATGAATTAGTAAGTAATCTCCATCCAAAAATCAAAATTTTCGATGGAATTGAAGTATTCCAAAGGGCTTTATAATCTGAAAAATTGTTGTCACTAACCACTGGAAATGTTGGATCGAATGACGGTAGATATTAGTAACAAGAGCGTAATGAAAAATGTTTTAAAGACTCTAAAATCCAGCTCCAAAAATCTCCTTTTGTATATATAGATAGTAGATTCTTCGGTTTGGTTTTTGCCTCGTATGTTTGTGTTTCCCTCGTTTTTTGTACATTTATGTTTTGCAAAATCAACAGAACATGATTGGCATTAGAAATAAACTTATCCAAAAATTTCTGGTTTATTATTATTATATTTGTTGTCTGGCTTTATAATAGAATGTAACTTGTAAGTAATTTGTTTCATTTGGTTTACTTCTTTTGCGTTTTTTTGCCCCATAACTGTTTTACAAAATGATAGTTTTATGAGTTTCAGTCTAATAATTTATCACTTTTTTTTTCTATTATTAATGGTAATTTCATTAGTAAGCCAAAATAGTTCAGCATCATTGACACACACAGTCCCCCACCTGATGCAGTAAACAACGATTGCGAATTAGTTAATCGTTGGATCGTCTTTAAATTTATACAGCAGGTTCGTGAGACACAGCTCTACACTTTCGCCGTTTGGATTGTCGAACCGAGGTCTAAGGAGAGAGATATTTGCTTCGCACAGAAGCTGCAGATTTGGTTAATTAAAGAAAATTGATGTAAAAATAGGATTTTGAAGACGGCAAAATGAGAGAGCGAGGGAGACACCGGTGGAAGGAGGGTGAATTGGTGGATGTACGGCGGAGGTATCGGTCTTGGACACATATGGGGAGAGATGGATCTAGGGTTTTCGCAAGGCAAGGTCTTCATGGAAGGTACGAAGACAACAATCAATCTCATCTGCGAGATGATCAACGTTTTGCAAGGCAAGGTCTTCATGGATGGTACGACGAAAATAATCAACCTCATCTGCAAGATGAGCAATATTTCGCAAGGCAAGATCTTTAGAGAAGGTACGTGTAGCGACCGAAAAATCCGGGAGAGGATTCCTCGAAGGTTCAAAAATGAAGCCGCCACCAAAGTTTAGTTTATAAAGGCAAACATTGGAAAATCCCTTTCGGAATGGATAAGAGTCCTTGAGACCAGATTAGGGTTCGGGAGTCGGTTATGCGTGGGGAAGGTGTTAGCACCCCACGACATCCTTCCTAAGGAAGGTTACCTGCTAATTAGTTGTAGAAGTGAAAGTTAATTTTGAAAACATTTATTTTTACCCTTTTATTGTGAATTAAAAAGAAAGAAGAAAATTGATATTTTATTTGAATTTAAGAAAGGGATTATTTAGGAATTTTTTTTTTTATTAGTGCAATTGACAGAGGTCGGCCGCCCTCGGCTCCTACGTATCTCCTGGTAGAGAATCAAATCACACGTAGTTCTTGGGTAGAAAAATTTGGTTCGTTTGTGTTTTTTAATTTAGGGATTTTAGGACTTGTGATCCGTACGGTTCATTTATCCTAAAACGATGACTAACCCGGCCGTACGGCCGACTTAATCCCCTGTTTTTAAAAATAAGATTTTTGATTTTTTTGGAAGAAAATGATTTGTGCAGGGAGTGATTTTATTTGAATAGGTATTTTAGGACTCTTGAAGGTTAATGCTAATGACACCCCCTTTTTATTATTTTCGGTCTTCTCTATTTTTTTTATTTTTATGTAACTTTATTTTTGTTTTGGTGATAATGTAAATAAAAGACTGATTTTTTAAATTAGAGAAAATGTTATTTTAAAAAGACAAATCTAGAAAAAGGACAAGCTGGGCCAAATGAGAAAATCTAACATAGGCCCAATAAAGTGAATTACTAAGTACAGACCCAATAAAACGAACTTGCGTCTAAACGAGCCCAAAAACTAACTTGCGGTAATAGGACCCGGGACTTACGACACACAAAACTAGATGATAAAATGACTATAGTAAAAAGAGAGCGGATAAAATTGGGGTATAACAGCTGCCCCTCTTTGTTTATATTTTACTTGGAAATGAGGGATGATTAATAGTTGGCGTGTTAGAAATAAAAATAAAGATAGAATAGAAGCTAATTTTGTCCGCTTAGGGGGAAGATGAGTTAGGGAAATGAGGGATGATTAATAGTTGGCGTGTTAACCGAGAACAATAAAGAAATAATCACTGGGGATCTGGAGGAGCACTGGGGCTCTGGAAGAGCATTTGGGCTCTAAGGGAGCATTGGGGCTCCAAGGGTTTGCCTAAACCCTGAAGGACCATTTGGGGTCCGAAGGTGCACTGGGGCTTTGAAAGACCACCGGGGGTCCAAAAGAGCGCAAACTAGCAATGGTACTAGTAAAACGGTCTGCTTGGGGGGTGGCCTTTTTCGAGCGGCCGCAGGGGAAAGATCAGGTCGTTGACCTAATTTGCTCACCTCGAAGGACGTCCACCATGTCTTAGGCTGACACAGCTAGTGTGAAGGACCTGGGGTTGGATGATCCGTCGCGCTCAGTGTCGACATAGTGATCTTGAAGGTAGAGTTCGAAGTCGTTGCTTTGACATATTGGTTCGAACTGAACTGAAGGACCCGGGGTCGGATGATCTATCGGTTGCTCGATAACGCGACGTGCGATCTGGAGTGAATGACCATTGATGGTCTAAAGGAGCGCTTGGGCTCCGAGGGACCACTGGGGTCCGAGACTCTAAATTGTGATACGAGACCAGTGCTTGGAGCACTGACTTTAAGGGAACAAACTATTGGGTTTGAAACATGGCGTACTTCCCTAAAACATACCTAATGAATGCATTTACCTGAGAGGGGAAAAGCTATATTTGGCATGTCTAAAAATGCGATGAATGATGCATGCGTGCAATATAGGTATGTGAAATGGTAGGTGTCTGATGGGATGAATGAAACGTGGCAGATGATGTGGGTTGAAGTTGGTGGAACATGGAGGTTGACCAACAAAGTATGCAGATAAGATGTGGATGTGATTGTGCTGATTAATGATGAATGTAATTGAATGAGCGATTTTCCCTCATTTTGCTTTTTTGCCTTTCCTTTTTTTTCTTAGTATATATATAATGAGTGTATGAAATGCAAAGTGCGAATGTGACTGTAATGCTTTGATGCGAATGTCATGCATGGTATAATGATATGATTTAGTGATGTAAAAAAAACTTTTTGGCAAACGATGAGACCGGCACTTGGCACATCTATCGAATCAAACAATGTTATACATGTGACGAACGTGTAATGATTGGTATCTGGTGGGGTGATGAATGAAATGGTTATACCATGGGTGTTGAACCTGATGGGATGAGAAAGTTGACAAACAGTTGTATGCGGATATAGATAAGATATGAATGCAATTGTACTGCTTAAATGCAGATGCTACGATGAAATGCATGGTTGCATGATGGAATCATTTATGCTATGATTTATTGATGATGCAGAGAGATTTTTTTTGGAATGATGAGAAATGAGACTTTTGATGCGAGAGGCAGAGATGTAATCATTCCTTGGAAAAAGGTTTGAACTCAGACGTGGCAACCTCAAGGTTGTCATTCACATGCACTGATGCACAAAAGTATTTGATTGCATTTGCAAGCTCGTTCACATTGTTCTTCCATTTGATTATGATGTCCCATGACGATTGAATTTTAGGTCCACAAAGTTAACTAAGTGAGTTTCCAACTTCATATTAGTAACTTGTGTTCTCTCTCTTTGAAGCATTGTTTTAGTGAACATGTAGAGTAGTGCAAATAGAGATGAATGAGCCAATTGACTCGGGGTATGGACAGATATGACACGTGAGGGGATGAATGGTAGGTTTTTGCCAAAGTCATGAAAGGTAGATTCTCCCCAACTCTAGAAATGTGGGACTGCCCTAATTCATATAGTTGATGACGGTGAATGCATAACTTGCCCCTGTCTAGTGGTGTTAAACAACTAGGGGTGTAGAGGAAATTATGAATTGGTAATGCCGTGACTTTGGAATGAGAGGTGGAAGGCAAAAGATTTTGTCTCAACCCATGGCGTTTGGTGTTGCCCCAACTATGACAAGGACAAGGTTGCCCTGACTAGAGTTTGCGAAAAGCTGTATTTAGGATGGTGGGTTGAGAATTTTCCCCAGTATGGTTTTATGAATGTGGATAAGGGAATGAAATGGGTGTAGGGCGGATTTCCCCAGTTTTGAGCGGAGTGAGGGGTTAATGGTGATAGGATTGCCTCACTTTGGACTGATATTTCTAGTTCGAGTGAGGTAAGGGAAAGGTGACAGAGTTAGGGTAATGGGTTTGTGAGTTGGTCGTATGGCTATATAGACTGGATGTGGTATATGAATGAGATGGACGCTGCAAAATTTCCCCAAGTTTTAGAAGCATGAAAGGTGAAGGGACTGCCCCACTTTGGGATCTAAGTGATGGTCCTAGTATAAACTTTTGGTTCTTTTAAGATGACTCCCATGGACTATGATAGTCCTGATTTTTGGATATGATGAAAATTTCACTTGGTGATCACTAAACCTTGTCTTGATATCAGTGCAACTTGAATAATCTTGGAGCGCAAGCCTTTTTTCTTTTTTTTTTCTTTTTTTTTCCTCTTTTTGTTTTTGTCATATTTTTTTTGAGCAAACATATTGTAAATAAATAAACTCAATTGTCCTAAAATTAAAACTTTAAGAAAACGAAAGCAATCAGTCATCGATCAGGATGGACTTGTTTAGGGTTGTAACGTGACTAATGGTTGTGGGTTTGTGATAGAAATGATAATTGGGCCCAAAGAAGTGTTTGGGGGTTTAGACAATGATGTTTTATGAAAGAAAAGATAAGTAGGCCCAAAGAAGTGTTTGAGGCCAATGGTTTTAAGGTTTTATGAAAGAAAAGGATAATTAGGCCAAAAAGTGCTTAAAGGTTTTCTTTAGACAAGGATCTCTCATATGCTTCATAGTATGATTTATCAGCTCATAATTTTTACTGCTTTTGTTTGTTTTTTTTATTCAGGATTTTTCAATCCTCTTTTATGAATTTCACTTTCTTGTTTTTTGTGATTTTTCTTTCTCTTTTTTTTGAGCTGAGTGAGCTGATAAAAATGATACACCATTTTTTATATTGAAGTTATCCTTGTCTAGGGTGATTGAAAGATTTTTTGATTTTTTGGCTCAAAGTGGGTTGCAAAGGGTATTTTTTTTATGCTTTTTGAGGATGTGAGGAGATGACCAAACTTCATTTCAAATCATGATTGCTTGTTTTCTCAAAGACTAACTCAAGGACAAAAAATTATTTATTTTTATATATCTGCTCTTTTTCTGTATTTCTTTTTATATGCCCTAATTTTTGCTTAGGCTGCTCTCGCGAGTTTTCAACCTAACAAGCTTTTTTGATTATTTATTTATTTATTTTTTAAAAGGACTTGCACCAAGGGAATACAATTTTGACAAGATATCTAGTGATCACAAATTTGCCCCAGTTTGGAGGATCCAAGTGTTAGTTTATGAAATTTCATCATTGGGAACAAAACCAAAGAGTCAACTAAGAACTTGTGTGAAGAATATGCACTTTATGGAGTGGTCGGGGACATGAACAAGGGATGATGATAGGATAGAAATGTGTGGACACTAACTGACTCAAACAAGAGCAAATGCACATCGCATACAAGTTCACTATACGAATACTTCACTGAGAGCTAACATAGTTAGACATGAAAGAAGAATTTTTGATAACACTAACAAAATGGACTATTTTGATCGTTTATCATTGCTGACAAAAAATGTGGACGAGCTGCAACATTGAAATTTTTTTGAAAATTGAGTGTCTTGAAACACCTTGAGTTTGCAGCTAAGTTCGACCTTGTAAAGCTAAACTTTTCCAAAGAAGAATAATCAATTTCGTCTCACCTCTCATCAATTTTGTGAAAAAGTATGCTCGTGTTTTTTTAACACGTGATAATGTATATGCATGATGGAAATGCAAAGGCAAATGCATGAAATGCGTTAATGAATGATCACTTGGAAAAACCAATTAATCTAAATGATTTTTGGAGGCAACGCAACATGTAGATGATGCAAAATGCTAACTAAAAATAGATTTTTTTTATTTTTTATTTTTTAATGCATGGAAAGAAGAGAATGCATGATGCTTGACATGATTTTGAATATTTGTGTTTGTTTTTTGGAGAAAGGAAACCAGACGCATGAGTGTTGACGAACCAGCTTGCCTTTTTGCTCGTGAATGAATGAATGTGCATGAAATGCAAATGTATGATTTCGTGTTACGCCGGAGAAATTGTATGTTTCTGTTTGACGCAGAACTGAAAGAAACTTAAGATTTATTAATGCAAAATGTTTGATCCATCTTGTCAGAAAGAAAGTCTTACAATTCCCTGGCGGTTATAGAAATGTATGAAAAATGAAATGTTAATGTGCAATAATTAAATTTTTTTATGGCATGCAAAAGGGAAAGGTAAAAATGCATGAGGTATGCTAAAAATAATTTGCCAAAATAACATGATTTTTTGAAATTTTTTCTTTTTAGAAGACCGGAAAAATGTATCAGTGTTTGTTTGAATGCAGGGGTATGAGGCTCCTTTGTGTCCTACAAGGGTTCCTTAGAGAATAGGTCTAAGGCTTGTCTGTTGAGTGAACCTTTCAAAGGGCATCTCTAAAGAGTCCTACATAAGGTTCCTAGAGCCAATGACCCCAGTTAAGAACACTGATCAACAACAATAGGCAAGCTATTAGGAGTGCCAGCATTCTCAAGAGGGACCAAACTTTAGGTGAGACTTTCGTGACCACCCAACAGGACGCACATCCAGTAGGCCATCACTACGCAGTCTCGTTCTAACTTAGGTTATTCTCCAGTCCGGGTATAGGAGTATTCTCACGTGTGTGCAAAAGTGTGATAGTGGAGTGTGTGAAGGAGCAAAATATCAAGAATACCCCCCAAGCTGCAAAACAAACAAACATATATACAAAGAGTGGTCTTCTATCCTAGGGTTTTCATATCACAAAAGAATAATATGCAATAAAAAATAAAAGACAAAAGGGGAAGGGTAAAAATAAACATTAAATTAACAGCTAATCCTACAACTAATTTAGACTAGGTTTGACTCTCTAAATGTCCCCAGTGAAGTCGTCAGCTGTAGCGACCGAAAAATCTGGGAGAGGATTCCTCGAAGGTTCAAAAATGAAGTCGCCACCAAAGTTTAGTTTATAAGGGCAAACATTGGAAAATCCCTTTCGGAATGGATAAGAGTCCTTGAGACCAGATTAGGGTTCGGGAGTCGGTTATGCGTGGGGAAGGTGTTAGCACCCCCACGACATCTTTCCTAAGGAAGGTTACCTGCTAATTAGTTGTAGAAGCGAAAGTTAATTTTGAAAACATTTATTCTTACCCTTTTATTGTGAAATAAAAAGAAAGAAGAAAATTGATATTTTATTTGAATTTAAGAAAGGGATTATTTCGGAAAAAAAAGTTTTTTATTAGTGCAATTGACAGAGGTCGACCGCCCTCTGCTCCTACGTATCTCCTGGTAGAGAATCAAATCACACGTAGTTCTTGGATAGAAAAAGTTTGGTTTGTTTGTGTTTTTTAATTTAGGGATTTTAGGACTTGTGATCCGTATGGTTCATTTATCCTAAAACGATGACTAACCCGGACGTACGGCCGACTTAATCCCCTGTTTTTAAAAATAAGATTTTTGATTTTTTGGAAGAAAACGATTTGTGTAGGGAGTGATTTTATTTGAATAGGTATTTTAGGACTCTTGAGCCGTACGACCCATTTGTCCTATAACGATGACTAACCCGGCCGTACGGCTGACTTAATCCCCTATTTTGAAAATAAGATTTTTTTTTGGAGGAAAATGATTATTTTGTTTTTCTGTTTTGAATATGAACGAAAAGTTAACAAAGAAGAAAAAATGAAAAGTACAACTAGTGAAAAATAATTATCAATAATATTTAAGAATAAACTAATTAAAAGAAAAATAAAATAAAAAGGGAGGGGGAGAGAGAGAGAGAGAGAGAGAGAGAGAGAGCGAGAATTTCGCTGGGAGAGAGAGAATGTGTTCAGTGTTCTTGTTGAATCACTGTGGTGTGTTTTTCACCGTGGACAGGGCCTCCTTTTATAGGTGAAGGGTTAGGTGAAGAGACTTGCTGGACAAGTCGACTTGCTGGGCAAGCAGCTTGTTGGGCTGAAGGTTAATGCTACTGACACCCCCTTTTTATTATTTTCGTTCTTCTCTATGTTTTTTATTTTTATGTAACTTTATTTTTGTTTTGGTGATAATGTAAATAAAAGACTGATTTTTTAAATTAGAGTAAATGTTATTTTAAAAAGACAAATCTAGAAAAAGGACAAGCTGGGCCGAGGCCCAAATGAGAAAATCTAACATAGGCCCAATAAAGTGAATTACTAAGTACAGACCCAATAAACCGAACTAGCGTCTAAACGAGCCCAAAAACTAACTTGCGGTAATAGGACCCGGGACTTATGACACACAAAACTAGATGATAAAAATGACTATAGTAAAAAGAGAGCGGACAAAATTGGGGTATAACAGCACGCCGACAACAATCAGCCCCAGTTGCGAGATGATCAACGCGGCTGGCAGAAGGTTAGTCCTAGGAGGTATCGAAGGGGCGAACGTTGGGGAGTAAAGTAGTCTAGACATAGCTTCAAGATCTAATAAGGTTAATGACAGTGATAGGAACTTCACAACGTTCTTTTTCTTTAATTTCCCTATCATTTATTGGGCTAGAGATATGTATGATGTCTTTTCTAGTTACGACAAGCTGAAAGAGGTTGTGATTCCGACAAGGAGAGACGGTAATGGGAGGAGATTTGACTTTGTTCATTTCTATGACGTGAAAGAACCGGAAAGAATGGCGGTAGTTTTGGATAACATCTTTGTGAAGGAAGGAAAACTTCACGTTAATCTACCGAGATTCCATCTTGAATTTCAACAGGAAACACAATCTAGGACGAATGTAGTGCAACAACCTAAGGTGGTGCAAAAACCTAAGGTGGTACAACAGATATGGAGGCAAAAGACAAGTCACTCTTTTCGCGACAGTGACAGGTACGAGTGGGGAGAAGGGAGGAGAGGAGACTCGGTGCGATTGGAATTTTACAATTGATGATAAGGATCTTGCGCAATCGCTCTCGAAGGCCATGGTGGGAGAGGTGATCTTTCCTGACAAATCACACGCTATTCAGGACGAATTTTTTTGGCGAGGGCTTTTTGACATCAAAGCTACTTCTATGGGCGCGAATATGGTGCTTCTTGAAGGGAGTAAAGACAATGAGGATTTTAGTGGTTTTATGGAAGATGCGAAGGATTTGCTGTTTCAATGGTTTAAATGGATTCATCCATGGAAACCCTTAGATGTAGATTCTGAAAGATTAACCTGGTTGAGATGCTATGGGATTTCGATGCGTGCTTGGAATGTTGATTTTTTCACCAAACTCTCAGAGTACATGGGCGTTTATATCAATTCTGATGACAACACTAACAGGAAAGGATCGTTTGGCGTGGCTCGTGTTTTGGTGCATACTACAACAACGAAGACAGTGAACAAGGTGTTCCTTTTATATTAAGGTAGTAGAGTATTGGTATGATCCACTTCAATGGAGTGGGATATGCTCTAAAGTCCATGGTGGTAACTCGTGTAACATCCCCAAAATGGCTAAGTTCTTGTTTGAATGATTTGTGATGATTTGAATAAATCATTACTAATCAAGTTGTTTGATAATTGGTTGAATTAATAATTTATGATGTAAGATTATTTTGTGATTGACTAAGTGAATTAATTGTGTAATTGTTGGCTTGTCAAACTAAATTGCATTGGGTAGTGCAGGAGTAATTGGAGGAGTGTGCATAACTTAGGGGTAAAAAGGACATTTCCACACCCACCCCACTTAACCTTCAGTTGGACACTTAGACACATTTATTTTTACCACACTCCCATAAAAGACAACACACACACACACACACACACAACTCACAAAACACAATAAAATCAGAATTTGAAAAATAAATAGAGAGAAGAGAAAGGGGGAGAGAGCACAAGAGGGAGAGAAAAGAGAGGAAGAAGGAGAAACCCTCACATGCAAAAGCTGTTCCAGTGAAGAATCACTTAATCCATCTTCCCATTTTGTGTTTCTTCATCACATTATCACCACCACTCAAGAGCTAGCTGAACCATTTCTTTCTTCCCTCATTTCTTCCACCATTTTCGAAATTGCTTGAACTTGGGAATGGGTATAATCTGAATTTCTGAGTTGCATGCAAGTAGTTGGGGTTGACCTTTCGAAAATAGAGCTCACATTGTTGATTGGAGCACCTTAGAAGGGGTATTAGAAACTGGGTTTGGAGATTGAAGCTGGGGTTTGATTTGGGTACTTGGGAGCTTAGAGCTTGACTCGATTTTTCATCTTTCGCTTTTCTTCGTGTCCATTCCGGCATTGAGGTGAGTTCTTACCCGTTCTAGGTTTTTACTTACGAAATTGTATTGCATGTGGCTGATTTAGTGTGGTATGTGTTTTTACGAAAACTGGATTCCGCTTTCAAAAACCGTGTTTTTACGAAAACTGGATTCGGTATGAAATGCTATAGCGTGTGTTGCTTGTATGATTGAGTGCATAAATTGGTTGATTGATGATGCTTTGAGTCTGATATGAACTATGGTTAAGTTAGGAATTGAGTACCATAGGTATCGGAATCGAACGGAATAGCCAATTTCGCGATAACGGGACAATTTTTCAAAGCTGTCAAAGTTGCACGGACCGGGCTCAATGTTGCACGGACCGGGCCCCTGCTTTTGTCCCAAATATTAAAACCTATTCAAAGCTATTCCTTTTGGTTCCAAACCTCTCCCAATCCATTCCATAACCCCTCCCATTGATGATTAAATATGTTTGTACTCCGAATTGTTATTTTCATGAAGCGAAATGAATCATATTTGGTTATGGCATCGAGACCGTTTGACTAGTTATGTATCGAGAGAGAACATAACATTGTTTTAATGAACAAAAAGGATTTGGTATCCACTAACAGGATTTGATATCCACAAAAGGATTTGGTATCCACCCCCCAAAGGATTTGGTATCCTATTAATCAGATTTCAGGGTCCGAATAAAATAACTAAAACACTGCGAGTAGAGTCGTGAGGGGTCACGAAAGAGCTCACTGAGATTGTTTTCTCACTATTTATATTGTGGTGTTTACAGAGAAACATGGAAAAGCAAAGGATAAGAAGAACAGGTAGCTGCCATCAGAGTCACCGAGACTTGAGGAGATCTTGGAGATCTATTGTTACTTTGCTTAGTTCCCTAGGTTATTGTTGTATTTCGATATGCTAACTTAGACATTGGTTCCAAGTTATGTATCGCTTTTGCTATTTCTACTTTTGATACGTTGAACAATAGGTGCACTGCCTGTATAACTTGGGGTTTATGTTATGTTATGGATCCATTTATGTATTTTGACAATCAAAAAGGGTATTGAAGACGAGTGTTCATCAAATTAGCTATGTTCAATGTCTTAGAAATAGAATGGTTACTCGGATGTATGCTAGTAATGAGCATTCCAGTATTTCTTCCATCGTCGAAATACTGGGGTGTTACATTTTGGTATCAGAGCAATTCGACCTTGTCGGGCTTAGAGATTTTAGGGTTAATAGTTTAGCTAGATCCAGTCAGCCAGGAACTGTGACAAGTAATGGTTAGAACCTCTCAGGACGTTGTGTGAAGCACTGAGCTTGATCAACTCAATATTTCATGCGATAACAACAATTGGTTGCCTTAGCCCCGAAAACTTCCGAAACACCGAACCAGGGGATTAATAAATTGATTATTTGAGTTGATTAATAAATTATAGTAGATAGCAAAAGATAGATAGTAGATTATCAATAAGAAATATTTATCCCGTATTTTTTTATATATCAGTGACAATTATTTGTCCTTTTTTAGGTATTAGTGACAAATATTTGTCACGTGTGTTTTAAATATTAATCAGTTTAAATAGTCATTAAGCCTTCTTGTTTTTTTAGATAGTAGGTTTATAGTAGTCTTCAAAAATTATAATTATCAATGGCAATTATTAATCCCGTGTTTTTTTATATATCACTACAGTTATCCTGTGTTTTTTTATATATCAGTATAATTATCTCGTAGTTTCAATTGATTATTTTAGTTGATTTGTAAATTATAGTAGATAGTAAAAGTTAGATAGTAGATTATCAATAAGAAATATTTGTTTTAAATATTAATTAGTAGTTTAAATAGTCATTAAATCTTCTTGTTTTTTTAGATATATAGTAGGTTTATAGTAGTCTTCAAAAATTTTAATTATCAAATCCTATGTTTTTTTTATATATCAATGAAGTTATCCCGTGTTTTTTTATATATCATTACAGTTATCTCGTAGTTTCAATTGATTATTTTAGTTGATTAGTTGATTATGGTGTAAACAGATTTTGGAGAGAAAAATTAAAATTTTAAGGTGATTGTAGATTATCAATAATAGTGTAAACAGATTTTAGATAGAAAAATTAAAATTTTAAGGTGATATTTTTCAAAAAAAGTTGATAGTTTTTTGTTTTTGTTTTTTAGTGTGACTCATTTACATTTTTATAGGTAATTTTAGTAGAGTAGTGTTTGTATAAATTTAGAAATTTAGTTAAAAAAACCAAAGCGAAGTAATAAGAGAAAGTGAATAATTGTTTATGGAAAAGTAAAAGTAAAGAAAAAAAGGAAGAAAGAGAGTGTAAGAGAAAAGTGAAAAGAAGGAAAGAGAGTGTTAAAAGAAAGAGAAAAAAAGGAAGAAAGAGAGTGTAAGAAGAAAAAAAAAGAGAGGGTAATGACAGTTTTACCCTTAAATTAGATATGTGTCTTGTTAATAAGAGATCCAAATTGATAATTTCATAGGAGGTTTGTTTGTATAAATAGATAAATAGATTAGATTAGACATCTATAGTAATATTTAGCATTTTTATTTAATTTATGAAATGGTTGAATTTTTAGGAGGGGGTGTGGGGAGAAAAATCCTTCCTAGATGACCTTTTGCGTCCCCTTGGAGAGATTCAGATGGGAAGGGAGGGGAGTTATTAGAATTTTAATGACATTTACAAAAGTACCCTCCGTTATTTGTAAAAATCTAAGATTATAAGAATAAAAAGGTAAATAATGATTTTAAAATCCCCTTCCCTCCCATTTCCCTTCTCCCCCTTCCCTTGATTGAACCAAACAAACCCTGTTGTACAATAATGATTTTTCTTTTGTCTCAATAGGAAAACGTTACATGTTGTTGGCACAATCTCATCGTCTTTGAACATGTATCACTTTTATAAATATATTTATTATTTATAAATAATTATTTTATTTTGAATTAACACCCCGGTATTTTTATCGAGTAAAAATACCCAAGTGCACCATCCCTAAAACATCAGAGATATAAATTTCCTGCATAGATACTGAACACTACAATATAGTTCTCGCTGAATAACAACAAAACAATCTTAAATACAAATAAGACCAAAAAAGGTTCCCTGACCATAACCTTCAGCAAACTATAGTGCTCAATATCATACAAGAAAGCAGAATAAAGTCATAACACTAAGACATAGAGTCGTAGTACATAGACAACAAAAGGAAATATAAACTTAAGCATAAAAGCTAAGTCATCAGCAGTCGCCCGAGCTCAACCTACTCGTGCCTCTTGGATTTCCGCTGTCCCTGTTTCTCTGTAAAACAACAACATATAAACAATGAGATACAATCTCAGTGAGTTCTACCGAGACCCCTACTAACACTCTCGGTCCAATTATGAATTCTGGTTTTAACTTAACACGACACCTACTGCGCGAACGCTACAAACCCGATGAACCGCATTATATAACTTTTAACAGATTACTGACTGCGCGAACGCTACAAACCCTGTGAATCGCACAACAAACAATTTAACATAACACCGACTGCGCGAACGCTAAAAACCCGGCGAACCCTCTTACCAATAGTACTTTCCCTAATGGCACATGGCCTAGGGTAAGGGTGCATGACTACCCCGCCTAGTATGTTAGTCCCATGGGTCGTCACCCAAACTCGATATAATATATATATATATATATATATATATATATATATATATATATATATATATATATCTACTTTCACATGAACATTTAGTTCATTTACATTAGACCGATAGTTGAACATTTAGTTCGTATCATAAACACAATCTTTGTTTGCTCTCGCATACTAATTTGCCGCTTCTAAAACCATTTATAACTTAAAAAACAGTTCATTTTACCTTTTAAATTGTATATTCAGTTAGACCTCTGAATAAGCTTTCAAACGCATCTTAGAACACCTCAATCGGGTTCCCGGATCAAAAGTTATCGCGAAAACAAAATCAGTGTACAGTTGCTGAAAAACTGCAAAGCGTCGCGACGCGAACAGCTTCCGTCGCGACGCGAAAAACATCAGAAACATTTCGTTGCAAATTTTTAAGGAGGGTCGCGACGCGATGGATGCGTCTCGCGACGCGGTGGCTGCTGAGGAATGCAGATTTTTGCGATTTCTCGCGAAATCCGCTATTCCGCTCAATTCCGATTCTTGTTCCGATTGAAAACAGTCCAAACAACCAGAAAAACAGATTCAATCAATATCACACAATCAATCAAATCAATCAAAAACTCAACATAAATGAATTTTATCAAAATACAGTGTATTTCGGAATAACAGTTTTTGACTCAAAATCTCTCGAAACCAAATCACGAAAAATTCATTTCAATACAGAACAATCCTAAACGTGAGTAAAACTCACCCTTGAAACGAGAGTCGATACCGAGCCGAAATCACCGAGACTTCAAAATCCCCAAACGGAACCCTATAGTCTCCAATCCGCTTCCAACTTCGATTCGAACTTCAAATCGCGTTCAATCTTCCTTGGCTTCGTTCCTAATCATGTTTCAATCATCAATATCGTTCCCCAATCCATGATTTCGACTAATCCCTCATTTGAACCCTAAAATTCGAATTCATTAAAAAGGGGGAAAATGGGGTGAGAGATTACCTGGTCCATGGAGAGCAAAAATGGAAGGGAGATGATGTTGATGATGAACTATTAGGATGATGGGTGATGATCTTCTTCTTCTTCCTCCTTCTTCTCTTCTTTTCTTTTCTCCTCTCCTCTTCTTTTTCTCCTCTGTTTCCTTTCTCTTCTTCGTTTCCTTTCTTTCTTCTTTTTCTTTCTTTAATTCTTTCTTTCTTGATATATTAAGCGGTAATGTGGTCAAATGGCCACATTGCCCTTAATCTCTAATTTCATTTCTAAATCGTCCTTGACCCGTATTAACCGGTTAGCGATCCTGAGACAACCAATAATTAACTTTAGCACTCAATAATTTTACCAATTAAATACTAAATTAATTCAATTGGGTTAACATCCAAATAATTTGATTAATTATTTTGAGGATGTTACAGAATCTCACACGGAAACCCTATATATTGTAGGTGTAATTTTATTTTCTTTAAGCATGTATCAAAATTTACAATACTTTTCTTTTTGGAAAAATATATGTTTATTATTTTACTTTTAGTCTCGATGGAGACCTATGAATTCCATACTTCTACAAATTAATTGACTAAAAATAATAAATATGAAATATGTGAACAGTAAAAAGAATTGCACGTCATGTGCACAAATAAATTTCATTTTAACAGGGCAACATAAGAAACAAAGTTATCAAATATAAAGCACTTTTAAGGATATATACATATTATTTGTAACAATAAAGTAAACTGCAGTGTTGCATGTGCTCTATGGGGAGAGAGGCGTGCTCCGCAGGTGCTGTAAAAAATTGTATTTTCTTAGCAAGAAAAGGAAAGAAGTAGAAAACAGAGTAGAAAGCAGTTTGGCTCTAAACTTGAAAAACACAAGCATGACATCCGATGCCATTTTATTTTCTTCTTTTTATTTAATTCTAATTAATTAATTAAATTTGTAAGGACAAGACTTAAAATTTAAAAAAAAATTAAGTTGTTTGGAATAAAAAATGCTATCCTATTAAAGCATATTGAAATAAAAATGGAATTTTTTTCCTTTTTCTTTTCTATTAGTTTTACCATATTTTCTATTTCTGTTACATGGAAATAAAGATGGAGGGTAACATGTAGACAATGAGTTGGCATGCAATAAAAATTATTGGAGATAATTTGGAGATTATTTGTCAAGTATATCAGGCATATAATATGGATATGGATCAATAATAAAATATGTGGAATTTGGTATAGCATATGGAATTTGATATTTGATTAGTGTAACATTTGTGTAATACTGAAATGAAACTTGTTTTTCTGATACAAATATGATAGTTTCAATTTGTTTCCAAAGTATTAGGCAGATGGTGGGGTGAGTGCTGATTCAGAAAATTTTCATTTGGAAGCAATTCCAGGGGGTTGACGGCTAAATCACAATAATTTCATTTGAGGTAAAAATTTAAAACAAACAATACTCAATGCATCAAGTACCGGTATAAAACAAATAAATAAGTTTCATTGGTTCTAAGACCAAATACATTATGCTTTTGTTTTGTAGCTTTGGTCTTCTAAGCCGTCACACGCTAAAGTAGTACTGTAGCGGTCCATGAAAATGAAAATTGTGTGTGCTCGGCTTTCTTGTCTCTTTCGTTTCGTACTGTAGCAGCTTTCTTGCACCCCTCCCGTCCTAGGTTGCTTTCAGACACGAGTATAAGGCCCCATTCAAAAGTGTGTGCAAAAGTGTACGTGATGTGTGATAGGAGCGAGACATAAGGTTATTTTTAAACCGTAAGACAGACGAAATATATACAATATTTACAAAATAAAACATGATCATCTACCCTAAGGTTGAAACAGAATAATAATATTTACAATGAATAAAATAAATAATTATTAAATGTGAAAGGGAAACAAACATAGAAAAAGTTAAAGTTTTAGCACAACTAACCATGTCAGGCTTGACTCTCAAAAATGTCCCCAGTGAAGTCGCCAGCTATAGCAACCGAAACATTCGGAGGATCTCTCGTGTTCAATGAAGTCGCCATATCAATGTTTAATTATAAGGGAAAACATTGAAAAATCCCTTTAAAAAGAAAATGGTCTTGAAAACCAAATTTTGGGTTCGGGAGTCGATTATGCGTGTGTCATACCCCAATTTTGTCCGGCTTAGGTCCAAACCCTAATTTTACACACAAAAATAAATTATGCATTGCATTTTGGGTCCTAGAAACCATTCCAAAGTTTTTGAAATCATTTTTAGGGTTAGAATGCACTTTTTGGGAAATTAGGGTTTTTTAGGGTCAAAAAGGGCATTTTGGTCATTTCTCACAAAAGGGCTTATAAAAATAATTTTGCATGAAAATATTTTTTAAACCTCATGCATGCAAAAATAGGGCAAGCACATGTGTTATGAAAATATTTTTATGCATATAATATATTCTTGACAAATAAGGAAGTTGTCCATGTTTTTAGGAAGGCACTCAATCGATTACATCATATCCTTCATTCAAGCAAATAATCGATTGTTCCACTCCTTTCAGTCAGGAGCATAATCGATTATTCACTCCTCTCCATACAGGCCAATAATCGATTATCACCTATTAAGGAAGCAACTAATCGATTATGCCATCTTTTAAACTAAGCCTATAATCGATTATGAAGTATTTTTGGAAAGTGTCAACATATTTTTGAAGCACCTAATCGATTATACCAAGGCTATAATCGATTATCCTCCTGAAAATAGTCAAGAGCATAATCGATTATTGACTCTGAAACCCAAGGCACATAATCGATTATTGAATCTGAGATCCAGAGCACATAATCGATTATGCATACCAAGTGTTTTTCAACATAATCGATTAGCCTATTTCGTAAAATAGATCAAATCTGATTTCCTATAAATAGGACGCTCATTCTTCATTTCAAAACACACAGATTTTTCACATGATCAGAGAAAGACACAGATTTTCACGAGATCAGAGAAAAACACAGATTTTTCACATGATCAGAGAAAGACAC
Source organism: Astragalus membranaceus (assembly GCA_039519185.1). Taxonomy (NCBI): domain Eukaryota; kingdom Viridiplantae; phylum Streptophyta; class Magnoliopsida; order Fabales; family Fabaceae; genus Astragalus; species Astragalus membranaceus. Next base: position 97,703,179 of record CM076850.1, read on the forward strand.
AGATTTTTCACATGATCAGAGAAACACACAGATTTTCACGAGATCAGAGAAAAACAGATTTTCACGAGATCAGAGAAGACACAGATTTTCACAAGATCAGAGAAAAAAGACAGATTTTCACGAGATCAGAGAAAAAACCAATTTTTCTCGAAATCTCTCACATTTTAGAAAAACTCTTCTACGCTTTATTTTTTTGCTCTATTCGTTCCGTTGGTCCGTCTGAGCTGATCTTCTGCAAGAGTTAGTTGGAGTTGCGTTCTTCAAGTGGTAGTATCTTCCCTCATCAGAGGTATTTCTGTCTTTATATTTGTTAATATTTAATCATTGTGATCCATGCCAAAATTGCCCTATGTGATTTAACTTAGTTATAGTGTCATTGTTGATGATGAACCACATGATTCCCACTTATGCCTAGTGCATCATGTTCTGAGTGGTGAAGATGGTCTCAGATGATTCAACCCTTTTAGTTTATATGATGATTGGCAATGTGATTCACACTTGTGCACTTAATCTTAAGTGTGAGGATTGACCAAAGTGATTCAACATTCTTCGATACTTTGGTCGCTAAATAATTTGCTTGCCTATGCTGGCCAATGATCATGATTGAGGCAACTCTTTTGCTTAAGCTTACAGTGTCATCGTCTACTCTCATATAGAACATCATCAATACTTAGATAGGTCCATTCCTTACATTGCACCTTCCACTAGATGTGCATTTAGATTCCCTTGCGTTTTGTAGAAATATTTGAGTATGGTTCTCGCCTAGCATCTTCCACTAGATGTGCATTTAGGTTCAATCTCGCCTACTCTTTTATTTTGCTTAATGCCCAATTCAAGCTCCTTCCTTGCCTATCTATGTGTTGTGATCTAATATGTGTAGTTTAGGCTTGATTTTTGTTTGCGAATTCAAATATTGTCGCTTAATGATTTGATTCCACTGATTGCGTTATGCTTGAATCCACCAATTCTTTCTTACATTCATTGTTTTCATTTCTAAACGGCCGGGCACAAAAACGGTTACTAGTGGCAATCCATCGCAACCTTTGTTGGTTTGATTGTCATGAAAGCCTCAATTTCAAAAGACGTTTCAAAAAGATTTTCATTTTTAAGGCTCGTTAGAACTACGTCGCTTTGATTCCCATTTGGGATACGTAGGAGCGAGTCACATTCTCGTCAAACGCGATCATAAAAAGTTTAGCATTTGCATAACAAAAATAAAAGAGTTATTTTCCTAACAAAAAGAATCACTTTCGCAAACCTTTTCCTTTCTAAAATCATTTTCAACCCATCGTCGCTAGTGGTTAATCAGAACATTTGTTCGTCTAGCCATTGGTGGCGATGTCTTTTTCCCCAAAGAACAACAAGCGATGATCACTCATAACCTTTGTTAGTTTGATCATTCGTGCCAATCAATCTCTTTCGAAAACCCCTTTCAAAAGAACAAATAAAAACGAGTCGCTACTAATAGTCAATCGGAACCTTTGTTCGTCTGACTGGCGGTAGTGACTCTCATTTTCAAGAGTACTTAGCGGTGATTACCCATGACCTTGGTTAGTTTAATCGTTCACTAAATACTCGTCCTATTTCGAAAACTCACTAAAAAAGATAAAAAACAAAAACTTTTCAAAAAGACAAAGAAGAACTACGTAGCTTTGAGTTCTCCATCGCACCGGGAGATACGTAGGAGCGGGCCTTGTCCCGTCAAGCACGTTTTTTCTAAAAACCCATTTTCCCCCCTTTTTTTCATAATAAATAAAGATTTTCATAAAGAGTTTTTTCAATAAGAAGTAGAGAGGCAAAATTAAGTATTTTCAAGTCAACACACTAAAACCACACATTTAATTAAAGGTTCCCTCTCAGTAGAGAGGACGTGTGGGGTGCTAACACCTTCCCCGCGCGTAACCGACCCCCGAACCCTATTCTCTAGTTTCGCAAGACCAATCGCTTTCCAAAAAAGGTTTTCCTAATATTTTCCTTAATAAATATTGGTGGCGGCTTCATTGTCTTAGGAAAAATTGTGAACGAGGAAGGTTCTCCCTCGGGGACTTTTTCGGGCGCAACAGCGTGGAGAAGGTATTAGCACCCCATACCATCCTTTCGAAAAAGGTTACCTCTGATTAATTGTGCAAAATTATATTAACTTTAAAAATACTTATTTCCCTTTTATTAAAATAATGAATGAAAAGACTTGATGAAATTTATTTATTTATATTTTTATTGAGAGTTAAAAAAGACATGTTTTAGAAAAGACTAAAAAAAAGGTTTTTTTACCATTGCACTTGACAGATGTGGGGCCCCATCTGTTCCTACGTATCTCCGGGTAGAGAATCAAAGACTACGTAGTTCTTGGGTAGAAAATATTTGTGTGTTGGTGTTTTTTAATATTTGAATGTTTTTGAAATTGGAAACGTTCGTAATGACCAAACAAGTACACTCAAAGTTGTCACCACTAATAGCCTATTTGAAAATAAAAGGTGTTTACCATGTTCAAGCGAGTTAAACCCAGAGTAACCATTGCAAATAACCGATTGTGATTTAGTGTTTGAAAATGTTTACTTCGAAACATGATTTTTTTTTTAAAAAAAAAGAGTTGACATTGTGTGAAAATGAGTTGGACTAGTTGATTTGAACTCATTGGCTAGCAACATAAAAAAGGGTGGGATAAAACCCAAGATTTGTATTGGCTAGAAACACAAAAAATAGAACCATGGTGCAAATAGTAATAATAGCTATGGTTTTTTTAAAAATGAGATAAAAATAATTAATCAAATCAGTACATAAAATGAATGATAGCAACAATACATAAAAAGGGTTAGCAACAATATAGATGATCAGCAATAAACAAGAAAACTACCAGCTGATAGCAAGGTCCACCCAGTATTTCATGCTTCCCTACTGAAGAAAACTGTGTCACCAACACATTCTTTTCAGCCACTACCTGCTGCCCTAAATGAAGAATGGATGCTAGAAGTGGAACCAGAAGCTGTGATAGAGAAAAGACAGAATGAGAAGGGAGAGTGGGAGGTACTTCTCAAGTGGAAGGGACTTCCTGACTGTGAGAATTCATCAGTAGAGAAGATTCACAAGGAATTCCCTGGCTTCATCCTTGAGGACAAGGATAGTTTTGAAGGGGGGGGGAATGATAGTAATAAGAATATATGGGGAAGGGTATATGCGAGAAAACACACAAAAAAGGGGAGTGGAGAATCATCTTCAAGTCAGCAGGCGCCATAGGGCGCCAATAGTGTGACTGGCAAAAGTTGTTAACTGCCAGGAGAGAGAAATTGGATCTGAGTATATAGGTGGGGACCATTGTAGGGTCAGGTAGGCAAGAAATTGGATTCATTCCATTGGGAGGCTGTGGGTACCTCGAATCATCCACTTTATCTTCTTGCATTTTACTATTCTCAGTATCATTTTAAGCTCTAATTCCTACTGAATCAACTTTGTACTTACCTCATATGTCAATAAAACAGTACACTCACCTTGAGTGTACCTTTCATCTCATCTTTATCAAATTGATTCTATCAGTTTGGTATCAAAGCACTACGATTCTGGTGCTGTTCATGGTGGCCACGAGGAACACGATGGAAAACAGAATTGGAGCTCTAGAACAGAGGTTTGGTGGAATGGAGACATCCATGGCTGAAGTATTGCAGAAACTCAATGAACTGACTACTACGCCACGATCACGACGACGCAGAGCCCAAGTCGTCGCAGAGGCGATGGTGACGTTACTGATGACGACGCAACAACTCCACCACGCCGTTCACGTTCGCAATCAGTGAGGAGTGGGAGTTACACACCCAATTATCGGGGAGGACGACGCAAACTAGAAATACCCATTTTCTTGGGTGACGACCCGCATGGGTGGATCGTTCGGGTTGAACGCTATTTCCGCATCAATGGGGTCCGAGAACGCGAGAAATTAGATGCGGTGGTGATCGCCATGGAGGGACGAGCCTTAAACTGGTTCCAATGGTGGGAAGAACAAGTGGAGGAGCGTACGTGGGACGAATTCAAGCTCGCTGTGAAGCGTCGCTTCAGTCTAGGGCTCTTGAACAATCCGTTGGGTCCCTTGTTGAGTTTGAGACAGGAGGGCTCAGTGATGGATTATAGGGAGAAATTCGAGCTCCACATTGCACCTTTGACCAGAGAAGAGCGTGTGATGCTTGAGAGTATTTTTCTCAATGGTCTAAAAGCTGAATTGCAAGCAGAATTGAAACTGTTTGAGTATGTAGATCTTGAAGATCTGATGGATCGAGCCTTGATGAAAGAAGAGAAGAATCTTGCATTGAGTAAAAAGCCTGAGACAGTGAAGGAGAAGAATGAATGGAGAGGCTCCAACTCCAAGTTTCGCAGTACTTGGAGCACTCCAAGTGAAAGAAAGGAGGGGGGCAGTAGTTCTGGGGAGAAAAAGGATGTGAAAAGCAGTGAGGGATTCAAAGGGAGGAGGTTGAGTCCTGCTGAATTAGAGGAGCGACATAAGAAGGGATTATGTTTTAAGTGTGGTGATAAGTGGAATAAGGAGCATGTATGCAAATTCAGGCACATGAAGCTAATGCTGTGTGAGATTGCAGAAGAAGAAGAATGAGAGGAGAGTGAAGTAGAAGTAGTTGAGGAGGAAATGGTGACAGAGTTCAAAACTTTGCAATTGTCCTTGCAAAGCAAGGGGGACTGACATCCAATAAATCTTTCAAGGTTTGAGGTGTGATCAATGGTAGGAGAGTATTGATCCTCATTGATTCTGGAGCCACTAGTAACTTCATTGCTCCAAGTTTGGTGGAGGAATTGAAGCTCATTATGGAAGATACACCTGTCTATGTGGTGGAAATAAGTACAGGGGAGATGGTGAGAAACAGGGGGGTCTGCAAGGGTCTGAAGTTCACTGTGCAGGAGGTGGAGTTTGATCAGAACTTCTTCCTCATGGAGCTGGGAGGAGTGGAGATGGTTCTAGGGATGGATTGGTTGGCAAGCTTAGGAAACATTGAGGCCAATTTTAGGAATCTCAGCCTAAAATGGACTCAAAGGGACCAACAGTTCGCCATTCATGGAGATCCTGCTTTGTGCCATGGGCAGGCTTCATGGAAAGCAATCATGAAGGCCATTCAGGAAGAAGGAGGAGGATACTTGATAGACTGTGTGACTGAACAGGGTGGATCAGAATGTGAGGCTTCTCTGTGGGGAGGGATTTTAGCTGAGTTTGAAGCTGTCTTTGAAATGCCAGCTGGATTGCCACCACCTAGAGATCAAGACCATGCCATTGTGATGAAACCAGGAGCTGCTATCCCCAACATCAGACCGTACAGGTATCCATTTTATCAAAAAAATGAGATAGAAAAGATAGTGAAAGAAATGATGTTAGCTGGTATAGTAAGGCATAACACTAGTCCTTTCTTTAGTCCTGTTTTGTTAGTCAAGAAAAAGGATGGAGGGTGGAGATTCTGTACGGATTACAGAGCCTTAAATAAAGTCACTATCCCTAATAAATTCCCTATACTTGTTATTGATGAATTGCTTGATGAAATTGGCAATGCCATGGTGTTCTCTAAGCTAGATTTGAAATCTGGATACCACCAGATTAGAATGAAGGAGGAGGACATTGCCAAAACTGCTTTTAGAACACAGGAGGGGCATTATGAGTATCTTATGATGCCCTTTGGGCTTACAAATGCCCCATCAACCTTTCAAGCATTGATGAATGAAGTTTTGAGACCCTACTTGAGGAAATTTGTGTTGGTCTTCTTTGATGACATCCTTATTTATAGTTGTAGTCATGAGTTGCATGCTGAACACTTAAGACAGGTTCTCTCTATGTTGAAGCAACATCAGTTGTATGCCAATAAGAAGAAATGCTCGTTTGGCCAGCAACAAATTGAATACTTAGGCCACATCATATCAGGAACAGGGGTTGCTGCTGATCCAAGGAAGATAGAGGGGATGGTGAGTTGGCCAGTGCCTAAGAATATCAAAAGCTTGAGAGGATTTCTGGGCTTAATAGGTTACTACAGGAAATTTGTCAAGGGGTATGGCAAGATTGCATGGCCATTGACACAACTTCTGAAGAAGGATAATTTTGGGTGGAATGATGAGGCTCAAAAGGCCTTTGAGGAACTGAAGGAGGCTATGGTTACAGTACCTGTACTTGCAGTACCTGATTTTGAAAAAGAATTCATTGTAGAAACCGATGCTTCAGGCAGAGGATTGGGAGCTGTACTAATGCAAGATGGCAAGCCCATTGCATACATGAGCCAGACACTGTCAGAGAGAGCACAGAAGAAGTTAGTGTACGAGAGAGAACTGATGGCAGTGGTACTTGCTATACAAAAATGGAGGCCATACTTGCTGGGAAGGCACTTTAAGGTGCATACAGATCAGAAGAGTTTGAAATTTCTGACTGAATAGAGGATCATGGGGGAGGGACAGCAGAAGTGAATTTCAAAACTGCTTGGTTATGACTTTGAGATCAAGTATAAGCCAGGCAAGGAGAATGGTGTAGCAGATGCTCTATCCAGAAAATTGCAATTTTCAGCCATCACCACTGTGCACTGTGAAGTATGGGAAGGATTGGAGGAGGAGATACAAGCTGATGATAAACTGAAATTAATTATACAAGATCTGTTGAGTGATCCAAACAGCCATGCTGAGTATAAACTGAAGAAGGGCGGATTGTACAAGAATGATAGAATAGTAATTCCAAAGAATTCCCCTAGAATTCAATGGATAATGGCTGAGTTACATGACACAGCTGTGGGTGGCCATTAAGGATTCTTCATTACAAACGGATAGTTGGGTTGGTATATTGGGAGGGGATGAGGAAGATGATACATGACTAGGGTTCATCAATAATTGCTAAAAATACATACAACGGCATACATAGAGCCTACCCCTACATAGTCCCCATCATAAAACCCTATTATAGAGAAGATGAGACCCACCCTTACCTGATATTGAAGTGCATTCCAATAGCGAATCGACAAAGAGAAATTTCGAGCTGTCGAACGTGATTTAATTCCAACGGGACTATGTGCCACTCGAACGCGTACCGTTATGCAACAACAACAACGAAGGAAATACAAAAGTCATATTAAATATACTCAATCACTCCTTTAATGAATTAACTACAAAATCCCTTTTTCATTGTCAAAATAGTTTAAAAGGATATACCAAAATATTAGTAATTTAAATTAAGTTAAACTATAAAGACTAAAATATCAAAACTATTCAAAATCATATATAGATCAACTTTAAACCCATTTACTTGTGTAAAAATAAAACTACAATAGTCTAATATCTTAAATATATTTAGCTTTAATAAAACTTATGTTCATATATATAGACACACACATGAATTATCTTTAACAAAATACCACTTTATAAAATATCATTTCCTTTCAAGAATAACAATGAAACATGGTCTACTCCAAGTATGAGATTTTAATGTTCTGTCATGGATTAAAGAAATTTGGAACAGACACGCCAAATGACTTTCAAACATATGAGTTTCACATTAAATTGCTATGGAATTAAAAGAAGAGGCAAACTTACGAAAAGTGGAGGATTAGACAAATAAGCAGCTTGCTGTTGGCACAGTAGAGCAGCGGCGGTGACTAAAGGAGAAGGATTGGTGCGAATTATGAATTCAATGGCTAATAGGAGTTAAGACAGCAAGAATAGTTATCCAAAGAAATTGGCCCAATCTAAAAAAAAACTTGCTATGGATCGATGAAGTCATGATGGCCGAAAGTTTTTTATAAACCAACCGATCAAATTGAATACTAGGATTATAAACATTCATGTAACAAAAGGCAACAGCTTCCTCGATTTTGCATTGACCATCATGATTCCAATCCATGACTTCAATATCCTTATGATGTGGCGTCAGGATGGAAAGTATATTTTGTGATAGGAGTGATGAAAAGGATTACCGAGACAGAGAGGGATGGCGGCTGTATACTAGAGGAAGTGAGGAAAATTAGGTTTTTAGGTAGTATTACGTAGAATGGATAATAGTATAGCCCAAGAAACAGAGTAAGTTCAAGCTTATTTAGATTATTATATTTTTTTTTGAAAACATTTTCAATACAAACACCATCTTAAATCTTAATATTTATTTAATCATAATATTTGTCCCCAAATACTTTATAGTTGAAATACTAATATTTTATAAAATAAAATACGTAACTACAATAATAACATTTCAAAAATAATTATTCTATAAATCAAATGATTAAATATAACAACAATGTATTACCAATATAATATAAAAATACTATTTAATATCATTTCAACATATTTTAATAATTCAACTACACATAAATATATATAAAGTTATTTAAAATAACAAAAGTAACTAAAACATATAATTACTAAGGAAGATGACGCAATTATATCACAAAACGTACCGAAACGAAAATTGGGGTGTTACAATTCAACCCCCCTAAAAAGAAATTTCGTCCTCGAAATTTCATAAGCTCACGACAAACTAAATTAATAAATACTTCGAGAGTTTAAACACACAGGAGAATAATCCAAGCCTTGTCAGATTCACAAGAGATAAGAAGTCAACGACATTCAAGGAGTGGGATGGAGAGAATCAACAAAGACAAGATACAACTAATAGAATGGAAATTTTAATAACTAGGAGAGTTCGCCACATAATGCATTGAGAACAATTAAGCAAATAGAACAAACAAAACAAAATCAGTGGGATAAGGATAACATAACAATACCACCCACAATTAAAGTCATTACACTAATTGTCATTAAGGTCCTTTTGTATACCGAACAACAAACGACACACACACCTCCACATTTTTACTCCTAAATCAATATTCTACTCTCAAGGTCCCTAAAATTTTACTCGACTACCCAAACACGACAATCCACTATTAGGATACTATACTCTTAGTGACAATTGTTATGGGTTAACTCCACTAATTAACTCCAATATCTTAAAGGTTACTTTATCTCTCATACATAAAAAAATTGATCTACTTCTCACAATAATAAATTATCCATATGAAACTTAATAAAAGCCGCATTTCTTAAATCTTTCCAACAAAGGCGTGATTTTGTTACTCTTGTGAGTCTCAACTTAAGGTTCGAATTCTCACCTCTTACGTCCCTCAACTATTTCTTTCAAATCTAAGCACCAAACACTATTAGTGGTTCGACAAGTACATGAGCACTAAATCTACAATTAAGATAGATTCCTATCTTGAAAGGCTACACATAGAATTACACATAAACATTCATAAAACACCTGATTATCTATAACTTAAGTGTCAACAAAAATGTAATTATAGTGAAACTCGCAAATGACTCTTAGACAGCATATCATAATTAAATTCTCAGTTCATGCTAATTTAAACATAACAATTCAATAAAGCACTTAGTCAGTCATGCACGAACTCAGAGTACACAACACCAATAATTTTATGACCACTACGATGTCAAATCCTAGAAGCTCGGATTAATGAAGTCAGAATTCAGAGAACAACAAATGCAAAATAGAAGGAAAATCACAGAGTTCACACAGAGAAAACAGAATAAACACACAACGCATGGCTTAAAGAATAGACCAAGCACTATGAAAAATTCTCTCTAAGGGAATGAGTCATTTGAGTTCTCACTAAGAGTCTAACTTCTTTTTATCTGTTATCACCTTGATGATTCCTCTACGGAATACTTATTGCATATCTCATTACCTTAAAACTTACCGATTGAATTAGTCAGCTTAACAACAACCAAGAATAAAATAAGCGATGCTTGCAACTCTACTCAGAGTTCACACATCAGAAAGCAAAATAAACAACACAAATAGTCCGGTTAGGACCGAACAATCCAAAAAAAAAGTTTACCTGATTCGAACAACCTGCAATGTAACCAATGGTTAGTACTAGAAGACAACAGTTGGTCGTTAACCGACACAACGACTCGACGACTTGGCCGGACGGACCAACCATTGCTCTGATACCACTAATGTAACACCCCTTTTCTACCCGTTAATTTATTTGCGTAAAATCAGAGCTTTCAATTTTTAAATACACCACAAGGGATGTCACACTTACTTCGTTAAACGTCACGCGCCAAATTACTCGCTTTTCGAAAACAGTCTTATAATACTTACAAAACGTCATTGTAAATTAAAATACAACTTCACAGCGGGACGTCCAACAATTATACACAGTCTTAAATAAACTAAAACAACGTTCTATTTCCCCCAAGTGTTACATATCAGAGCAGACGACCCGACTCAGCTAGCGAAGGTTCCTAAGCCTTCACTTGTGCTCACCTGCACGTTACCGCATAGGGGTAACATTCAAACAGAAGGGGTGAGTACATCTACAATATAATAAAGCGTATGATAAGCACTATGCTAGAGTTATGACACTATATCGACCACACCACGAAACATCAAGTCAATCATCGAGGATAAAACAGTCATTTCCATCAGCAAGGGTAAACAGTCAATCTCATCATCAAGTTACTCGGCACAACGAGTCGTCACAATGTCATGCAGGAGTATGAAATGCAACCCACTCGCGGGCATATGCATGAGGTACCTTTTCACAAACGTCGCTTAGCCTTTATGGCCTCATCGTCACTTAGCCTTTTGGGCCTCAAACGTCACTGGGTTTATGCATATGGGATGCATGAGACACTATGACATGCACCACGCACAAACACACAATCACGGTCAACTATGTGACCCGTCACTTACCAATTTGCCAATTAAGAGGCACAGCACCTGTCAATTCATAATTACACACAACAACGTCACTTAGCCTTTTGGGCCTTATCGTCACTTAGCCTTTTGGGCCTTATCGTCACTTAGCCTTTTGGGCCTCAACGTCACTTATTTTCATCGTCACTTATTCATAAACATCATCAATTCAAACAATAGCCACTGAGGGCAAAGACGTCATTTACTAGCCACCAAGGGCATCATCGTCATTTACACATCATTATCAACAACATTGGTCACTAAGGGCAAAAAGGTCATTTAACTAGCCACTAAGGGCATCATCGTCAAAATCATCACTTTTGACACTTGGACGCTAAAACCACTGATTATACGCAAAGGGGATTTTTAAAGACACCAAAACGATTTTTCCATGTCACAGCAACGACCACCGGGAACAGCCACTTGGGGCGCCCAGCAACCTTCAGAAATAATAAGTTTTTATTTTTAAAAATGGGACACACAGATAGACAACTGAAAAGGCTTCACAACGCTTTTTGAAACACTTACAACGGACACCCGAGTCAAAAGATATAGCGAAAACAGTTTTCATAAAAATTTGGGAACATCCTGAAAAATGGCGCCCTTGGCGCCCAGCGCCTGGCACCTGGCGCCCAGCAACACAACACACACGCACACTGGCGCCCTTGGCGCCCAGCGCCTGGCGCCTGGCACCCAGCGCCTGGCAACACGCAACGCACACACACACAGCGCACACACTGGCGCCCTTGGCACCCAGCACAACACGATGCACGCAACACGCAACACGGCGCACAGCGCCCATGGGCGCCCAGCGCCTTGCACACTTCCAGCAACACGAAAATCAGCACACTTTCAGCATATATTTTGTTTTTCAAATTTTTACATGATCAATCACAACACCAATTACAACAATCATGAAACACATATAGAATCATCAAAAATGCTCCACCAAACATCAAAATTCAGCAACATCATAAACACAAAAATGGCGCCCTATGCGCCTAGGACACCAACAACAACGAATTCGCGCAACACAAATTCATCAAATCACATACAACTCATACGAACAACTTCAAATCGCATATCAACCGTAAAAATAACATCACATCACAAATCAATCATGACCAAACCATCCTCAAACATACCGATCATCACCAATTGCATATGAACACCATTTGACACATCAAATCATCATCAAAACACGTTTAATCGCCTTGAACATACACATTATCACATTTATCTCAAAATCATCATCAATCACAATTTCTCAACAACAAGTTATCATATGCCTAGGGTTCATCAATAATTGCTAAAAATACATACAACGGCATACATAGAGCCTACCCATACATAGTCCCCATCATAAAACCCTATTATAGAGAAGATGAGACCCACCCTTACCTGATATTGAAGTGCATTCCAATAGAGAATCGACAAAGAGAAATTTCGAGCTGTCGAACGTGATTTAATTCCAACGGGACTATGTGCCACTCGAACGCGTACCGTTATGCAACAACAACAACGATGGAAATACAAAAGTCATATTAAATATACTCAATCACTCCTTTAATGAATTAACTACAAAATCCCTTTTTCATTGTCAAAATAGTTTAAAAGGATATACCAAAATATTAGTAATTTAAATTAAGTTAAACTATAAAGACTAAAATATCAAAACTATTCAAAATCATATATAGATCAACTTTAAACCCATTTACTTGTGTAAAAATAAAACTACAATAGTCTAATATCTTAAATATATTTAGCTTTAATAAAACTTATGTTCATATATATAGACACACACATGAATTATCTTTAACAAAATACCACTTTATAAAATATCATTTCCTTTCAAGAATAACAATGAAACATGGTCTACTCCAAGTATGCGATTTTAATGTTCTGTCATGGATTAAAGAAATTTGGAACAGACACGCCAAATGGCTTTCAAACATATGAGTTTCACATTAAATTGCTATGGAATTAAAAGAAGAGGCAAACTTACGAAAAGTGGAGGATTAGACAAATAAGCAGCTTGCTGTTGGCACAGTAGAGCAGCGGCGGTGACTAAAGGAGAAGGATTGGTGCGAATTATGAATTCAATGGCTAATAGGTGTTAAGACAGCAAGAATAGTTATCCAAAGAGATTGGCCCAATCTAAAAAAAAACTTGCTATGGATCGATGAAGTCATGATGGCCGAAAGTTTTTTATAAACCAACCGATCAAATTGAATACTAGGATTATAAACATTCATGTAACAAAAGGCAACAGCTTCCTCGATTTTGCATTGACCATCATGATTCCAATCCATGACTTCAATATCCTTATGATGTGGCGTCAGAATGGAAAGTATATTTTGTGATAGGAGTGATGAAAAGGATTACCGAGACAGAGAGGGATGGCGGCTGTATACTAGAGGAAGTGAGGAAAATTAGGTTTTTAGGTAGTATTACGTAGAATGGATAATAGTAAAGCCCAAGAAACAGAGTAAGTTCAAGCTTATTTAGATTATTATATTTTTTTTTCTGAAAACATTTTCAATACAAACACCATCTTAAATCTTAATATTTATTTAATCATAATATTTGTCCCCAAATACTTTATAGTTGAAATACTAATATTTTATAAAATAAAATACGTAACTACAATAATAACATTTCAAAAATAATTATTCTATAAATCAAATGATTAAATATAACAACAATGTATTACCAATATAATATAAAAATACTATTTAATATCATTTCAACATATTTTAATAATTCAACTACACATAAATATATATAAAGTTATTTAAAATAACAAAAGTAACTAAAACATATAATTACTAAGGAAGATGACGCAATTATATCACAAAACGTACCGAAACGAAAATTGGGGTGTTACATGTAGCTTACAGGCTCAAACTACCAGCTGATAGCAAGGTCCACCCAGTATTTCATGCTTCCCTACTGAAGAAAACTGTGTCACCAACACATTCTTTTCAGCCACTACCTACTGCCCTGAATGAAGAATGGATGCTAGAAGTGGAACCAGAAGCTGTGATAGAGAAAAGACAGAATGAGAAGGGAGAGTGGGAGGTACTTCTCAAGTGGAAGGGACTTCCTGATTGTGAGAATTCATGGGAAAACAGTAGAGAAGATTCACAAGGAATTCCCTGGCTTCATCCTTGAGGACAAGGATAGTTTTGAAGGGGGGGGGGGGGATGATAGTAATAAGAATATATGGGGAAGGGTATATGCGAGAAAACACACAAAAAAGGGAAGTGGAGAATCATCTCCAAGTCAGCAGGCGCCATAGGGCGCCAATAGTGTGACTGGCAAAAGTTGTTAACTGCCAGGAGAGAGAAATTGGATCTGAGTATATAGGTGGGGACCATTGTAGGGTCAGGTAGGCAAGAAATTGGATTCATTCCATTGGCAGGTTGTGGGTACCTCGAATCATCCACTTTATCTTCTTGCATTTTACTATTCTCAGTATCATTTTAAGCTCTGATTCCTACTGAATCAACTTTGTACTTACCTCATATATCAATATAACAGTACACTCACCTTGAGTGTACCTTTCATCTCATCTTTATCTTTGTTAACGAACCAAAACCCAGAAACTTCAAGGTGAGTGTACTGTTATATTGATATATGAGGTAAGTACAAAGATGAAGATGAGGAAGATGAACAGTACACTCACCCCTTTCATAAAACCTTAAAGGACCTAAATGTTAACGAACCAAAACCCAGAAACTTCATCTTCATCTTCCTCACCATGAAGTTCCTGCAACCCCAATTTTTTTGCCTTTGTTAGGGCCATATTGTTCCCGGCGTGAACAATAACCTTAGATACGCAACGACATTCAAATCCTCCAACTAGGCGACGTACACTTGAAATGAATGATGTAGAGTTAAAGTCATTGCTGAGAGAGAGAGAGAGAGAGAGAGAGAGAGAGAGAGAGAGATGTGCAGAACAACAATGGTGATGATATGGGACAATGGAGGTTTTGAAGATCTAGAGTTTTTTGAGAGAGAAGGGAACATACATGTATGATTAGTGAAATAAAACTATGTGGCATGCGAATGTCTCAATTAATTGTCTAGAATTTTTGAAGTAAATTAAGAGTCATTTAATCCCATTTCCATTTTCCAAACTGTGTGTACCCCACCCTCTCTCTAAAACCAACTTGCTTCACCTCCCTATTTTTCTAAAACTCTCTCATCTCCCAAAGGCTCTTGCTCTCAAGAAGTGTCCTCTTACCCTTTTGTAGCCCCACCACCAAGTGTGATAGTAGTACAACTGTTTCTCGCATAGATGATGACAACAGTAACAAAAACTACAACGTGCCACGCAATATAGGAAACTGCACAATTTTTATCTCCCTCACGCCCATTTCCCCATTCTTCAATCCTCTCTCGCCTTCATCTCTTGATTCTTCTTTCACCACCATCAAAACAACCACATCAGTTTGTCACTGAGCAACAGATCCAATCTAGATCCGAACATGTAAGCTCTCAATCGCGACCTACCTCACTCTCCAGCTCCAAATCTGTGACTCTTCACCTCCCTTTTCTATATGATGCTTCAGATTTCTAATGTTATTTTTTAGATGGTTAAATTCCTTTATTTTTTTTTATGTAAATTTTTTATATGTTTAACGTTTTAATTTTTTGTATGGACAATTTTAAATTTTTAGTTTTCATTTTCTTCATATTTCAGTTTGCAATATTCAACTCTCCCCTCTTTTTTTAACTACTTTCCTGTTGAGAATGTTTGATGGTCTTCTAAAGCGCGTGCGAGTTTGCTGAAGAAGCAGAAGAAGGAGTTTGCGATGGGTAGCTAATTTTTTTTCAAACCCTAAAGTACCCCAAAACACACTGATAAACGCTTTACATATTTTGTCACAAAATTATTGTTGTTGTAAGTTTATTAAGTAATGAACTTTGCGTATTTGAATATTTTGTCACGCTTTACATATTTTGTCACGAAATTATTTTGTCACGATGTTTTTTTTCAGCAAACTGATTATTGAGGAAAGAACTCCGCATATTGGAATAGTTAAAATTTTCTCGAACTCTAAAGTACCCCAAAATACACGTCTTAGCGCCACACTTTACGTACTCTTTCATAAAATTATTTCTTTTTTCCACAAGACCGGTTATTAAGGAACAAACTTCACGTATTTAAACAGTTAATTTTTTTTCCGAACCCTAAAGTACCACAAAACACAGTGCTTAGCATCACGCTTTACGTATTTTGTCATGAAATTGTTTTTTTTCACCAAACCGGTATTTGAGGAGCGAACTTTGCATATTTGAACAGTTAAATTTTTTCCGAACCCTAAAGTACCCCAAAACACAGTCATTAACATCACACTTTATGTATTTTTTCACGAAATTAACTTATTTCGTCAAACTGTGCTTCATAAGTTGTAATGTTACCAAAATATCCTACAAAATATGGTTGGCCATACTTACAATAATTGTATTTTTTTAAACTATAAAACAACCAAAAGTTAGTTGATAAAAAAACAAGGTTTGGGGCCTAAAGATTTCAGAGTGAGGAGAGGTGTGGATGTGAAAGGCAAGAGTGGAGGTATGGGACTGTGAGGTGAGAATATAAGAGGAGAGTTGGCCGGGTATTCTATTATTTTTCAGAAGAGAGTGGATGCGGGAAATGGTTAAAAGAAAATTTAATGTTGTAATTCTGCCAAATCAGTTAGGGTGTGTTTGGTAGAAGAGAAAGACGAAAGAGAGAGGAAGGGAAGAGAGGAAGAGAGAAGACAAAATGAATTTCTATGTTTGGTTCATGAGAGAAATATGATAGAGAGAACATGAAGAGATTAGTTTAGTACTATTTTACGGTAAATGTGTGTTTGATAAAAAGGAGAGAGAGAGGATAGAGTAACTTTCTATTATTTGTTTACTAATCCATATTTTATCTTTCTCTCCAACTTGAGTGATACTTTGTGGTTTGTGGGGACCATCCATACAGAAACTTGTCGGAGGTTTAAGAATGGTCGTTTTGCGATCTCAGAGCTTACCTTCCTAAAAACCTCTAGATTAGGGGAATGATTTCTTTGAAGCCTTAGACCCCGATATTTGGGGAAGGGCTGCTTTGCCACCTCTCACCTCTCACCTCCCTTACTTAAACTCGCTATTGTTAAGGGAATGGTTCTCTTTACCGGGGACAGAGCTATGTGTTAGCTTCCCATGACTTGAGCCTCCCCATATATTTTATAACTTTGTAAGGATAACATAATAACATGCTTTTGATATAAACGAGAACTACTTTTGATTCGCAAGAGCTAGAATTCTGTTCTTTTAATAACATGCTTTTGATATAAATGATTGTTTGATCTATATATTAGTAGTATTAAGTGGGAAACAATATATATATATATATATATATATATATATATATATATATATATATATATACACACACGTTGGTATGAGCGGTAACGGAGCACGGATCCCACATCAAGGATCCCACTCTTTCTCGAGTTTTGGAAAAGGTTGCTCTACTACCGCGATTGGCGAATGCATGCATCGATTTTGAATGCATATATATAAAAATAAGTCTACTGCTATTATCTGCCCCTTGTGTTATTTACCCATGACAATACTGGTATCAGAGCCTTGTAAGAGGCTCCGGGTGAATTAAGTTATTACTTTTAACTTTACTATTTTCAAATTATTTTCAATAGTTTTACTATTACGCGTTGGTCAGCCGTAATAGCTAGCGTTGGTAAGCCCCTTAAAAACCCGGGAGGGGTGTGTTGTGGTGTTCCCGTTAGCCTTCAGGAGTTCGGTGGTCCCGATAGTAGTAAAGCAAAAAGAAAGTAATTTAATTTAGTTGGAAAAAGATAATGACTTCATTCCTCAGAACCTTTAGCGAGTTAGGATTCCGTAAAGGAAATGGTAAACTATTACAAGGGTCATCCTCTAATAGCATGAACCCAAATGAATTAGAAGCTAGAAACGACCAAGATAATTACCAAAATAGAGAATTAGAAATAGCTGAGATAGAACCAATTACAGAACTGAAAGATGCCAGAAATTAAATATAAAGACATCTATAAAACAAGTACGTTTGATAGATTTAGAACTCAAGCGATTAGTCACACAATAGAAGCATCTCGGTCTGTGGTACAACACCACGAGACTATTAATTTACAAAATGAAGACATGATGGAAGATCATGTCAGACAAGGTTTTAATTATATCCATCTAGGCTTAATACAGGTATCCGTAAAACCTTTGCATAAATTAGGATTAAACACTCCTTTATTACTAATCTTAAGAGATAGCAGGATTAAAAGATTCCCAGAATCAATAATAGCCATCTTGGAGTCAAATCTAAGTAATGGTCCTGTTTACTTCAACTGTTATCCCAATTACTCAATGAATTTAGGAAATAGTGCAACCAAGAACTCATTAGTAATAAACATACAGTGTTTAGATGACCTCTTTGATGACGGCATAGCCAACATAGATATCTGTTATAGGATAAAGTACAAGATATCTACAATTAATTATAACTTTAAAGCTCTCAGGAGCTCTCCCAAGGACGAAACCGTTATAATTGAGGCTAACCTCAAAAAGTCAAACATTACAACACCCAAGAAATTATTCACACAGGATATAATAGCCAAATTACCAGAAGAATGGATATTAAAGGAAGTAGTAGACATGCCTAGAATAGAATCAAGAAAACCTAGGCAATTCATCTTAGAAGATGATGGCTCCATTAGGATAAGAATGGCCAGGAGTCACTCTATGAGAATAGATGAACCTAGCAGGAGCAGTCTAGGATCTAGAAGATCTATTGACGCAGCCTCCACTATTAACGTTAACCTAGCAGGAGTCAACTTTGACCCTACTATTCCTAGAACATTATACGAGCACTCACATGGCTCAGACTCACCTACAATGTCACCTACGTCATCTCAGGTGTTAAACACAATAACCCTTGAAGAGGAATTCGAGATAGACAAAGTTTGGATTATAACCGACTTTGAAGCAGAATACAACAAAGAGAAAAGAGACTGGTACTTTAGTACTTTTACTAAAGAATGAGTCACAGATCTCCTCCAAGTATTCTACGCGTACATTAGAGAAATCAGAATCAACGTGTACTTCTTTGAATGGTTCGAAAAATACTGCGTAGAGCAAGAAATAAAGAATCCCTTTATTAAAGAAAAACACCTTAAGGTTAACACAAGAATTAATAAAAAATGGACCACTCTAGACAATAATGTTATTGAAACAGTACACCACCACTAGAAACTATCAGGTTAGAAAAAGGAGAACTGACTTTCGAAGCCTCGCCGTTTAAGGCTCCCAAGAGAGATTGGAAGAGTACAATCTCAATTAAATTATTCAAACAAGCTATTATGCACAATAGCAGAACAACTGGATAGGGTAGAACTAAGAACCCAGTTAGAACCTAATAAAACAGATCCAGGTCCTTCAAAAGAGGTGACTTCCCACAAAGACTTTGTATTAGATCCCAAAAGACCTATATATAAGTTTATTAATGTCCCTGAGAAAGAATTAAAGGAAGCCAGTTTAGGATACAAAACCAGTGATCTGGTAGACCAGTTAAAAAGACTATCCATTAAAGACAAACTTTCCCAGATTAATGTCTTATCCCAGGAACTAGAAGTTAACAAATTAGGCAAAAGCCAAATGGGATATACAGGAAAAACTAGGAACTATTACCCTAGGCCCAGTTACCCAGATCTTCAGTACGAAGAACGAACGAGTATGACCTCTAGTTCATACAGTGGAAGCGCCATTATAGAATGGAACATAGATGGCCATAGTGAACAAAACATATTAAACACCATTCAAGAAATGGCAATGGCGTCTACCCCCTTCAAAACCAGTGGAGGAAACTCCGACAAAAAGGCTGCACTACTACTAGTAACAGGCTTTACTGGACAGTTAAAGGGTTGGTGGGATAATATCCTAACAGAAGGAGAAAAGTTTGCAATACTAAACGCTCAGAAGAGAGATCCTGAAACAAGATTAGAAGCAGGAGAAGATGTAGCAAATACCCTTCTCTACACAATAACCAAAGCCTTCATAGGAGACCCTTTACAATTACAAGAAAGAGCAGCAGAACAATTATCTATACTGTCCAACCATGTCAAACTACAGATGGTACAAGGACATGTTCTTATCAAAATTATATATGCGACCCGATGGGAACGCAGATTACTGGAAAGAAAGATTCTTAGCAGGATTACCAAAACTTTTTAGTGAAAAGGTTAAGATAAACATTAAAAATAAGTTTAATGGTCAGATACCCTATGGTATACTAACTATGGGCCAGTTGTCTAATTACATTGTAGAAACTGGTATAGGTATCTGCACAGATTATAAAATACAGAATAAAATTAGGAGTGACGAATCACGGAGTAAGAAGGAACTAGGATCATTCTGTGAACAGTTTGGTGTGGAACCATTAAAGGCTCCTAGCAAAACCAAAAAGGAAAAGCATCTGAGACGCTATTCCAAAAGACCGTACTCAAAGGGAAAAGGATACCCCAAACACTATCAGAGAAACTCCAGGCACAAGAACCATGGTAAAACCCAGGAAACCAAAGAATTACCTAGAAAGTCTACTGGTCAGGCTAAAGTTAAAAAGGAGTACAATAGTAACCAAGACATTAAATGTTACAAGTGTGCCAGGTTTGGGTATTACGCCAAAACATGCAGGGTTAAACAAAAAATAAATAAGATTGCTCAGTTGGATATTAGTGAAGGGCTAAAGAAGAATCTTATTAATGTTCTTGAGGATATTATGTTAAGTGAATCCTCAGATTCCTCAGAAGAACCCTCAGATTCCTCAAAAGAATCCTCTTATGAGGAAGAAGATTACGTTAACCAAGTCTTAAGTGACTCTGAGTCTGAAAAGGAATCAGATGATGAACACTGCTTAGGACCAGAACTATGTACATGTGAGAACTGTACTAAAGCCATAAATGTCATTACTTCTGACCAGGCTAATACTCTGATAAAAATTTTAGAAAAAATGCCAGAGTCAGATCAAAAGGATGACTTTATGAAACAGATAAAGGGAATTATGGAAAAGGACGAATTTGAGAAAGATTTAGTCCACAAAATAGAGTTTAAAGAGATCATGGATAGGTTTAAGCCAACAGTCTCAAAAACAGTTACCATTAAAGACCTACAGAATGAGATAACCCTCATCAAGCAAGAGATCCAGGCATTAAAACATAAAGATTTGGAACTGGATGTCAAATACTTAGAATTAAAGGGAAAAAGTATTCTAGCAACCCAGCAAGAAGAACATGTTGAAACTAGTAATAGAACCTACATATCAGTCCTCAATAAAATGATAGTTCACAAATGGTACTGTCCTATCACCATTGTTATTAAGAAGCAAAGGTTCGAGTTTATTGCCTTAATAGACTCAGGTGCAGATTCCAACTGCATCCAAGAATGATTAGTTCCTACTAAGTATTATGAAAAAACATTAGAGGGATTAAGTGGAGCATGTGACCACAGGTTGAGTGTATCATACAAACTCACTGATGCCAAGATCTGCAAACAATGAGTATGTCATCGTACTCCTTTCCTACTAGTTAAAAATCTACATGACCAAGCTATTTTAGGGACCCCCTTTATAGCATTATTATACCATTTCAAGGTCTCTCACACGTCCATAATAACGGAAGCCTTAGGAAAGGAGATCACTTTTGATTTCATAGATCCTCCAAGAGCCAGAGAATTAAATACCCTTAGAGATGTCTCCACCTTCAATATTAACCAAATTACCCAGAAAAGAAAACAGATATGTATGATCAAAAAGGAGATTCACTATAGGAAAGCAGAAGAACAGTTAGAAGACAAGACTATTCAAGAAAAAATCAAAAATTTAAAAGATAAGTTTGAAAGAGACATTTGCGCAGACCACCCAAATGCTTTTTGAGAAAGAAAGTGACATGTCGTGTCATTACCCTACGAACCAAACTTTAGTGAAAGGGACATACCCACTAAAGCTAGGCCAATACAGATGAACCAAGAGAATCTCAATTACTGCAAAAGGGAGATACAGGAGTATCTTGAAAGAGGATTAATCAGTGTCAGTAAGTCTCCATGGAGCTGTGCTGGATTTTATGTAATTAACTCCTCAGAACTAGAAAGAGGGGCACCAAGACTTGTAATAAATTACAAGACCCTTAACAAAGTTTTGCAATGGATTAGGTACCCCATGCCTAACAAGAAAGACCTCATTAGCAGGTTACATAACGCGTCTATTTTCTCAAAGTTTGACATGAAGTCAGGCTACTACCAAATACAGGTAGAAGAAAAAGACAAATACAAAACAGCCTTCGTAGTCCCTTTCGGACACTACAAGTGGAACGTTATGCCCCAGGGGCTCAAAAACACCCCTAGTGAATTTCAACACATTATGAATGACATATTCAATGATTATCAGAAGTTCACCATAGTCTATTTAGACGATGTTTTAGTTTTTTCTAATTCAATAAATCAACACTTTGAGCATCTTGATAGATTCTTTAAGATCATTAAAGATAGCGATCTAGTAGTTTCAGCAAGGAAGATGAAACTATTTCAAGCTAACGTTAGGTTCTTAGGTTTTAGCATTTACCAGGGTATGATCACCCCCATTAGCAGGGTTATAGAATTTGGAGAAAAATTTCCAAATGAATTAAAGGATAAGACCCAGTTACAGAGGTTTCTGGGATGTGTAAATTATGTAGCAGACTTTATCCCCAACCTCAGAACAATATGCCTACCTCTCTTCAAAAGACTCAAAAAGAACCCTCCTCCATGGGATGAGTCCATGAGTGAGAGTGTTAAAACATTAAAGGGCATAGTTAAGAAGCTGCCATGCTTAGGAATCCCAGATCCCCAAGCTTCCTTAATAGTAGAAACTGATGCATCAGGGTTAGGGTATGAGGGTATATTAAAACAAATACTACCAGGGAGTCAAAAGGAACAGGTAGTCAGATACTACTCTGGAACCTGGAATACGGCCCAGTTAAAATATAGCACTATTAAACAAGAAATTTTAACTATAGTTTTTTGCATTACAAAATTTCAAGATGATTTGTTTTACAAAAAGTTTCTTTTAAAAACAGATTGCAAAGCAGCAAAAGATGTTCTTCAAAAGGATGTTAAAAACCTAGTTTCAAAACATATATTTGCCAGATGGCAATCATTACTTTCGTGTTTTGAGTTCGATATAGAACATATTAAAGGAGAAAAGAATTCTTTACCAGACTTTCTTACAAGAGAATTTTTACAGGGAAGAACATGAGTCAGAGTAAGGATAAATACGGGCCTCCTCAGGAGGACCCCAAAAGCATTAAAGAAAAAGGTACTTCTTCAAAGCAAGTCATTACTGCCAAGCAGGTATTACAATCCCCTTCACCTTCAAAACAGAACCAAAACAGGTTCACTCCATTAACTCCATTAGCATTACCTTCCTTCTACCCTAGGGCCCCTACAGGTACACCTAGCGCATTAATTCCACCCTTACAATCCCAGTTAGTCTCCCCCTCAACCTTTTATGCATTAAGAGCCTCTTCTTCCTTCAATAACCCAGTTAAGCCATTACCCTTCTATACACCTCCATCAGATTTTTCATGCCCTTACATAGACAAAAACTATAAAAAGATATTATTCCTAGTAGAGCCCGAATACCAAAAGGAAACCATTAGACAGATTATCCCTAGTTTCTTTCCCCTGGCTTTCACTTTCTCCCTCAAACATTAGAAAAGGCCAGGACCTTCTATGAATACATATTAGTAGATACAGATTCAATAGAGTTAACCCACACTCCTGACAAAAAGAACCCAGGGAAAATATTATTTTCAAAATTTAAAATATTAAGGGTTCTATCCCCTACTGAATGGAAAAATCATCCCTGTTCTAGCACTAAATTTTCGCGACAGTTCAAGCCTCAACATTACAATTATTGTGATTACATGGATGCATGGCATTACATGCTATTATTAGAACCAGGGGATCACTCATGGTTCATTTGGTTTAAGAAAGAAATAACATTAAACTTTCCATTATGGTTCATTAAATGGTTTAACGAATGGGGTCCAGATCCAAACATCTACCCTGACTTCGCCAATGAAGCGTTTCAACAATTCAATAAGGAATTAAACTTGCCAGATTACTTCAAGGTTTTAGCCTTTCAAGCTAGCTTTGGAATATCCAGGATTACTTCATGGGACTACAAGATAGAACAAGTCCCAGATAGTGAATTAACCTGGATAGTAAGATTTGTCAAAACCAAATGGTGGAACAAGTATAACCCAGAATTAATTAAAGGCTCAGTACTCCAAGAATGGTTCCAGAAGAACCCTACATTAATGTTACAACCTAAAAGCAACGCTAAAGATTGCCAGTTTTTGGCAGAAAAATCAAAAATAATGGCAGAATTATCTTCAACCTCAGACAAGAAAACCTTCTTCAGAAAATTACAGGCAACCTTATCTGAATCAGACATTAACCAAGAAGACAAGTCATCTGAAGGGTCCTCTCATAGCTTTACAGCTATCAATGATGACGACTTCATTTAAATTATTAAAGGCAAAAGTAGACAGCACCATGTGACACAGCGTGGCACCAGACAGCATTATCTCTGCCTTTCAACAAAGCAGATTCCATTATCTTTACTTTATTAAAGTTTTTTGTTTTATTAGGCAACATTTGTATCATTAAGCAATTATTAAACAGCTGTGCAAGGTGACCGGCAACTAAAGGATTCACCGGCAACTGTAGGTTACCACATGTACAGAGCTCACTCCTTCATCTATAAAAGGAAGGCTCTTCATTAGTTTACTTACACTTACATTTACGCTTACACTTCTCTCTCTGATCAAAGATACCCTGTATGTCACTCTGATCAAAGAACTCAAAATCTCTGTAAGTGATTTTACAACATGATTAATAAAAGTATGACCGATTTTTATTACTCATCACTCCATACCATAGTTACTATATTGATTATAGCTTAAGTGGCCAAATACGTACGCCAATACAGGCGTCAGGCAAGGGCAGTTTCACTGCTGTATTTATCCGTCTTTGCCGGATAATCCTATAATCAATTAGATACCTATCTTATGGATAAAGTTCATAGCATGCCTTTTTATTCATTATCTTTCTTTCAATTAGTTTTTCAACTTGCATTTTTAAAAACAACAAAATTAGATTGGGTATTAGATGATTTATGTATATTTAATGATTTTGGATTATACAATAGTTTAGCCATTGAGGTATTTTACTTTGTTATGTTTCCAAGGAACTACAATACTTTTGCTTTTAATTTAATTTATGAGTCTACTGCTATTATCTGCCCCTTGTGTTATTTACCCATGACAATACTGGTATATATATATATATATATATATATATATATATATATTTATTTGAGAGTCATATTTTTGAAAACTAGTACTTTAGAAAAAAATGGTTAAACACATTTTTGCTTCCTAGATTTTGTCTCTGCAATTTTTTTTATAAGCAATGTTAGTGGGTACAAGGAAATGTTTTTTTAGTCATTGTGATATGTTTCCCTTTGTTTCCCACCCTCATGCGCCGCTTATTGATCATATCCAGTCCTTTATGGAACGTGGTTGGCAGCTCAACTTTCAACATTCCCTTCGAGAAGGAAACTCTTATGCGGATTGGTTGGCAAAACAAAGTTCATCTATGGAGCATGGAGTCCACTTGTGCCATATTTGTCATTCGACCATTTCTACATCATGCTTGCAGATGCTATAGGAATTGCTAGACTAAGACCCTAGTTGGGTTGTTTGTTGTTTTTTTTTGCTTTCTTAATGATAAAAAAAAAGTGACTCTTTACTCTTATTTTTATTTTATTAAAATCTCAACCATTGGATTAGTCCAACGGCTGAAATTGATGCAATAGAGATTGATGCAGAGAACTTTGCTCAATTTCCCCGCGCGTGTCGTAGGAAGTAGGAACCAGTTGCGTTGCGCTCCCAAACACAAAACACGAAGAGCTTCTTCTAAGTTCTATTATCTGAAACCTCAACGCTTGTCTCGCACATTCTTTCGCTTTCTCTTTTACCGTCTTATGGCACAACATTGACCTCGTTCTTCACAAAACAAAACAATTCAAACAGGTCCGTCTCTTCTTCCCCTCCCTTTTTTCTCACT
Source organism: Astragalus membranaceus (assembly GCA_039519185.1). NCBI lineage: Eukaryota > Viridiplantae > Streptophyta > Magnoliopsida > Fabales > Fabaceae > Astragalus > Astragalus membranaceus. The sequence goes on from CM076850.1 coordinate 97,729,097, forward strand.
CTAATTTGATTTCTCCTTTGATATATCTTTCAGCTTCTTTAATTGATAATTTTTAATTACTTTTTCTTACTTGTTGTGATTTTTTTAATAGATATTTTGAGTTGTTTCGTTTTGGAGCTGGGTTAGGGGTTCATGTGGATCTCTTGTTTTGTCAAATACCTCATATTGTATTCATATTCAAATCTTTTAAATTGAAATTTACATAATTGTTGAAACTTGTGTGTTTCTTCACAAGGTTCTTTTCTATTCGTTTTGGCATTGTTCTCAAAATAGGGGAATTTGTGATGGTTTCCTTTTTCTGCCAAAAAAATGCTGTGAAATTAAGATTGTTGGCTTTTATCAATACATAATAATGTTTCTGCGCATGACTTACTTGGATTTTGATATATTCAATTTATTATTCTCTCAGCATGAAGATTATCTATTACAATTTAGACATTCCCCATGGAGGATTGGAACTAAGTTGGATTTTGTTTTGTGATTGATTTTATGACTTAGAATTTGGCAGTTTTATATTTTGGAAATAAAGTGAGCTTGCCTTATACCGTAGAATCTTCTTTCAAGCTATATTATCAACCTAATGAAAACAATTAATCAGGAATTCTTTTTGTTTCTCTGTTTGGATAAATAGTTTAATTAAGTGCTTATCCCGCTTATGGGATAAGAGCTTATCATTTAAGAGCTTATGCATAAGCTGTTTTTATGATAAATGATAAAATATTGTTAAACTACTTTTCTATAAGCTATAAGCTGTTATCATAAGCTATTCTGGAGAGCTTATAGAAATTAGCTGAAAACAACTTACGAACATATCATAAGTTGTTTTCATAAGTTCTCCTAAGTCAGTCTCACAAGTGCTTATACTAGTAGTGAATAAGTATGATCTCAGTTTTGTGAGAATTTTCCCTTCTTTTCTTTTACTAAGTGAATTAGTATGATCTCAGTTTCCTATATATTTTGTGAGAGTTTTCCCTGCTTTTCTTTTACTAAGTGAATAAGTATGATCTCAGTTTCCATGTGAGTTAGAATCTTCTTCAAGAATATTGATTTATGATGAACTAGTAGTTGTATGGGAATCAATTTTTATTGTCAACTGTATTTTAGTCACTTTTGGTTCCATTCTTCATGATCAAATGTTTACCAATTCTTTTTCCTGTTATACAGAAATCTATCCGATTCTTCGTATGGTAATTGACTACTCATATCTAAGTGGCAGTTTGATCATCAGAACTATTGAATATTTGAACTAGAGTTTTAAATCTAATGGATTGGATTTGTTTTTTTTTTTTCGCAGCACAATAAGAGTTGTAGAAAGTCACTAATTTCAATGTACTTTAGGAGAATAAAGTGTAGAGATCGGAGATGGGCATTGTTGTTGCAGCCATCGAAATACTTACTTAGGCCAAAATTACCTGATCATTTTTCCCTTCAATCTTTGTCACGTAAGACGACCGTGAAAGAATACACTTCACATGGAAGTATCACCAGAAGACATCTTTTAGGTTCAAATTTATCTAGACATAGTTTTACTGGTCTGAACAAAAGGCCTAGTTTTTGTCTTAAGAGTACTCAGTTACATGATTATAGTTCTGAAAGTGATGGAAGAAATGCGAGCGAGAATAAACATGTACATGTTAATGACGGAGCTAATCTTGATAAGGGAAAGAATCAACAAGAGAAGTTAGGAGAAGATGTTAAGCATTGCAATGCACATGCGCGACTTGGAGAACAGGATCAACAGGAATGGCTTAATAATGAGAAGCTTTCCGTAGAATTTAAAAGGAGAGTGTCGCCGTTTTTGACAAGAAGAGACAAGTTTAAAAATGAGCTTCTCAGAAGAATTGTTCCCTGGGATAAAATAAACATTACTTGGGACACATTTCCTTATCACATCCAGTAATTACTTATAATTTCTATTTACTTTTCTCTTCTTATTTTTAAGGCCTTTTGATAGGACACTAAATTTGGGCTTTAACCCAATTGAGGGGCTGAATAGGGAATCATGAGTGACGTGGGAATTCAGTTAGGGGATGCAACAATATAATAGGTAGAGGGTAGGGGAGTGAGGGGTATTGTGAAGTTTGTTAAGAAATTGGTTAGGAGAGATTCTCTTTGGTTTGGAGTTTTGGACTCTGGGCTTGCTTGCAGAGAGAATCTCTCCTAACCAATTTCTTAACAAACTTCACAATACCCCTCACTCCTCTACCCTACCTATTATATTGTTGCATCCCCTAACTGAATTCCCACCATTACTGCCACGTCACTCATGATTCACTATTCATCCACTCGATTGGGCAAAAGCCCAAATTCAGTGTCCTATCACCTTCTCTTATATGAAAATTATTGAGGATTTAAGTTGCACATTTCCATCTGTAGTGAGCATACCAAAAATCTTCTTGTGGAATGTGCTGCTTCCCATTTGAGACATAATAAGTTTGCTTCGTCTTATGGCACTCGCCTTACATCTTCAAGTGGAAGAATATTGCTTCAGAGCATTCCTGGTCTGTAATTTATTCTACAATTTTGGTCCTTTTTTATTCTCTTTGATTTATAATGTTTTTGCAGCACCGACACTTTAGGTTGATGACGTCTCTCGTGTCCAACACATGTCGTGTCAGACACGGACACAGAAACCGACACGTCAATTACTTGCATGTTTCAACTTATTATCGGTGTCTATGTCTAAATGTCCGTGGCAGTGTCGTGTCTGGTGTCTTTGTCGGTGCTTTAATTTTGCTCTTGAATGTTTGTTTTGTGTTTCTATCTTCAGGCACTGAGCTATATCGTGAAAGATTAGTTAGAGCTCTTGCACAAGATTTACAAGTTCCTTTATTGGTGCTTGATAGCAACATACTTGCTCCTTATGTAGGTTCTAGAAGAATTTAGAAGTTAGAAACTATTCAATGGTTTCTTATTATAATTATAATACTGGTGCTAGAAAGCGATTATATTATCTGAATTGTTTTGCAGGATGTTGATGATGAATCCTCGGACTATGAGTCTAATGATGAAAATGCAGAATCTGGGGAAGAGGCTTCTCTAGAGTCAGAGAATGAGGATGATAACAATGCTAGCAATGAAGAAGAGTGGACTAGCAGCGCGGAAGCAAAGTCAGATGCAAGTGATAACGAAGATGCATTAGCATCTGCTGAAGCAGCCCTTAAGAAGGTTAAAGCGGCTGTTCAGAAACTTGTCCCTTACAACATTGATGATATAGAGAAGGTAAATACGCAGTTAACTATTTGCGGGTTAAGATGAAGTATCCGTAACCTTGGAAGCTTTTAGCACATAGTATTTAGCATACGTTAATGGATGTTTAAAAAAGTGGTATTCTGATGCTAGTGTTTATGCATATTTATTTAGTTGCTTTTAAAATTAACACAACGTTTAGTTTTATTCCATCTACTACGCAACAATTCGATTTTTGTGCCATTTTATGACAGATTGTGACTGTAGAATCTGAGAGTTTCGAGTCATCTGATAAATCTGGATGTCAGCTAAGAAAAGGTAACATATTCAACTTGGTGGAACTTTGACCATACATATACATTAATTATATATATATATATATATTGTAGCTCTATTTTGTATTTTTACTGGAAGATAATGATATTTTTGATTGTTGAACTTCTTCTAAGCGTTTTGTTTCGTTTTATCATTTGTATTAATATTCATGTAAATGTCTACATTACTGCTTTGTTACGATTTCTAGGTGACCGTGTGAAATACATTGGTCCGTCAGTTCAAGTTACAGCTGATGATAGGTAATAAAATCATTACTCTTCTTTTCTTCTTCCTTCAATATAGGAGATATTTCCTTTGCGGTCCATCGTCTCCCATGAAATTGTATCTTTGATGCATTGAAACATTTTGATATATTGAAGAAAACATGCCTTATTTTTTTTTGACTATAAGTGTAGATGAGCTTGCTTACCAATGTTACTGTGGCTGTCAATGTGACTGGTAATATAAAGGAGTTGGTGGCGATATTGTTGGATGGGGGTAGACTAGGCTTAGTTGTATATCAAAATCAAAAGATTTTTTCTTTTCTAATTTTATGAAATAGGAATTCTTTAATCTGAAGAGTGCAGAGGGAAATTGTGTCCACAGGTTTTCATTTACTAACTTATTTTCATACATAAGGTTTTTAGGAAAATTGATGTTGTGTTTCTATATTATGAGCCCGTGATGTGCCGTAGTCCTTCAAAGAACCGAAAATAGAAGTTCTTCATATTATACTATCATACATGGCAGGTGGGTTGGTAAGTCTTCCCTATGTGTAGGAGATAAACTTCAAATGCCTCTCATCTTTTGGCATTTTCTTGGAACTGATTTTATTTTAAAATATGTAAACTGGTTTTATTTTCAGTGTTGACCCGATTTGTGGCACGACCCAGAAAAGAATGCAACGCAATCCATCAATGAATTTTTCAGTCACATAACTATGTTGGAAATCAGTGTTTAGCTTGTAGAATGTTGTAATTCCTAATTATAGTGACTACGTGTATTGGTATAGGTTTTGATACAACACAATTTCCCCAAGTGTGATGTGGCATTACATTCTATGAGCATCTTACTTCTCTTTCTCTGGTCATCTAATAAGTTTTTTTTTCCTTTCTGCATGTAGTTGTATTTTCCTTTTCGGTCATTGATTTTTGTATGTGATACTAAGTTGCAATACTAATTACTGGGATGTCTAACATATATCTTAATGCATGGATAAAGTCATGGCTTGAATTTCCTTTAATTTGAACTTTTAAATTTTTTTCTACCAATAAACATAGCATAAATGAGAGTTATATCTTTCACAAATGCTATAGCTTGCGGGTATTACTTCGTTTGCAATTTTAACCAACTTTGGATATATTGGCAGGCCTTTAGCAAATGGTCAAAGAGGAGAGGTGTACGAGGTTAATGGAGATAGTGTTGCTGTCATCTTAGATATTAATGAAGATAGGGCCAAAGAGCGTGAGGCGGAGAACCTTACTAAGGATATTACAAAACCACCAATTTATTGGATACATGGTACAGTTTTCTTATTCAAAATATTGAAAAACTTCATTCTTCTAAACTCTTATAGTCAGCTCCTCTATATATTCTATCTTTAGTTGATTGTTAGGAAATGAACTCACCATTTTTATGGCAAGTTCTAAGGTCCACCATGACATGTGGTCCACATGGACCGATAATTGAAAGATTATCCATGTTGAGAGTCCCACATCAAATGTGATATGGCCTGAAAAAGAGTTTATATGTGGGAGACATCCCTCACTCTACAAACCGATTTTGTAGGGTTGAGTTAGGCTCAACCCAAATTCTAAGATGGTATTAGAGCCTATCTAAAATCCGTTGGGCCACCTGTTATCGGGCCACTCGGGTCACGCTCCAGTTATCCAGTCCTGGACACGAGGGGTGTGTGTTGAGAGTCCCACATCGAATGTGATATGGCCTGAAAAATAGTTTATCAGTGGGAGACATCCTTCACTCTACAAGCCGGTTTGCAGGGTTGAATTATGCTCAACTCAAATTCTGACAACGATTGACGCTTCCCCTGGAAGCAGATGCTAACAATCCTCAATGTCCTCACAGCTGAGGCGGTTACCAGATCGATGTAGTTTCAACAAAAAACAAGTAGAAATGAATGAGTGCCCCAAGGCTCAACTTACATTCACTTTCTCTGGCTTTTGTCTCAAACCGACATCAACCATGTCACCTCCTAAGCCGTGCAGACGAGGAAGGCCATGAGCTTATGCTTCTAGGGGACAATGTCAGTCATCGTCAGAGTTTCAGGCAAATTTTCAAGTTACGGTCCACTAAACCACATTTCAAGGTGGTCCACCGTAGAACTTACCATATTTTTGTCTTCAAATTTTATTTTGAACAATTTTGCCATTTTTTCAAATTATGTTTATTTCCTTTTTTGGGAAGCAATATTTTCTTAACCTTAATGGTGAACTGAATGATTTTGCTTTTCTAGTCAAGGTATAAAGGTTACCTTGATCTCTGTCAAATACATACAGCTATGAGTTTGATGATAAAATTGTTGTAATCTTATTATCAGAGAGGCTGAAGTTGAATCGTAATAGTTCTGTCCTAGGACTTAGAGAAAGTTTCTAGAATATTATACCTATGAGCTGCTGCAAGTGCAACTCTGATATTAGTATGCGAGCTTGAGTCGCCCTACCCTATGGAGTGAAGACTATATTAGTTCTTTTAACTATGAGCAAACTAAGACTTTTTTAATTTTCAACCAGTTAAGGACATTGAGAATGATCCTGATGCTCAATCACAGGATTGTTACATAGCAGTGGAGGCTTTATGTGAGGTATAGTGCTCTTGTGCTTTCATCTTTTTGAAATCTCGTAGTAAGATAACCAAAATCTTGTTTCAATGATAGGCAAAAATGAGTGTCGCTTTTGCAGGTTTTGCATTCCAGACAACCTCTTATTGTCTATTTTCCAGACAGTTCACAATGGTTGCATAAGTCAGTTCCTAAGTCAAGCCGAAATGAGTTTTTTCACAAAGTTGAAGAGATGTTTGACCAGTTGTCTGGCCCCATAGTATTGATTTGTGGGCAAAACAAAATTCAGTCAGGATCAAAGGAGAAAGAAAAATTTGTAAGCTTCAATTGTTATTTTCCGCCACGAAGTAATATGTTCTAAATTATGACTCAAATGCATTTATTTTCGTTTAGCAAATAGTAACATTGTAATTTTGAATTTTCTCCTTAATCGATCTTATGTGACGTTTGACAGACAATGGTACTTCCAAATTTTGGACGTCTTGCTAAGCTGGTAATATTTCCTAGCTTTCTACAAATTTTTGCCTTCTCTTAAATTATTTTATGGTTAAATGTTTGTTGTTGGTTATGCTGCTGTTGAATCACTATCATTCTTCTTTTTCCGATCCTATGAACTATATTGTGTTGATAAATGTAATGTCTTAGATGTTACATTATTGAACTCATATTCATATTTGTTTACAGCCTCTTTCATTGAAGCGTTTGACAGAGGGATTTAAAGGTGAAAAGACATCAGACGATGACGAAATTAACAAGCTCTTCTCTAATGTTTTGTGTATACATCCACCTAAGGTAATTGTTTTCTATGTGCATCCGCATAACATGATGAATATTGGTTTCACTGTTGATTGTTGCTCCTTTGAGGTTTTCACTTGAGGATTATAAAGTTTTTGTCTCTGTACAATTTGATAAGAATGATTCTAATAAGTTGCTGTTAATTTGCTTTCTGTTCTGCATATCCATTAGTTTCTTTGTTTATGTCACGATTTCATCTGAAATTTTTTATGATACTTTACAGGATGAAAATGTACAGACAGTATTCAAAAAACAACTTGAGGAAGACAGAAAAATTGTGATTTCACGTAGTAATTTGAATGAACTACGAAAGGTAATTCTGTGATTTCTATAGCATTTATTGTTGCCTACTCGATGATTGATGGTGTGTGTAAATTTACAAAATTTGATTTTATTCATTTTTAATCCTTAAAAAGTTAAAATTGATGTACTTTTACTAAATGTAAAGACAAAATCACACTTTTTTTACTAAATGTAAAAATCGGAGTAAAATTTAAAAAGGGACGGAGACCGAGATCAAAATTTGTCAATTTTATAGAAATGAAAAGCATTTTAACCCTATATATAATGTGTCCAGTGTGTCTCTTATGGAGTTTTCTATTTGTTAATGCTTTTTACACTATCAACATTAAGCATTTATAGCTGGATTTTTATGTTTTAGGTTCTCGAAGAACATCAGCTATCATGTACAGACCTTCTGCATGTAAATACTGATAGCATCATTTTGACAAAGCAAAGTAAGAAATTGTAGTTAGATTTTAAAGCTGTTTCACTTGATATCTTCTAGTCTTTTCTTCACTGTTGATTGTATTGCACCTATTATTTAATCATCTAATTTATTTCGCTTTTCAATTGCCATATTTTAGTCATGTTGGATTTAATGGCTGCTTTATCTCATTTTCCAGAAGCTGAAAAAGTGGTCGGGTGGGCCAAAAATCATTACTTGTCATCATGCCTGCATCCTTCTATTAAAAGCGACAAATTGTGCCTACCTCGTGAAAGGTATACGCGTAAATCCTATCATTCTATTATATACATGTCATCAGGTAGAATTTAAAGCTAATTTATCTGTTCTTTCCCTTGTGAAAAGTCTTGAAATTGCAATCTCAAGGTTAAAAGGGATGGAAACTATGTCACGAAAACCTTCTCAGAACCTCAAGGCACGCAATTTATTTACTGTTACTTAAAAATGATCTTATTAAATTCAGATTTTTTTTCTCATCTTATTTTGATTATCCATACGAATGTGGAACAGAATCTTGCAAAGGATGAGTTCGAGAGCAATTTCATTTCATCTGTAGTAGCTCCTGGTGAAATTGGAGTGAAATTTGATGACATAGGTGCTCTTGAACATGTCAAGAAAGCACTTCATGACCTTGTTATTCTTCCAATGAGAAGGCCCGAGCTCTTCTCTCATGGAAACCTATTGCGGGTAATGGTCGTTGTTTCTTGTTTAAGTCGAGTGCAGCCAATTCATTTTGTTTTCTTTTTTTTTCTTGTCGTGTGTAATAAATATGAAGAAACTTTTTTCAGCCCTGCAAAGGAATATTGCTGTTTGGTCCTCCTGGAACTGGGAAAACCCTTCTGGCCAAGGCACTTGCAACAGAAGCTGGTGCAAATTTTATCAGCATAACTGGTTCGACCCTTACTTCGAAGGTAAATTTGTGTCTAGCACACCTTCATCAACAGAAGCAGTTTCTCCGGTTTTACCATGTGACATGTTTTGTTTGTTTTTTGCTGATACAGTGGTTTGGAGATGCTGAAAAACTAACGAAAGCGCTTTTCTCATTTGCTAGCAAGCTTGCACCTGTCATTATATTTGTTGATGAAGTGAGTGTCTGATCTATTTGAACTATTTGAACAGTTCAGTTCTCAACTATTAGTAAAAGTTTAGTTAATTTTGGTTCAGTTTGGCAGTTCAGTTCAGTTTTTTAGTTCTGATGAACAACCTTACCCTCGTGTTAGGAAATGTACTCTCATTAGTCAAACGTTAGTACCTCATGGTTGACAATGTACTAGCATTAGTTGCTTTTTAGGGACGAGTAGGGACTAATATTGTACATTTTCAAACACGGGGATCAGAAGCTGTGACAAAAATTTTGAGGGACCTAATTCAAACATTACCATATTTTGATAGACAAATCATATTTAAGCCTAGAAAAAGTCTTGCTTTATTCGCAATGCTCCTTCTTTTGTTAAATAGGTTGTAGTTAAGTCTTTGCTTTATCAGTTTATCTTACTCTACGACGATTTAGAAATTGGTTTCTGACTCGAATCTATTTCGTAGGTTGACAGTTTGCTTGGTGCTCGAGGTGGTTCTTTTGAGCATGAGGCCACTAGACGAATGAGGAACGAGTTCATGGCAGCGTGGGACGGATTGAGGTCAAAAGAGAACCAAAGAATCCTCATTCTTGGTGCAACAAACCGGCCATTTGATCTTGATGATGCTGTTATTCGTCGTTTACCAAGAAGGTTGTGAAAAGACTAAATATCTAGCGAAAATGCTTGAGTGATGCTTGAGTTATCACCACACTCAGCCAAAGCTTCTATTTATATATATGATGGGTATAATTTTCAAGAAGAGAAATTAAGACTAGCACTAACTCCTAAGATACAATGAATCTAGAAAATGCATGAACTCTAGGATACGATGAATTCTAATTGTATTTGGAATGTGCAACATTAATCATATCCTATTTCCAACACTCCTAATTATGTTTTCAACAACACTAATTCCAACAAAGGTAAACTATAAGATTCCTCTTAGAATGTTTAAAATTTTGGCTGATGGGATATTGCCATTATCTTATATTCAATTACTACAATTTTAAAATATTGATAAATACAAGAAATTACAACTTCTTTCCTAACTGAGCTTGTGTTGGCATTGCATTTGTCTAGGATATATGTTGATTTACCAGATAGTGAAAATCGAATGAAGATTTTAAGAATATTTCTTGCACGCGAAAATTTGGATCCTGATTTTGAGTTTGACAAACTTGCTAACTTGACTGAAGGATACTCTGGCAGTGATTTGAAGGTAAATATACATAATGCCGAATACTATATTTGTCATTTATCCACAACTATGAAGCACCGATACATACACGGACAAGGAGACACTAGTTTTAATTTGAAAAATATTGAAAAATACAAGTAATTGAAGTGTCAGTGTCTAACACAATACGTGTCGGACACCAGACACGTCTTCAATCAGAAGTGTCGGTGCTACGGAAATCCACAATGTATTATATTCTTTGTATCGATCTCAAGTCATATATCTTATGCTTCTTCATGCTTACATTTGGCAGAACCTGTGTGTTGCTGCAGCATATAGACCTGTTGAAGAGCTCTTAGAGGGAGAAAAGAAGGTATGGGGATTATAAAATTGATCTTTCTTAAATGTGCAGTAAATACATTAAACTTGCTCAGGTTTCTCGTAATGGTTTGTTTCTCGGTATATATTATTCATTAAAAAAATTCAGGACCATAAAAATGCACATTCATTCCCATACACATCTTTGAATAACGAGTTCATTGTCATTGTTATTGAATACCTCCTCTAGGCCTATTTATAAGCAAAAAATGCAGTTTTAGGTACATTGAATAACTGATGTATCTGGTCTATATATTATGTGCATTTGTTAGTCAGTTCTTCAATCAGATTTGTTTGCCTGTTAACATGGTGCTATCTTTTGACTTTGTTCAGGGAGGCAATAGCGATACAACTTCAGTATTAAGGCCTCTTAATTTGGATGATTTTGTTCAGTCAAAATCCAAGGTATATAATAATATTGTATTTGTTCTTATCTGAAATAGTACTTCTGTCTACATGTATTCCCTTTTGTCTTTCTATGCATTTGTTACGTTTATTTTATGTTTTCCTTTGTTTTCTTAAAAACCAGAGTGTTTGATTTAAATTTGGTGGTTGCTTGTTTTTGAATTTTTTTAAGCTTATTTGCGCTTTACTATTTTCACTCTCTTTAAAGCATCTTTAGTTTTCCAAATGGTCTCTTTATTTGATCATAAAAAAACCAACACAAAAATTATGGTTAATACTGTTCAAAAAACCGTGGTTGTTACAGTTCAAAAACATTGTTAGTGAAGTGTTGGGTTTGTTTCATAGATATACTGAAGTGTTGCAACTCATTAACTATCAATTAAACTTCATTAACCACGATTTTGATCATCATTATCGACAATTTCAAGCGTTCAAGTTTAATCTTTTACATATATATTTGAACCTTTGAAAATGGTGGTTAAAGACATTTCAGTTGTTAACGAAATTCTGTTGATGGTTAATGAGTTGTGACGCCTTAATATTATCCATTAACCGAACTCAACATCTCATTAACCATGTTATTTAGCTGCGATAATTATGTCGTATTATGCTCGATTTTTTTTTGTTTAAATAACATTTCTCTTTTCCAAATGTGAAATGGCTAACCGGTTAAAATCTATAGGTGGGTCCATCTGTTGCATATGATGCAACAAGCATGAATGAGTTGAGGAAGTGGAATGAAATGTATGGCGAAGGCGGTAGTAGGACAAAATCACCATTCGGATTTGGGAGCTGATATTGATGTGTTCTATTACTAGCTGATCAGCAAAGCTTCTTAGCAATGCAATTTACAGCATTATGTTGTAGAAGTAAAGCCCTAGATAGATTTCACTTCACACTTTTAAACGGCCAAAGCACTTGCCATCCAATGCCCAAGTGGTTATCCTCATTTTATTCGTAAGGCCTATCTCAACTGGCAAATGTCGAAATTGTTAAGCTGTATACCAAATTCGAACTTGAGACCTCGCAGTTGTGTGTGAGTTTCAGGTGGTACATGCATTGTATACAGAACAATTGTGTCTGGGAGGGATGTGGTTCAAAGTGGATTGCTTCCATATGTTTTGTGCTGATATATTGTAATGAAATGTAGATAGCCTCTAATTTTTTTTCTAGGAGATATATATGTTAACAATAGGGGTAATTTCCCCCAACTAATTTTTATGCTAGCAATGTTTAATAATTATTATGTTTTATTATGATGTTCTGTCATATCTGTTTATGCCTACAATTGGTAGTATTTATTATTTTTGAAAATGCGCAAGGTGTTGATATTTACACCACTTTTGTTGTTAATCACCCTCCAGAATCTTTATTCTTGTCTTCATAAAAGACCTTCACAAAGAAGTGAACTTCCGGAAGCTATTTGTTCATTTTATTGGTAACTAACCTTTTGGAAGTTAAGTTATTGACTGTTTACTACACGTTTAACTTAAATGGCATTTGGAATTAACTTGAGATATAACATGCAAAAGTTAACATTCAAGTAATTTTATAACATCGAAAAACAAAATCTTGAAGCGATCCAAAAATTACATTAGAAGTGAACTTCAGAAATTGAGATGAAATTGAGAGGGAAAGAAAAATAGTAGCAGGCTTCTATAATTGCAACCCCAATCAAGAATCATCATCCTTCAATCTGCTGTAAGGCGAATCTAGATCCTCTGCAGCAAGTTGTAGAGCCGTTAGATCTAGAGAGTCTAACAATGCTATAACCCAATTCATTGCCATGAATGATTTTTTCACTGTCCCCAAAATTTTGCATCAAGTCCTTTAATGAGAGAACATTTACAGAACATTAGCCATTGAGGCCATTGAGTCAAAGGACATTTTGATCACGCAAATGACACCCAAAGAAAATCCAAACAAAAGCACATCACAAAGAGAAAAATTTAGGGGTGTCAAAATGGATGGATTGGATGGATTTGGATTTGGATTATAGTGGATGGATTGAAGACAATCCATTTATCCATTTATATCCACTAAAACCGTGTCAAAAAAATCCAATCCAATCCATCCGTTTACAAAAAAATTCATCAAATCCATCCATTTGCAATTTTTTTATGGATGGATATCCAATCCATCCACTAATAAGTTTATAATATAAACAAATCTTTTGATAAAAAAATCTTTTAAGTCAAAAAAAATTTAATATTTTTTTTTTGTAGAAATTGAATTTATTATTATTTTTTGACAAAATCGAATTTTTTAGATTTATAAATATATATATATATATATATATATATATATAATATAATATATAAATATGTATTTATATATGTGGTGGTGGTGGGGGTGGCCGACGGCGGAGCTCCGGCGGCCGGTGCGGCGGCCGACGGCGGAGCTCCGGTGGCCGACGGTGGTTCCGGTAGCGGCGCTCCGGCGGCCGGTGGTGGTTCCGGCGGCGGCGGACGGTGGCCGGAGGTGGCTCGCGGTGGCCCTCCGGTGGTTATATTATATTATATATATATATATATATATTATGTAGATATATATATATATTATATATTATATATTATATTAATTTTTGAATGAGTTTTGGACAAAAAAAATTATTTATAGAATGAATTTTTTTAAAAAAAGTTTCTGGAAAAAAAATATATTTTAAAAAATGTTTTTTGGTAAAAAAAGTATTTTTATAATTATGCAATAGATTTATTTAAAAAAATTAATTATTCAATGGATTTTAATTTTGTAGTTATTGTAATCCAATGGATTTAGAAAATATAATGGATGGATCACAACCATCCACAAAATCAAACGGATGGATTCAATCCAATCCATTAATATTTTTTTTTTGTAGTGGATGGATTGGATGGATTTTGCTATGGATGGACCGGATATCCGGTGGACAAATGGACTATTTTGACACCCCTAGAGAAAATGACCCCCATAGATCTGGTTTTGGGTTTTTTGAGTAATAAAATTCCCAAATAGCAGCATCTCATTTTCATGGTTGATTGGGTGTTTCGACCACCATCTCTTCATCACCATCTTCGTCAGATTCGTCAGATTCATCTTCATGGTCAGATTCGTCAGATTCGTCACCATCTCTTGAGGAAGAAGAAGAAGAGAACAAAGTGGGAGAAGATATTTACATTTAGAAGAGAACATAAGGGAATGCTTTGGTCTGATGCTCTTCTTTTCTCTCTTTATTTGCATTTAGAAGAGAACAAAAGAAGAGAAGAGAAGGAAATGTTGTGTTTCTGTTTTTGGGTTGATGATGTGAAGAAGAAGAAAGGAAGAGGAAGGGGGAGAATTCTGGGTTTTGATTGTTGCGTTTCCGATTATTTGATTGATTTTAATGTTTTTTTATTTCTTGTTTGATTTTAATGATTTTAGTTTTCTTGTTAATTTGTGTTTTTAAAATTTTAAAAACTTAAATGCCTATGTGTAAAGTGATTTAGAATTAAATAATACATTTATTTGCCACCTCATTTAATGAATGACACGTCATGCACGACACTTGAGATGCCACGTCAGCTAGTTAACTACCAGTATGGTGTCCGTTAACTTCAATTGCACATATCCAACAAACTCCATTATATAAGGAAGCTAGGTCGGGAAATTTTTTATTCCCTCTCTACTTCTTTTCATGATTGCTTTTCTCTACATAAAAATACAAATTCGTCATCACATAAACGAATTTAGTAAATAAATTAGATAGAATTTGAATATATGAATGACTACCGACCAGACTCATATCCTAAGTAGGTAGTTTAGTTGGCGAGCTAAGAGATATCGAATGATTGCACCAAAAGAGTGCAAGAAGGAAGTCCCGGTTCAAACTCCGCAAACTAACATTCCCCCACCACACTAACATTGCTTATAAAAAAAAATCAGACTCATGAGTGGAAGACTTGCAACAGCAAAGTTAAAGATGGCGAATAGAAGACCAACTACATTTATCCTATCCTGTGTGGTATGGATACAAAATACTGGTACTAGCCCAAACAAGGGCTACATAAGAGTAAAATTATCGCCACCCACTTCCTTTACTCTCATAGTACAGCCGACTAAGGGTGTTCGCGGTGCAGTTTGGCTCGATTTTGAGACAAAAAATGAACCGAACCGCAAGATAAAAGTACATGCGGTTTGGTTTGGTTCGGTTGGCTTCTTAAAATAAAACCGAACCAAACCAAACCAATGCAATTTAGATTGGTTCGGTTGGTTCGGTTTTTTCCAAGACAAAACATAATTTAAAACGAAGTTAAAATTAACTGACATAAAAAATGGCTAACATAAATCTTTAAGAAAAAATCTACTTAAATATATGTAGTATATAAATTACTCTCTTTTAATTCTTTTAAGATAGCTGAGACAATGTTTAAAAGAATTTGAATTAAATATTTTATTGTAATTTTTAAATATAGCATAACAATATGGATTGTTTGTAAGTGAGTCAAAGAATTAATTGGATTTGGGCTAGTAAGTGAGTGAGAGTTGGGTTTTAGTTGCATTTGGGCTAGCAAGTTAGTAAGGAATATTGTAAGTTAATAAGCCTTAGTGTTACTTGCGGTTTGGTTTTGTTTGGTTCGGTTTCTGTTATCGAAACCGTGAACCGAACGGAACCACGCGGTGCACTGAAAAAAGAAACCAAACCGAACCAATAAGAAGCGGTTTTTTGCGGTTTTCGGTTTGGTTTGGCTCGGTTTGCGGTTTTCTATTGGTTTGGTTCGGTTTTGAACACCCCTACAGCTGACAGTAAAAAAAATTCAACTATTTTTTACTCTACGAAAGTAAAACAATAATTTTATATATCCTTTCAATTATGTATGGTTCTTTTGAGGTCATGCCAAATGCAATCCAGCAAACTCCGTCTAGAGTAGGGAAATTTTTTATTCCCTCTCTACTTCTCTTCACGATTGCTTTTCTCTACATAAAAATACAAATTTGTCATCACATGAATAAAACAAATGCACTTGTAAATGGAGACAAAATGTCTTCTTTTAGTCTTTACATATGTTGGGAAAGTCAATTAGAATTTCCAAGAATTAATATTAATAGTGGAGAAAATTCAAGAATCACATTTGAAGAGATGAAGATGTATATCTAGAATGTTTAAGATTTTTTGAAGCGAAGTGTCTTGGAAATGTGAGATAATTAATACCCACTATGCTAAATACATGAATGGAAGTTATGCTCTCCTTATAAATAGAGAGACTTATGAAAAGGTGAAATCATCCCCATTGGAGAGGTGTGGCATACCCTTTGGGTTATCATATGGAGAGGTGAGAGATCCCCATTTGGAGAGGTGAAATATTACTGCTTGGGTGATCATATAGAGTTGAAGGATCTCCAACCATGTCCTAGAGAGGAAGGTGTTGGTGATCACTTGTTTATGATGTGAGTGTTATCATTTCTTGTAACTCTTAGAGTGAGAAGTGTATTGTAGGGTGATACACAACTTGGAATGGGCTACTAATATTGTAATATTGTTTGAGATGATGAATGAATTATATGTTCCCGTGGACGTAGGCAAGAGGTGTCGAACCACGTAAAAGATTTGTGTTCTTCTTTTCTTTATTCTTGCGGTATGTTCGTCTATATTCCCTCAAAGATCCTTGAGCATGTGCGTCGTTGACGTATGCGGTTTTCCTCAACAGTAGTATCAAAGCAGTTATTCCCAACAGTGGTATCAGAGCTAATGGTTTGGAGTGGCTGGCGCAAAGCCGTTGGTGTGACCAAGTGATCGGTGCAGACAAGATTGAAGCTCAATGACTTTGGTGGTGGATCCATGTGGGATCATTGTATCGAAAGTCTTCCTAGCAATGTCGAGGTCAGGCGGCGTGTCCTGTTGGTTGTTGCTAACAGTGGTGCAAGTACGAGTGAAACATCACCATTTAATACTCGTGGAGGAGCTATGAGATCAGAAATATGGCGAGGAACACACTCAAGGTTATTGGCTAGAAGTGAGTATATAACATGTGCAAATGGAGGAGTTTAGTCTTGTGTGAAAATAGAAATAAATAAATGAGAAGAGCATTTGCTACTCAAGAAAGGCAAGCCATTAGAAGGGCAAACAAAGGTGGCAAAAATGAAGATGTTATAGAAGCTTGAAAATTTTAATTGAGGGAGGATTTGTTGGGAAAGTCCATTAGAATTTCCAAGAATTAATATTAAGGTTTAAATATATGTTTGTCCCCCTTCACGTTTTTCGATTTGTATTGATTTCAGATCTTTACGTTTAATTTTGTTTAATTTCCATTTTCCTTAAGGAAGAAGATAATTTACTGTGAAGATGAAGATGTTGTACTTTGTGAAGATGAAGATGATTTACTGTTTGGTGGTGCGAATATTTCGATTTGTTGTTGTTTCTAGATTTGAGTGCGATTTCGATTTGTTGTTGTTTCTAGATTTGAGTTTCAATTGTGTTTTTGGATTTTTATTTTTTATTTTATCAAAAAATAGGAGTTATGTAATATATACTTTTAGGTGGGTTTTCTCAAAAAAAAAAAAGTTTTCGGTGGGTTAATAAACTCAAGTGTACATGTGGCCTAGTGGTAGGAGGGAGTGTGTGTTTGTTGGGGGTCACGACTTCAACACTCATATTCTCCAAAATGCTTAATATTTTTTAGTAACAACAATGGCCCCCACATTGCCATGTGAGTGCCACGTGGCAACCATCTACTGGTTGACGTGGCACAAGTCAGTGCCACGCGGTGGTGACATTCGGTGTTGGCGTGGCGTGTTAGTGCCACGTGGTACAAATGTCCAATAAAATGGTGAAACGTGGCGGCAGTGACGTCATTGCTAACGTCATCTCCGTTTGCCACATCACATTTTTTTAAACAGAAAGTTAACAGAGGGGCTTGGGGCTTAACGGAAAACGCTTAAAAGTTATTTTTATAGGGCCTAACTGGATTATGGCCATATTTGCAGGGGCCAAATATACATTTTTTTTCAATTGTAGATGAAGGGGCAACTGCTACTTAAAACTAAAAAAACCGAATAATTATTATGAAAATTGAAATGAAATGTATTTTTTTTGGTATAAACCGGGTAGCTAGGAGCTTGGTTAAACTGAAAGAGACCCCAGCCATCTCATCTAAGTGCTATTGAGTGAACAAATAAGTTAAGGAGAAAATCTTGTATGCAGGGAAGAGTAATAATAGCGACATATGGATGAAAATCTATATATAAAAAAAAAGACATATGGATGAAAAGTGTTATGAATAATGGATGTCCACTTCCACTTCTCCTTTACTCCATTTGTAATGGGTTATTAGTGGCACTTTAAATTTGACCTTTCACTTGCCCTGGGACCTCACAGTTGTGTGCGTGAGTTTCTAGTGACAATTGCCATTTCGTCTACATGAAATTTGTTTTTTTAGTGGGAAAAAGTGAAGTTTATAAAACATGTAGTATATTGTTATAGAAATTTATAAATTGAAGTTGACACCTTTTAAACTACTTAAATATTTTTTTACTAAATATATGAATTTGGATATTAATATGATATTTTGTTATTTTGGAAAACAATTATTAGAATGATATAATGATATTAAATAATTGTTAATTAAGTAATATTTAACACTACTATTTAGATGTCATAAATGTTGAATAGAGATTTATTATTAAAAGAAGATTATTGAGATTTAATTTAAAAAATTAATTGAAAATATGGAGGAGCATTCTAAAACCTCAACGCACACGCTTCTCCCTCAACGCACACGCCTCTCTTCTCCTCTCCTCTCCTCTCACACGCCTCTGCTAGGGTTTGTTGATTTCGTGAGCAAACTTGATGATTGAAGTTTGGAACAGCTTCAATCTTCCACCACGAAGCTTCGAACGCAGGTTATACACAAAACCCCTTTGTTTTGCTTTACTGATTTGAGGTTTCGCAAAACCCTAATCTTCGTTTTCGTGAATCTCAGGTTCTTGATGCTGGGTTTTCCAACGAACAACAACACGAAGGTAATGAAACCCACTCTTCACTGTTTTCTTTCTTATTTCATTTTTGGAAATTGTAATCAGGATGAGCATCAAATTAAACCGTTTTTTTTTATGGTTCGTTGTCTTCAATAAATCTAGATCTTTGATTGGTTCTTCTGATTTTCTATTTGGTAAGCCATGTTATGTTGTGTTTCCAAAACGGTGAGTTTTAAAAGGAGAATTGTTTTTGGTCAATTTTTATGGATGCTCAAGTTTTCTATCTGTACTCTTCATCTTAGTAGATTTGGGGTTATAACTTGTGTTTTGTTGAATTTTTAACTTGTAATTCGATTTTATGGTTATTATTATTTTAATATATGAATTTATGTGTGTTAGAATGGTTTTGTGGATTGGTCTAACTTGCTTCTTGCCGTGTAGGGTTGTGATTGACAACAATGCTTGTGAAAATGCTACAGTTATTCAGGTAAACTCAATGCTTTCCTCTGCTTAGATTTTTACAAAATAAAATTAGTTCACAGGAAGAAATAATCTTTCTTTTTTCTTTCAATTGTTCTTTTAAAATCCTTGATTGTAATTTTCCCTTAGGATTGTTTCCAAGTTAATTTTAATAATTTAATTTTTCAAGTATCTTGTTATTCATGATTGAAATATCCTTCCAGGTTGATAGTGTCAACAAACATGGGATTTTCCTTGATGTTGTCCAAGTAATTTCAAATATGAACCTTGTAATTAGAAAGGCTTATATATCCTCTGATGGGGTTTGGTTCATGGATGGTAAACTCCTTGTTTCCATGCTGTCCAAGTTAATATTATTATTGCTGTTATTATCTATTATTGACTTTGATTCTGATCCTGGTATAAATTTGATTTTATTTTCAGTGTTCAATGTGATTGATCGTAATGGAAACAAGATCAAATATAAGGAAGTTATTGATTATATTCAGGGGGTATGAAGTTGTATATTTCTAATTTCTTCTAGAATTAGAATGCTTCACTTGACACTTATTTTTGTTGCTCCATCTCTGTGGAAGGTCTTCTGTTTTTCCCACCTTTAGGAATCTTCTTGTTAAATAAGCAGGACACCTATATTAAAATATGCTAATTTGAATTTGGTTTCAATTTTGATAACAAAAGGACGTGTGAGGTGTGATAATTTAAGCATCCTTTTACTCCGTTTCTCCATTGCCGATTTCATGATTGCGCTATGAACTGTTTTTTACCTAAGTGGATGATTTTATGGGAGGTCATTCATGCTCATTCATAACTGATGTTCATGTTCACTTTTCATTTTCGATGATGGAATTGGTGCTTGGTCATGGGGTGATACTACTTACTGGAACAATTTTCAATGGATGGTAACTTTCCTTTACTTTTTTTTTATTCCTCCTTTTTTTTATTCATTGAATGTTGAATAATAGTCATTGTGATGTTTGTTAATGTTTTTTTTAGATATTCCATTTTAACTTCTAAATCTATTCTTGGAGCAGACTTATGTTCAACTACTTACCATGCATACTATTATTTGATCATGCATATGAGTGTATTACAAAGCATCTATTAGTTACTTTGTTTATACTTGATTCTTATGTTTCTTGTTTTGAAGTTGTTGTTTTAATTTCTACTCAAAGTTTCATTAGATGTTATAATTTATAAAAGTTGCAGATATGATATGAAACGCTAGAACATGGTCTATCCTCACTGATAATATATCATGTTCCGAGCTGAATGGATTGGAATTATAAACTGGACAGTTTGAGATTATCAATTGCATTCATCTTCTCTTGTCCTGATTGTAGATAGAAATGAAAAGGCTGCTAGAGCTGCTTTCAATGCCAGTATTGATGAAGTTTAAACCTTTATTGACACTGCTGAAGTTTACGGCTCTGGGGTGAGTATGAATCATATCGATCTAGGTTTCTTTCATAGTTGTAACTTTATTAATGTGTGCCTTTGTTCTGTTTTTCAGCTCGCTTTCGGTGCCATAAATTCCGAGACTCTTCTTGGAAGGTATCTACTTATACTTTTGGTATAATTTTCATATGCAGTGTGCAAGTAAGGTTAAGATTAATGCTTCAATGTTTGTCATCTGAAGATATATTAGGGAAAGAAAAGAAAAGGAACCAGACATCGAGGTTGAAGTTGCAACCAAGTTTGCTGCATTGCCATGGAGATTAGGCCGTCAAAGTGTTCTCACTGCTCTTAAAGATTCCCTCTGCCGACTAGGAATGACTTCAGTGGATCTATATCAGCTTCATTGGTTTGTATTTTATGAGCTTTTTTTAATGATTTTAGATTTTATTGAAGAATGAATAAATTATGTAGCCTTCCTACCAGAAGGTGTTTTATTCATGAATAAATTAGTCCCTAATATGTATTCCAGTAACCAAATTCGTATAACTTCTGAGCATAATTTCAATTATTAAAAGGATTGATATGAGTGGTGCTATATGTTTTCATGAATTAATTTTTCTTTCTATTTAACTAGTCTGAATACTTCATGAATTTAGGAATTCACACTTTTTTCTTTGTACCTTTCCATTGATTGATTGATACATGCTTAATAAATATGCTCGTGTGTTTTGTGGTGAGGAAGACTACTAAAGCTCATTTGTTTGAACAAAATGGTTTCTCTATTTTTTAATAAAAAGTTTCTTCTCCACAAAAACTTGTGTTATTGATATTGATAAATGAACTTTGTAATTTTGCTCTGACTGCTTCTGGAATAGTCAGAGCAAAATTACAAAGTCCATTTATCAACTATAAGTGTACTATGATAATTATTGGAGTTTACTGTTTTAATTACTAACTGTTCTGTTGATATTATCAATTCAGATAAGATGTAACTTATTTGTTTTTTTGCAGCTGCTGAATTCACAGTCTTGAAATTCTGGTTTCTTTATAAAATTGTCTGAATTTTTCCAAGTTATAGTACAAATTCGGTTTCAGCATCTTCAAATAAAGGTGTGGATCTCTATGGGATCAACTTGCTGATCTATGCAGTGCTGATCTTTTAATTTTTAACGGTATCTCTATGTCTTTTATTTTGATAGGCATTATCTTTGTCTTTATGTTGCGGTAACAGTTGTGTTGGGATCTTTTAATGGTGATATATTTACTTATTCTTCTTCCCTAACTGTCTCTAATGCATCATGGTTTTATTACCCCAAACACTAAAATAGTGATTTTCCATTATTTTGACATTGTTTTTCCTCCGAGAATTGATTATGGGCCATGAAGAATCTTAAAGAAACATACTTAAGTGTTTATATAAACGAAGTCTCCAATTGTTGTTTCTTTGTGAAGTGAATAGTTGAGGTTCATTCGCTATTGTTTGAAAGTTGATTTTTCTGTGTGCTTTGGTTTGTTTCCAGATTCTGGTTGTGTTTTCACTTGTGGGGATGGCTCTTTCGGTCAACTTGGGCATGGGGATTACGCCTCACACGCTTCCCCTGTAAATGTGTCATACTTTGTTGATCAGCCTGTTGCAAAGGTAGCATGTGGCATGCGTCATTCCCTTGTCTTGTTGAAAGGTATTGGATTGGTTTAAGTTGTTACCTAGATTGATTGCTTTAGTTTCTCTTTCATTAAGAATGTATGTTTATCCCTCACTTTGTGGTGCACAGGTTGTCCATTAAATCAAGTTTATGGATTTGGCTCTGGGAAGCGAGGTCAACTGGGTGTCTCTAAAGATAGAATTAAATCTATTAATCTTCCTAAAGTTATTAGTGGCTTTGAAGATGCGGAAATCATCGACATTGCCGCTAATGGAGATCACAGTGCTGCATTATCTGGTAAATCCATCAGTTCTTCCTTGCATGATGTCTCACATTTTTCTTAGCAATAATTAAGATAAGCTAAATCATCTGGTGGAAATTCATACACTAAAGAATAGTTAATAGTTAATCTTCTCTTATAAACACTCTTTTGGTTGTTGTTGCATCAGTTGATGGACATCTTTACACCTGGGGAAAAGGCTTTAAGGGATTTGAAGATTCTCACATTCCGCAGTGTTTGAATTCTACATTGAATTTTACTAAAGCCACTTTGGGATGGAACCATGCTTTAGCTATGACTGGTATTTATTGACACTATATACCTAAATTTTTTTATTTCCTTTCTTCTGTCACTTATATGTTTAAGAAGTGTGCATTTTTGTTTTTAAATTTGTTTCAGATGAGGGAGAGGCCTATATGCTTGGTGGCCCACCTTGGAGTGCTTAGTGATATTCACAATGTAAACCCAGCTAAGAAGTTACTAGGTAAGACATCATATTACTGATATTGCTACAGTTTTTAAATTTGTTTTGAGTTATTTAGAACCTTTTAAGACATCATATTTAGATAACACTGTTTCTGTGTGTTGCATTGGATATACACTATGATCTATCCATTTATACTAGTTTCTTCTTCTTTGTTTCTTCTTTGTTTCTCTTCGTTTCTTCGTTTGTTTCTCTGCTAGGGTTCTTAAAAATCAACACTGATCTTGATGATTTCTATCTTTCAGGTGATGATTCTTGTAGATGCGAGCTACAACATCAATCACAAAGCTAGGAACTCGGCTTATCTTGCGTTTTCTTTCTTCGTTGTTACTGTTTGTTAGATACTTCCATTTTGTCAGATATACATTATACATATACAGAATAGGAAAATTTATTTACTTGTTCAAATCATGGTATTTCAATTTCAGATGCAATGTTCAAATACTTTGCTTATCTAATGGTGATTAGCTTTGGACATTCTGTTTGCCTTGTAATTTATAGTAGTAATGCCTTATGTGTGTTTATCTTGATTCTTTTGTGATTTTTGCATTTGTCAGCTTATGCTTGTTTTAAATTAAGTTTCAACATAATTGTATTTTCTTTCTCTCTATTTTGTAGTTGAATTTTCTTCCAGTGATTTTTTTTCGTAGTAATGAACCATATGTTGCCACTTCCAGTGGCTAACAAATAATTTTTTTTTTACAAAAAAATGAACTTTTAAAGTCAGGCGGAACTAAAGCCTGACTTCAAAACAGACTTACGAAGTCAGGCAATAATAAATGCTTGACTTTAAATCATACTTACGAAGTCAGGCAAGAATAAATGCTTGACTTTAAATCATACTTACGAAGTCAGGCAATAATAAATGCTTGACTTTAAAACAGACTTACGAAGTCAGGCGAAATAAATGCTTGACTTTAAAACTGACTTACGAAGTCAGGCGAAATAAATGCTAGACTTTAAAACTGACTTACGAAGTCAGGCGAAATAAATGCTTGACTTTAAATCAGACTTACGAAGTCAGGCTATCGCTTGACTTTAAAACTCCTGACATACAAAGTCGACTTAATAAAAGTCAAGCGGGCGCCTGACTTTAAATCCCCTTTTCGCCTGACTTTAAATCCCTTTTTTGCACTAGTGATCTGACTCGTCAAAGATAATTGAAGGCTCCAGAAGAGCTAATATACTGTTATTCAGGGGGAACAAATTTAGACATTAATAATGCATTATATTCCCCTAAGCCTCATAGAAATTTATTAAGTTTTAAGCATATCCATCGAAATGGATATTATATTGAAACAAGAAATGAAATATTGAACTTCTTTATTTAACGAGACATGTTTTGGATAAAATAAGTGTAGTGGAAGTGTTGCCCGCTTTTCCTCTAGTTTGTACTACAATTATATTAGTGCAATTGAAGCACATGTTGTTGTAAACCAAAAGTTTACAAATAACAATAAATTTGTTGTTTGGCAAATCGGTTGGGCCATCCCGTGTTTATAATGATGCGAAAAACAATTGCTGGTTCATGTAGTCATCAATTGAAGAACGAAAAGTTTTTTCAATCTTTTGAGTTTCATGTATCTCTTGTACACAATGGAAGTTTATAATTAGACCATCACCACAAAAATTGGAAGTAAATATCTCAACTTTAGAACGAATACATATGGTGATATTTGTGGGTCAATACACCCACCATGTGGACCATTTAGATACTTTATAATTTTAATTGATGCATCAACTAGATGGACACATGTATTTGTCGTCAACTGATCACAACTAGAAGTTTGTGAGATTGTTTACTATAACTTCACTAAGAGCTCATTTTTCCAAATTGTCCAGAAAACATCTGACGAGTATGATATGTCTATTAGAATTGATATTGGACATCACGTAGCATATGTTCATTCATAAATTGGTCTTGAAGAACCATTCTTTAGACGTCTAAAGTTAATTATATGACAAATACTTATGATATAAGAACTTCCAATTTCTACTTGAGAGCATGAAATTGCAGCATTGATTCGCATCAAGCCAACAACTTATCACAGCTATTCCCCTATACATTTGGTTTTTGGTCACGAAACTAATATTTCCCATCTTAGAATTTTTGAATGTGCAGTGTATGTTCCAATTTCTCCATTTACAATGCACTATGATGAATCCTCAAAGAATTTTTACTTGAGCCAATTTCTACTCGAGCCATAAATTAGAGACTTGTTTATAGTCGAGTTTGATGATTATTATTTTGTGAATTAAATTTCCTAACATTAGGGGGAGAGAATAAGCAGTTGAAAAAGGAGATCAGTAGGAATGAACTATCATTGTCCCATCTTGATCCTCAAACTAAATAGTGTGAACTAGAAGTTCAAAAGATAATTCATTTGCAAAGCTTAGAAAATCATCTATCAAATGCATTCACTGATCCAAAGGTGTGACCAAATCATACATATCAGCTGCTAATGCTCCAATAAAATGGATGTCACTGTTGGACAATCGAATATTGAAAATGAGTCTCAATCGCGCATGAAGCGTGGTAGACCAATCAGTTCCAAAGATAAAAATCCTCGAATAAGAAAATGAGTTAAAACGAAAGATGGTCCAAGCGAGGATATAGAAACTCTAAAAGAGTCTTTAGTCATAATTAACATTTCGGTTCCAGAAGAACTAATTAGGTACCTGAAAAATTCTGAAATTAAAGAGATCTCAATGAATTATGTCAAGAATGAAATACAATGGAACCGAAATGAAGTCAGCGTTGACGGTATTTTTACATATAATATAGCGCTGAATGTGATAAATGATAGCGAGGATCATGAACCAAAGTCTACTAAAGAGTGTAGGCAAAGTGAGAACTGGCCAAAATTGAAAGATGAAATTGAAGTAAAATTAAGCTCATTTTACAAAAGTTTTTGGACCTGTCCGTAGTCTAAACACCTGAAGGTGTGAAACCAGACGTATACATATGATTTTTTTTTTGTTCAAAAACAGAATGAGGATGTTGAAATTGCGAGGTTCAAGGCTCGACATGTTGCTCAAGGGTGGATGCAAGTATTTTTCAGTACTTAATTAGCCTTGTAGCACATGAAAAGCTCAGTTTTCACAAGATGAATGTTGCTACAAATTATTTGTATAACTCATTTGATATGATAATTATATGAAGATCCCTGAAAGATCTAATATTCTGAGACACACTCTTCAGACTCTTAAGATGAGTACTCAAATTGAATAAATTCCTCCATGAGATAATATAAGTTGAACACATGTTGTATAATCGTCTCAATTCACATTCTAAAGGAGGGATATAAAATTGAATTTTATGAAAAGATCAAGACATGAATTTGCTATAGTTTTCTATTATTGGAACTCCTAAAGAGAGTTTTCCAAAATTATAGATTGTTCAAAGAAAGAGTTCTAGATGAATGACCTCAAATTATATCTGATGGATTTTGAGGTTTACATAGAAAATCCCTAAAGGTTTCAAGATAAAAAGAAAGATCTTCAAATAAATTCTTTTGAAAAACAAAGTCTCATCTTGATCTATAGAAATTATTTATATTGAGTACATGAGTTGTGTGGCAAGAAAATAACAAATATCTCGATTCTGAAAACTATAAAAGCGTACATGCATATTACTAAACGCTACATTGTATGATATGATAATTAGTAGTAATATAGTTCATCACAAACCAAAATGCATCAGAAAAAGGGTAAGATGCATATTTTATGTTTGACTATTATAATGAGTAAATCATTTTATGTATGTTACAAAAATTAACCATGCAAATACAAAGTATTTTTCTGATCTAGATCAAGTCAGATTACAAGTCAGCTATTATCTACATGTGGTGACATTGAAATATCCTTATGATCTATAAAACAATCTATGGTCCTTGCTTCTTCATTTCATGCCCAAATTCCAACAATTCAAGGAAGATGTTTTAAAGATAATACTAATCGCAAAGCTCCAATAAAAGAGGATACACCACAAGTGACAGCGGAGTAGATTGCTCCATATGCACTCAGGGAGAAACTCCAAATGTTGAAATTCATATTCTAAAGTGACGCTTCATTCAGGGGGAGAAAAGCTGCACTTTTTTTCCTTTGCCATGGTTTTGTCCCACTGGATTTTCCTGGAAAGATTTTTAACGAGGCAGTTCCCACTGGCAGGATATTGTACTAGGCCACTGGGTTCTACAATTTGTTACTGTTATTTGTGTTACTCACTAGCTAAATTACTAATTTAAATATAGAAGTAAACTCAACAATCCTCGTGGGAACGATCTCTACTTACTCTTTATTACTTGTTGCGACTGTGTATACTTGACATACTCTCTTCCCACAACAAGTTTTTGACGCCGTTGCCAGGGATTGTGAAAGTTAATTTCTATTGTTTAGTTTGTAAGTTTAGTTAGTTAAGAGTCTTTTGTTTAGCGTGCTCTGTTTTTCAACAATTTATTTTCTTTTAATTTGTATTGTACTTTGTGTTTGTAAGGTGTTCTCTTTATTGTTTTTAGTGTTATTATTTGTGTTTGTTACTTTGTGAAAAAAATTCCACTTTATGCCATGGACCATTGGAGTTTTTACTTTATGCAAGAATTGAATGCTGAACAACTATGTTTCATTTATGATTCTCATGGGAATAACATGAAAGGGGCTGTTATGAGACAAATCCATCTTCTCAAGCTCAATCTGAAGGATTACAGGAGGACAACTCTAGTTTGAAAGAACTCTTAGCTCAATCCATTGAATCTATGATTAAACACCGTGAGAATATCAAAGTGGCTAGTGACAACTTTCAAGTGTCATGCAAGAATATAAAGGCTCACTTTAAGACAATAATGGAGCATTTAAAAGAAGAGAGTTGTATTGAAGAGGTGGTTGAGAAAAAGGAGGAAAATAGTGTAGGATTGGAAGATGAATGTGGTCATTTGGGGAACTCTGATTTTAAAGAACTTTTAGTTCATTCCATTGAATCTACTGAGGTGGTTGAGCAAGAGGAAGAAAAAGAGAGTGTAGAGTATGAACTTGAATGTGGTCATTTGGAAATAGTGGAAGAAAACCAAAAACATTGTGTAGTTGTAGAACAAGAAAAATTCAAAAATAGTGACAAGGAAGAAAAGCCAAGGTTGAGGTATGAAAAGAGTCATGTGAAAATTGAGACTCAACCCTTGGTAATTGAAGAAAAGAGTCCTCCGCAAAATGAGCTTCAATTTTTTCAAGAGAGGGGGAATTCCTATCCCAAATGCTTATTGGTTGGGGCATGAGAACACTTTCTTCCATATGCCAAATACATGGGGCAGGTATGAATAAGAGGTCTTGCGGTATGTATGAGCTGTCAATTATGCAGAATTCTATTGCTGTAGCACCATGTGCTACAGCACTCGTGGTTGAGGTGTTGAGCACGTGGTTAAAATAGTTAAAACGAAGATGATGAGAAAGATGAAGGAGAGCATAATAAGAGGGAAGTAAGGAAGGATCCCCCATTTTGCATGAACCCACACCACCCACCCAAAAATCTTTCCACGACACCTTCACCTATACCATTACCAACCAAAGAACCATCCCCTCCACCTAAAACACCTCCATCACAAAATCCAAATTCTCACATTTCCAACCATTAATCCACCCCTACCTCAAGCCAAACCATCAAACCTTATCCCAACACCTTCCCCACTTCCAAAACAACCCAGTCTACACAAGTCCCCATCTCCTAAGAAACTTCCCTCACCAAAACAAAAATCATCTCAGCCTCACAAAAAGGAAAAATCCACCCAAAACTCAACCTGCCACAAAGCAACCACCAAGGCTATTGGAAACTAAAGTGCAGAGAGTGGATGCTGTCACAGAAAGTGCTATAGCATCAGTATCAGCAAGCAGTGTTGCAGCATCTGCTGCAGCACCAAAGAAAGCTGTAAGAACAAAAATGGTGGCCAAAAAGAGGCCAATGATGCCTAAATCTGTTGTGGAGGAACCTATTTCAGTTGTAGCAAATGATTGGGCCCCCCTCCTACACCAGAGCCTCCATTAGCCAAAGATACCTACCACAAGACTTAGTCTGGCCGATGACTCTTAAAACAAGCGCTACTGGGAGGCAGCCCAGGGGTTTAATCTAAATTTTGTTGTTTTTGCTTCTATTTTTTATGTTGCAGGACTGTTCAATTGCATTGGTGAAGTGAGCATTAACTATGAAGTGGTAGCACCAGAAGCTGCATCATCCACTGCTGCACCAGCTGAAACTGAATAAGAAAAGAATTGTGTTGTGTTCACCAATCAGTAACTCTTCCATCTTGTGTTGTGTTGTGTTGTGTTGTGTTGGTGGTGCTGCCTATTTTCAAATAAACCTGTTGGATGCTATAGCATCTGTAATAACATCCAGTAGTTGTGTATGATTTCAAATTTATGTTGTGTTAAATGTTTTAAATTTCAATATTGTAGTGTCCAAAAGGCCCCTACCATGAGAATTGCATGAGAAGTGGAGACACTATTAGGTCTTAACTTGGGGGGAGGACCTTAAATGTGTTTAATGTTATGTATGTCAAATGTTAATGTCATGTGTGTTTGTTGAATAGAAATCATGATCAGTTGCAACTCCTAGTTTTTCAGTAATAGAATATGTTTTTTGCTTGGCTAAATTTAGTGATGATTAAGTGTATGTGTAGAGTAGCAATGTTTGAATAATGACTGGTTTTATTGCTGCTTCTACTCTCAAACTCTGGTCTTAGCAAGGAAGCTAGTTAGCTAGGGATAATCTGATGCTGAAGTTAGTCCTGGTAAACCAAGGTTTAGTCAAGTTTTCATTAAAAATTTAGAGTAGCATTTGATGCTAAGTTTGGGGGTGCATTGGTTATATTAAGGCTGGGTATGAAGATTATAGGAAGACCAGTGCAATAGGCTCACAAAGTATACAAATGTATTGTCAATTGGTCATGTAGATTGTAATTAGCTGCAATTGCCCGAAACAAATGCTGAACTATTCCAAAAATGCATATAAAAAAAGAAAAAAAAGAAATATAAATGCAAATAAAGGAGTTCAGCAATGAGGGAATTGTAGCTAAATCTGTTCATCAAGTTACCAGTGTTATAGCATCCAACGCTATATCACTGAGAAATTACCAAGTCAATAGTTAGTGCATTGGCCAAAGATCTAAAATACCTAATCAAGCCCTATGTTGTGCTTTGAATCCCCTTGAACTGGACTCAGCGAAGGGCGATTAGTTCCTTTGATTAGATGAGTACGTCCCTTTGCTGATGTTGGCTCTTTAACCCAGGTGCGAGAGGCGTTGTATTCGGCCTCGAGTTGTGGTTGGTCGCATTCGGAGCTCCCGCAGGATGTACCTGCAATGGTACTCCAACGCCCAAGTCACTGGGGGTGAATTTCGAGCAGAGTAACGATAAGTTTTTGTGCGTACCTTTTAGGTGAGGTCAGAGCCCTATATATAGCATCAGAGGCTCTGCAGGCGACCGTCGGATCGCATATGGCTTAATTTCCTGCCGTTGATCTGTGAATCTAGGTTGTGTAGCACTGCTTCACAATTGGGCCGCTCGTGGCCGGCCCAGTTACTTCAGTGGGCTGTGCCCAGTCCAGAATAGTTGCCCCCCAGGCCGAAGCCATCGATGTGGACGGGTTCAGGCCTGAGAGCGGTTACCCCCCAGAGGGACACAAACCAATAACTACACAGTATATCAAAAATCATCATCAACCTAATGCAATAGCAAGACAACTGAATCGGTAAGACACAAGATCATAAGCAGGCAAGCATTCTCAAGTTATCTCTTTTTTACACATCTCACCGGTGTTTCTCTCTTTGAGGTGTTTAGGGTATTCACTCAATTCACAGTACCTGCATCATCGTTTCATAGGCTTGAACAAGTACTATACAAATCAATACACAAGAAATACACACACACTTTTTGAGGACTTTCAAAGGTTGTAATGGGGCTTAGGTAAGGGTGGATACATTTGGATAAGTAGGTTACAACTTGGAGTTAGGCCTACTTCTCTCTTTGTCAATTTCAACAATCTCACTCACTTACCCATTTTTCCCAAAGCATTCCACAAGAGAAGGAATTATTTACTTATTTATTTATATATAACTTTTTTTTTGAAATATATATATATATATATATATATATATATATATATATATATTTCTTTTTCCTTCTTTTCTTTGTATGTTCCTTTCTCTTGTATACCACCCCAAACTTAGATGTTGCTATTCCATGAGCAACCCCAAACTTAGAATATTTCTTCACTCTCATGCTTTAATCTACCTAACTCCAAGTTAAGAAAAATTCGGCTATGATTTGCAGGAAAATTAGAAAAAATAAACAATTAGGCTCAGAGGGGCTAACAAGGGATCGCAATTAGAGGGTTGGCTTGAAAGGCTCAGGTTTTCAAAAATTTGCCTCAGTGTGTATATAAATCACATGCAAGATAGTTAAGTACAAGCTCAAGTTCTGCAGACTAATGCAAGCAAGGAATAATCACACAATGAATAGAATAAGTGTTTGGGGGCAAACCTCACAGCTGGGAATTTTTAGAGATGTTACTTGAGAGGATGCCCACAGATGATCTCAGTCTGCCTCAACTTTTGGCATGACCACTAGCAATACCTGATGATAAAATTTGACACACTAGCAATCACAAGGTAAAATGTAAAACATATGAAACTAAATACCACAAATCATCATAATTGAAGCTGCTTCCAAAAAGTTTAAGATAGTGGTGCCTCAATATCACAGTATAAGTTGTAATAATATAGTACAGACCAAAGTGCAAAATAAAGTCAAAAGGGGAAAGTAGGACTAAAAATGCAAGATAAAAATGTCTGAAAATAACAGTAAAAGATAAATGGGCCTCCTGCTCAGGGAAAAGAAATGTGATCATCAATGTACTCATCCCCTGAAAGTAGGGGGTCTTGGGAGTCGAGCTGCTGCTCTGCCGGTGGTGCTGATGAAGATGCACCTGCTGCTCTATTCTCTGCCATATACTCCTGGGCCACCAGGTGGACTCTAGTTGATGCAAGGTAAGAGGCGTCTATGCCCTGCTGCTGTAGTAGCATCGACGTCCCGCACCAGTTGGCCATATGGAGGTCATACTGGAAGGAAGGGTCGCTGCCATACAGCTGACGGTAGGATGGGCCTGCTGGCTGCTGCTGTGCTGGAGATGCTGGCTGAGGTGGTGGTGCTACTCCATCCATAGGCCCATCGAACTGCTTCATGAACCAGGCTGCAGTGATGGGCTCCCTGGGGTAAACTAGTAAATCATCAGGGTACTCAGGACAGCCCTGCTGTATACATAAGGCATGGATTACTAAGGCATGCCCCAATCTAGCCCTAGGACATCTGACTATCTCTGCAATGCTCTCAGATATGGCTCTCCCCAGGTTCACCCTCTGGCCTCTCATAATGGCCAATAACCCCATGGCCACCTTGACCTTCACATCAGTAGAGTTGGAACAAGAGATGATCGACTGGTTGAAAAATGCATTCCAGGCCTTCGGGATTGGCTTTAGTCCCATGTTGCAAAAGCGACGAGGAAGGTTCCGGGATCCGGCCCATTGTGCCCCTGGACGACACAGCTCTCTTAATGTCCCCTCATAATCAATTTTCTGGGGGCAACTACAGCGGCACACATAGCACAGTAGGCCTCTGTAGGTAGCCCAAGCAGGCTGTTGATGCTGTCCGAAGAGTAGGACACAGTCTTGCCTGACATAAAATGATGTAGACTTGTCCTTCTCCTCCTCCCAATAGGCATTGGATAGAACTCCCTGACCAGGCTCTGGTTCACCTGCTTAATCATTACATTGAGCGGAAGCCACCCCAACTCCCGTAGTGTGGAAGTGATGATCGGGAACTCATCTGTGGTGAGGTCAAAGGCCCTTTCAGGATTTATCTTCTTGCCCTTGACCACCTGCTGGTACCGCTCTTCGTGCTCAGGGGACTTGAATCTGTCAACCTCAACTGGTGGTCCCCCTCTCCTTTTCTTGGAGGTGCCTGCATTGCTTGGCCTCATTTTAGTTTACCTGTAAATGTCCTGTAATGAAACAAAACCAGAATGCAGTACAAATTGTTAGTTCTCGGTGGGTCCTTGGTGTGGCCCCCACTCCAGCAGAGAAAATAACAAAACAACCAAACCATAGTGTCTGAGTACCAAGTCATCTACCCTAAGGTTTAGAAATATAGCAGCATTAAAAACAAGGCTAGCAACCAAAACCAGAATTCACTTAAGCATTTTCACAAACACCTTGGCTACACCGATTTTTTTCATTTGGGTATTTCGTCAAACACCTTGTCTACACCGATTTTTTCATTTGGGCATTTCATCAAACACCTTGGCTACACCCCAAAATCAACTTAGTTCTTACCCCAATTCAATCATTCAGTCCCCAAATTCAGAAATAAACATTAATCATGCAATGTACTACAGTGGGGAACAATTTCCAATTCCTAATTTGTCCTCCAAACCCCAAAATTTGTAACCCCAAATTCAACTCAACAACTCTCAAATCAAATAGAAATTTCTACTCTAATTGAATTATAATGTTAAAATCAATACCTGGAGATGTTTGGTGATGATGATTTCGTGCAAAGTAGCAAGAATCCACGACCAAATTAGAGCAAAGACATAATGGGGAGGGAAGGTTTGAGGTGTGGGCACAAAAGAGGGAGAGGGAAATTTCAATTTTTTTTTTTGTTGTGTTCAGTCTGCCTGGGAATCAGGCTAAATCGTCTCGCGTCGCGACGCGACCCGTATTCATCGCGTCGCGAAATCAGACAGATCCGTCTTTCAAGGAAAAATTTTAGTCCGTCGCGACGCGAAAGTACTCAGGACAGTTTTCTCTCAAAAAATCCTTCTCTTTCGCGCAGCGAAATTGACCGACACAGTTTTCGCATCAAGCTAACAGAAAATTAAAATTAAATTGAATACTTAAAATTAAACTAAAATAAATACTTGGTACCTCACAGCGGGTTGCCTCCCACTCAGCGCTTCTTTAACGTCACTAGCTTGACGGTTGTCAAAAGATGACTCAGTTTGGCTCCGGTGGAACACTCAGCTTTTTCAGTGCCTCTTTCAGCACTCCCTTGGCATACTCTACCTTCATCTTGCAGTTATGATCAGATTCACCAACAGCTTTCTTCAGGTCTTCCCATACAACATATGACTTCTCACGGGGTGAGTGAGTGGGAGTTCTCTTTCCAACCATCGGAGGATGAGTGGTCTCAATGCAGTGGCATTCTTCTTTTTCCTTCATTGGGGCGGTGGACTCAAGCACATTGAAGGTCACAACTTCATCTTTGACCCTTAATTTCACCGTCCCTTCAGCCACATCAATTACTGCCCTACTGGTAGCCAGGAAGGGTCTTCCCAAAATGAAAGGAATGTCATTGTCCCCATTCATGGAGCTTTTGACATCCGTATCCCTATCCAGTTGCAAAATTACAAAGTCTACTGGGAAGAGGAACTTGCCAACCTTGACCAAGACGCCCTCCACAATCCCATAAGGATTCCTGATGGACCTGTCAGCAAGACGCAAGGTCATGGTGGTTGGTTTCACTTCTCCTCCGCCCAGTTTCTTCCACATGGCTAGGGGCATTAAGTTTATGCTCGCCCCCAAATCACAAAGTGCTTTATCAACCTTTTCTTCACCAATTTTGCACGGGAGGGTGAAGCTCCCAGGATCCTTCAACTTCTGAGGAAGCTTGTTTTGTATTATGGCACTACACTCCTCGGATAAAGCCACAATTTCATCATCCTTAAACCTCCTCTTTTTAGTCAACAATTCCTTCATGAATCTTGCATACATGGGCATTTGCTCTAATGCCTCTGGGAAAGGAATGTTGATCTAGAGACGCGAGAAAATTTCCCTAAACTTGGAGAATTGCTCCTCCTTCTCTTTCTTCTTGGGTAATGGGGGGTAGGGCAATATCATGTATGATGGGATCTCCTGGACCTTTTCTCTTGCCTCACCCTCAATTTTCTCACTCCCTGTTTCTTTTTCTTTTTCTTTTTCAACCACCTCATTTTCTTTTTCCAATTTCTCACTAGGCTTGTGCTTGGCTACCTCAACGGGTCTCAACTCTTTACCACTTCTCAGTGAGATAGCATTGCAGTTCTCATTCTTGGGGTTATCCACAGTGTTTGCAGGGAAACTACCATTGGTCTTCTCAGCTAATTGCTTTGACAGTTGGCCAATTTGGGTCTCCAAGTTCTTCATGGATGCTTCATGGTTCTTTCCCATGTTTACCATTACCTGTTCTTGGGACTGGAAGGTGTTTTTGGTCATTTGCATAAACTGTGTCAACGCACCTTCTAGCCGAGAAGGGGGTTTTTGTTGTTGATTAGGTGCCTGAGACTGTTGTTGGGAACCTGAGGCTTCATTGTTTTTCCAAGAAAAGTTGGGATGACTCCTCCACCCAGGATTGTAGGTGTTGGAATAAGGGTTCCCACCTTGTTTTTGGAAATTTCCCATATAATTGGCTTGTTCCATTGCCTCTCCTTGGGCTGCACAATCCCCTTCATGGTCTTCTCTGCCACAATAAATGCACCCACCTGTTTGCATTGCTTGGGCGGTTGCTTGGCCTTTTGACCCAACCTCACAAGCTGCAGCCAATTGTTTGGTGAGGGCCTCAATCTGCATGGACATTACTTTCTGCTGGGCTAACATTGCACTGTTTGAATCTAGCTCCAGCACACCCTTTTTACTTATACCTCCCCGGGCAAGTGTCTGGTTCGCCGAATGATAACACACATATTGGATGTCTTCAAGTACAAAATAACTCCAGAAATGCAGGAATGGCTTACAAAAGGATTTCCTACTACAAATGGATTTCCTACTACAAATTTCTAATACTAAGCTAAATCCCCAGATAATGACTATAATACAATCAAAACCCTACACAATTTGGTCCTAAAATTGGACAACTTACATCATATGACAGAGAGTCAACAAGGGGCAATTTGTGTTCATCTAATCGCCTGCGCTGAGGCGACTTGAGCTTATACCCGTTCGACGGGGTCCTTTGTATTCTTGGAAGACATGGTGATTTGCCTTTATTTGATCCCCTTCGCTGAGACGACTCGAAGTGCCCGATCGACGGAATCCTTCGTGTCCTTGGATGACAAGGCAATCAGATTCTGACTGATATGACGTTACGTCTTTCGAGGACAATGATGACGAGTAATGACGCGATGGTTCATTTACCGAGGCGTGCTTTTGCAGGGGGAGGCGACGGGTCGCGTCCCTTTAACTTCCTTTCTGTTCCTGTTATATATATATGAGGTCTTTCTTTCCTCGTTCCCACTTTACAGTTTTAGTAGATTGCTCTGAGGGCGACCTCCATTTTTCTGGTGAGCGGTTATCATTCTTCCGGCGGGTGATCTAGTTTTCAACGAGCGATCTAGTTTCAACCCGTGCTTGCTTTGTTTCTGGGCGGTCTCTCCAAATCACTTTCAGGTATCTACCTTCCATTTTCATTCCATTTCTACTTTAACCGAGGAGGGGGTGTCGGGCTCGGGGTCGACCTTGTCGCCCCTTCCGTTAATCATCTTCTAGGGGTCCTGACTTTTATGCCCCCTCCTCGCAGGGCAATTTTATTCTGGCGAGGACAAAGCAAACCGATCGTATTTCAGGTGAGCCTCTTGTTCATTTGGCCGAGCAGGTAACTCATCCGGCCACATGTGAAGCGATGAGTGGTTTCTTGTCCGAAGACAGTTCTTATCCTTCTCTCATGAACATATCGAGATCGTCGGGGGACCCTCCCTCCGTGGATATGTCTGATCAAAGCTCTTCGCCAGCAGATTCCCCTCCTTCTCCTTCCACTGGTCAGTCGTTCTCCCCCGCATCCGGGAACGACGTCACTCCAACTAACAACGTAACCGCTCAAGATCAGGGCGCCGACAAAACGGACGAGATTCCGGTCGAGCCCGTTGTCGCAGCTGCCCCAGTTGATCGGGAAGAACCGGACTGGGGAAACACCGTAGGTGAAGATCGATCTTGGGTTTCTCTGGGCATCGTTGAAATGGTGCCCTCAATAATCAAGCCAGGGGACGAGTTGCTCAGTTATTACGAGAGGATGGTGGGCGATCCCGGGCAACAGTGGAGGGTTGAAGGTGCTGCTGAGACCGAACACGCGGCCGTCGTCCCTTCCACACTTAAATTCACCATGTATACGAATGTCCTCCGTGATGTGGGAATTCGCCCTCCTTTCACTGTTTTTCAGCGGCAGGTCTTGCGCTACCTGGGGGTCGCCCCGTCTCAGCGGCACCCTAATACTTGGGCGTTTGTCAATGTGTTTGAGCTGTTATTGAGGGTAATTGGGCGTGAGTGTTCTCGCTACCTTTTCTTCAAGATTTTCGAACTGAGTAGACGGCCTGAAGCCAACAGTAACAGGACTAGGTAGGAGCATTTGAGTATTAAAGGTCATCAGGACTTTAAGCTCTTCAAACCTTATTCTGACTCGATGAAACCGTGGAAGAATTCTTTCCTATGGGTCGTCACAGTGTGTGACGAGGCCTGCAGGGCAGTTGCCTCTTTGGACAACCGAGGAAAGGTGACCGGTTTCAAATTTCCCATGGGGTGGACCTATGTTCATTACCGTCGTAGTCCGGCCACATACAGGACCCGAGCCCGTCTTCACGAGAGCGACTTGGGAACTTTGGAGCTGCTCGGAAATATGGCCTATTGACTGAAGGAGGGGCAATTCAAGTGTTATCAGTTGGCCCGTGTTTGAAGTGATGATGAGTTTAAAGTCGTTCTTGGTGCGAGTGGCTTTTGAGCTCCAGTCTTTTTATTCCCTTACTCGTTCATCGTTCTAATTGATTTCTCATTATGTCTTTTGTAGGTAGCATGGCTGGTGTTGGGATTGAGGAACTAATGAGGAGGGCTAAGAGAGGGAAGAAAGCTCCACCCACATCCACCCCAGTTGTCACCGTTCCCTCTCTGGATTAGGGTGGAACCACCACGGGGGTGGATGTGGGCGGAGGCTTCTCCTCGCCCATTCACAAGAAAAGGGTGTCATACCCCAATTTTGTCCGCCTAAGTCAAAAATATTTTTCTCAATTTTTAGGAATTTCAGAAAATAATATAGTGCATATTTTTGCATTTTTCGGGCATTTAAATAAAAGCAAATTAATTATTTTTGGACCAAGACCAGGTCAAGGACATGGTATACACGTTACTCTACCAAGGATTATTTTTGTATAATTTTTGGAAAGAAAGTCCCAGTCCAAAATAATTAAAAATGCATTTTCTCCATTTTTAGTGCATAGAAAAATGAAAAAAGACCATTAAATATTCCTCAATTATTAAATTACAATTTTTATTGTCATGAATGATTAGAAGGATATTTTATGGTGCCCAAAAAATGTGACACATTTTCAATAGGTGCACTATCACTTCCATGCCCAAAATTCAAAAACTCAAAAAAAAGGGAAGTGTCCTCAATAAGACAAAAGACCAAAAACAAGTTTTTTTTTCTCTCTCTCTCTCCCCCCACAATTTCGAAATTCTCTCTCTCTCTCTCCCCCCCCCACAATTTCGAAATCCCCGCTCTCTCTCTCTCCCCCTCTCACAAAATTCTTCCACACTCTTCTATTGTACTATTATTCCTTATCTTGAAGGAAGATGCCTTGTACCATCCTTAAACCTCCTCCTTTGGTGCATATCACCAATTCTCACTCACTCTCATGAGGATTGATGCCCTCTTTGGTAAATAACCCCACCCTCTCACACTCACCTCTTCATTAGAAAATGCAAACTTACTTGAAATAGAACATTAATCCATCCCCATTCTACCCTTAACCCTATTTTCACCTAGACCCATATATAAGCCTACACTCCAAAATAACAAGGGAGGCCTCATTTTCACCCTAGCACACCAAAAACTTCTCCCTCTTCCTCTCTTCCACGAAATCTCTCTCACTCCCTCACTTCATCCTTCAATCTTTCACCATCAAATCTTCGATTTCTTGCTAGATCATCATCATTCCTTCCATTCTCTTCAAGGTGGCATCATCAAATTGCTAAGAGCTAGCAATCTTTTTGGGTTCAAGGGTAGATCCAAGTTCATTTTGAGTCTATATCATCTCCTTCTTCATTTCTTTGTGATTTTGAGGTAAGCCTTGAAACCTTGCATCTCATATTTAGTTTTTCTTGCATAATCTCTCTTCTACTCCCAACTCCTTCTTGATTGCTTGTTGTTGTCGCCTTGAGGATCCGTTTCAAACATTTTGACAAGGACTTAGGGAGCCTTGGGTGTTTGAGATGGGTCCTTGGCCTTGAAGGAGTTGTTCTTCTACTTGATTAATTTTCCTTGCATTTTTACACATTTTTCACTAAAGTTCATGAAATAAAACATCACTTTCTTTCAAAAAAGGTTTCGGCCATGTAGTGTTTTTAGTGGTTCATGCATTTCTTTGTTCATTTATGGTGTTTAAGTTAAATAAAAAAGTGGATCTAGCCAACTATGCTTTTAGGTTCATAGGTAGAAATTAGGGTTTTTATTGTTCTTGCATTTCCTTTGATTTTGAGTTGAAATAAATGATGGGATGACAATTGTTTGAGCATCAAATGTATGGGTAGATCCTAGGGTTTATGTTCATATGCTCATTGATGTGATTTGGTTGCAAGAACATGATAAATTCGTGCTTGAGTTTTCCTTGCTATGCATTCGGCCATAAAGCCTATTTTTTGCCCTCTTTGATTGCTTGAAAATTGTCATCCCATCAAATGTTCGGCATGTTCCTCTTCCGTTTTAGAATACACCAGAATGTCGTCAATAAACACAACCACAAACCGATCCAAATAACTATGGAAGGTACGATTCATGTACTCCATAAACACACCCGGCGCGTTGGTAACACCAAACGGCATCACAGAATACTCATAGTGCCCATATCTCGTTCTGAAAGCGGTTTTCTGAATGTCTTCATCCCTTACCTTGATCTGGTGATAACCCGACCTCAAATCGATTTTGCTAAACACCTTAGCACCTACCAACTAGTCCATCAGATCATCAATTCTGGGAAGCGGATACCTGTTCTTTATTGTCACTTTGTTCAATTGCCTATAATCGATACAAAGTCTCATACTCCCGTCCTTCTTTTTCACTAACAATACCGGGGCACCCCACGGTGACACACTTGGCCTTACAAATTTCTTCTCAAGTAGATCTTCTAATTGCTTTTTCAATTCAGACAACTCTGAGGCGGACATCCGGTACGGTGCCATAGACACAGGCCTAGTACCAGGTATAAGATCAATAGCAAACTCAACCTCCCTCTCTAGCGGGACACTTGGAATTTCATCCGGGAACACTTCAGGAAACTCACACACTACTTGCACCCTTTCAATGATCGCCTGATTCTCAGCAGACAATGACGCCATCAAAGCAAACAGATGAACTCCCTCCTTCATTACCTTATGCAAATGACCAGCAGGCAACAAAACAGATTCTTCTTCTTCGGGAGGAAAGAAACTCACAGATCTCCGGAAACAATTAATATGCACATGGTTAAATACTAACCAGTCCATACCAAGAATGACATCCAACCCTCCCAACGGCAAACAAATAAGGTCAACAAGAAAATCTCTGCCGAAGATTGACAGAGGGCACTTAGCACACACAAGAGAGGTAGTTACTGAACCCTTAGCTGGAGTGTCAATAACCATCTCCCTCATCATAGAAGATAAAACAAGGTCCAATTTCTCAGCACATAAAGCAGCAATAAATGAGTGCGTAGCACCAGTATCAATAATAGCAATCAAAGGAATACCATTAATAAAACATGTACCTCTAATCTCATTAGTATCCTCTGATCCTGCGAGAGCAAACACTTTTCCATAGGACTTCTCTTTCTTCGGCTTAGTACACTTAGTACTAATATGACCTGCTTCCCCACAGTTGTAGCACACCACATCCCTTTTCTCACATTTCGCAGCCACATGACCTTCTTTACCGCACTTGAAACACTTATTATCCGAGCAGTCAAAACTCTTATGGCCCGGCTTGCCACACCTGTAGCACACAACCTTCGCAGGGGCATCTCCCCCGCTTGGTTTCTTATTATCAGCATACCTCTGCTTACCTTTACCAGCCTGAACCTCATACGGCTTACTCCGGTTCTGAAATTTACCCCTCTGATCTCTCATGACCTTGGAGTGAGCATTACTATCATCTTCATATATCCTGAAACTGTCGATCAAATCAGCGAATACCCGAATCTTCTGGTACCCTACAGCTTTCTTTATATCAGCCCTCAGTCCATTCTCAAACTTAATACACTTTGAAAATTCAGAATCAGCATCAGCATAGTGGGGATAAAACTTAGCCAATTCAGTGAACTTGGCAGCATACTCTGTCACTGACATGCTTCCTTGCTTCAGCTCAAGGAACTCTATTTCTTTCTTACCTCTCACATCTTCAGGAAAATACTTCCGTAAGAACTCTCTACGGAAAACAGCCCAAGTTATCTCCTCATTAGCAGTTTCTAATCTCTGCCTCACCTCCATCCACCAATCATCAGCTTCTTCTGCCAGCGTATGGGTACCATACCTGACCTTCTGCGCATCATTACAATCCATGACCCGAAATATCCTTTCAATCTCTTTCAGCCATGCTAGAGCACCATCTGGATTATACTTGCCCTTAAAGACGGGTGGATTCTCCCTCTGGAACGTGGCCAAACTGCGAGTCCCAGCATTTTCAGCACCATTTTGCTGGTTCCCAATAGCCTGAGCCATAGCCTGCAAAGCAGCAGCAAGAGCAGCGTCGTTCCTCCCAGCCATTTCAAACTATCACTGCAGCACAAACAGAAATTTAGAACTAATCTAACAATTCTATTTGTCATAAGACACTATGACAGGACGACTTGGCCGGACAGACCGAACTGCTCTGATACCACTAATGTAACACCCCTTTTCTAATAACCTTACTTTTTAATAAAATCAGAGTTTCTTTTTTTTTTTGAAAACAATTTAAGCGAGTGCTACACTTACTCCATAAAAATCAAAAACTTCAACTTCCATAGTTCAATTAAAACCACAAGATACATAGCACCATAACAAGGAAAACCGTTTAGTTCACGTCAACTAAACACAGT
The DNA here is from genome assembly GCA_039519185.1 of Astragalus membranaceus. NCBI lineage: Eukaryota > Viridiplantae > Streptophyta > Magnoliopsida > Fabales > Fabaceae > Astragalus > Astragalus membranaceus. Next base: position 97,771,290 of record CM076850.1, read on the forward strand.
CACTACCAGCAGCGGAATAATAATTAAGTTCGAAAACAAAACCAATACATCACCAAAAATGGTCTAACAGTATAAAGACAATAACATTAAAGCATAAGACGCCCCCCGGTGCTACGTATCAGAGCATGACACTTCCTACCAAACGAAGGTATAAGGTAACCTTCACTCGTTATTACCTGCACGTTGCCGACATAAGAAGCAACATAAAAGCAGTAGGGTGAGTCTCTTTTCATAATTAATAGCATACGGAATTAAGCACTGCATAGGAAAAGGAAACCAGGCACACCGATTCACAACAATGGAAACAATCACATCAACATTTTATTTCCAAGCAGCACTATACAATATATGATTATGCATGAAATGCAACCCAAACTCCACGGGCACATGCATGTCGGATCCGTCACCAAATACAAATAGGCCGTAGCCTCTGCTCACCAAATAAAACTAGGCCGAAGCCTCTGCTCACCAATAATGCACATGTTTCATGAGATGCTATGGAAATGCATCACAACACACCACAATTTAATCAATTCACCATTTAATTCAGCTCACCATTTTAATTCATATTCTCACCATAGTGCATTAATCAGCTCACCAAATTTAAAATTAGGCCGAAGCCTCTGCTCACCAATCACACCAAAATATACTCACCAATTCAACCCGCCACTCACACCAACACCAACTTCAATTAGGTCAATTTATGATTTGACACGACATAGGGAAAGTGGATAAAAATTGCCATTTGGACACTTGAACACCTCAGCCCAGAAACACCAGTAAAATAATTTATTTTTGCATAAAAATTGGAACATTTGGATAGGCACTGAAATTAGCTTCGAAACTCATTTTGAACCGTTAAATTTGGATAACCGAGTCAAAAGTTACATTAAAAATAAAATAGGGAAAATACTTAGACATCCTGGAAAACTGGCGCATGGGCGCTGGGCGCCCAGGAGCAACACGGAGCTTGGCGCATGGGCGCTTGGCGGCCAGGAACGGCAACACGCATAGGCGCATGGCGCCCAGGAAACAGTAACGCGCATAGGCGCTCGGTGCCCAGGGAACAGCAGCGCGCATAGGCGCTTGGCGCCCAGGAAACAGCACGCGCATAGGCGCATTGCGCCCAGCACAGCAACACGGCGCCCAGGCACTAGGCGCCTAAGGCCAACATGCAAAAAAACTCATTTTACTTCGAAATTGATTTTACACGAGCCAAATACTCAGAATATGAGAACCCAATAAAAATTTTGTCAAAAAGTGAACAGCATTTTTGGCGCCCATGCACTAGGCGCCTAGTGAAAACACGCAACCCAACTATTTTGGTGCCCAAAATCATTTTGCACGAGCCATTTTACTTGAATATGAAAACCTGAAACCAAATTTTACAAAACAATCACCAGAACATTGGGGCCCTTGGCGCCCATGACACAAGCACCTAGCGCCAAAACTGGCAGCACAGTGACACAGAACACAGCAACACAGTGGCAACAGACACAGCAACACAGTGACACAGAAACAGCAACACAGGGGCAACAGAATTGGAAAACTGGCGCAGGCACACTGCTGGGCGCCTGGCGCCCATGACTGAGGCGCAGAACACAAAAACACAGCAACATGCATATGGCGCCCAAGGCGCCTAGGAGCTTCCAAAACCAGAATTTTTCAAATTCAATCACCAATTTAAATTCACCAAACACTCAATTATATATATATATATATATATATATATATATATATATATATATATATATATATATATATATATATGATTCAAGTATCACCATGATTCTCAATTTTCACCAAGTAAGCACCAACAAGTCATATATTCAAACATATGACATACAATTCGCATTAGCAACAATTCAAACATCAATCATGCGATTTCAACATAGGCAATTCATAATCAAGCATCACAATACTATAAATTAATCATCAACATCACAATTCATTCATAGAAGCTATCCTAGAACCCTAACCCTAAGCATCACCAATTCGCATAAGGTATTAAAAACAAAAAGAGGACCCCCTAACCTCTTAGAAGTCGAAATTGCTAGCAAAGCTCCAAGGAAAATGCAAGACTCCAATCACGCTCTTCCTCCTCCTTGAGTGATTCACCCCTTTCTCTTCTTCTCCTCTTCACTTCGCACTTCTCCTCTTCTCACTCTCTCTTTTTTACGTTTCTTTTCTTTCTTTTCACACTTGAGTCAAAAATGAAAACTAACTTCTAAGACCCCTTGTGAGTCGAATTCCTTGACTAGGCAATGGGCCACGGGCCTAATTGTGGATCACGGGCCCTTGCTCGCACCACTTAATTCGTGACAACACCTCCTAATAAATAAAATAAAATAATTAAACCTTGAATTATTTAATTAAATTAAATAAATATTGTAAGCCTTAAATAACTTAATTAAATAAATAATTAAATTATTTTGGGGCGTTACATCTTGCATTCAAAAATCAAGTGTTCATGTATTCATTCCTTGTATGCTCATGCATAGTTGCTTAATCGTGCATTCATATCCACATGCTTACTCATTTAAACTAAGAATATCCTATGCTTATGATCAATTGCATTCTTTTGTTCATGATGCCATTTAAATGTCTTGACTTAATTGTGTGCCATCCTTTCTACATGTATGACCTCCTAATGAAGACGTAAGCCTACTTGCTTGTTGTAGCATAGAGTCATTAGGGTAAATACACTCCTTTGAGATTGTTGCCCGTCCCGTAGCAATTCTCACCCACACAACACAATTGCTTTGAGAACTTTGTTTTGCATCTTTGATAATTGAATCCCTTGATTGTATTGGCATGCTTAATCTTGGTTGATGAATAATATGTTCATGATTGCTTGATTGTTGAAGTATGAGTCGTGTTCATTCATTTGCATTTGGTTATGGGTTTAGAATTGATTTGAAGTGTTCTACTTTTTTTTTTCTTTCTAAGACCTCTTTCCTAGATTCATTAATAAAAGAAAACCCTTTTATTTTCAAAACAAGAATAAAACAAATTGTCATTGACGACCAATCGCGCCGTTGCCGTTTTGGTTGTTAATGATGATTTTGTCTTCAAAAGAGTTAGTAGTGAGGCCATTCTAACCGTTGTTGTTCGGTCTTCACAAAAGCTCAATCCTATTTTCGAAAACTTATTCCTCAAAAGTAAAACCAATTGTCACTGATGACCAATCGCGTCGTTGCCGTTTAGGTCATTAATGATGATTTCATCTTCAAAAGAGTTAGTAATGAGGCCATTCTAACCGTTGTTGTTCGGTCTTCACAAACGCTCACCCAATTGCGAAAAAACCCTTTTAGCCGTTTTCAAAACCAAAAACCGAGAACTACGTAGCTTTGAATTCTCCATCGCACCGGGAGATACGTAGGAGCGGGGTCCTGTCCCGTCAAGCACACTCTTAAAAAATCTTTGTTTTCTCCTGATTTTCAAAGATAACCAAAAATATTCTTCTTCCCTCCTGTTTTCAATAAAACAAACCTCAAAGAAAAGAAAAGAAAAGAAGTAGAATAAATTGCTTTCAACTCAAACTTTTGTCTAAACCACACATCAAGTTAATGGTTCCCTTTCGGTAGAAAGGAGGTGCGGGGTGCTAATACCTTCCCCATACCTAACCGACCCCCGAACCTACATCTCTACGTTTTCAAAAGACCATCCGCCTTTTCAAGGACTTTTTTTCAATGTTTTGGTCCTAAAATAAAAATATTGGTGGCGGCTCCAAACTTCTTCCGCGTTGTCACCTGACCATGTATTGTAGAAGAATGGCTGCATTTGCACACGACGACGAACTACTCGTCCATTACTTTCAGAACAGCTTGACCGGGGCAACCTCAAGCTGGTACATGCAGTTGGAACGCACCCACATTCGATGTTGGAAAGATCTGACTGATGCTTTCTTAAAGCAGTACAAATACAACATCGATATGGCTCCCGATAGAGCACAATTGCAGAATATGGTGAAAAGAAACAAAGAATCATTCAAGGAGTATGCCCAGCGTTGGAGAGGATCGGCAGGGCAGATTAATTGGGAGCGTATCCTCTAACTTCTCAGATATGATCACCATAGGAGAAAGGTTGGAGAAGGGAATGAGAAACGGGAAAATCTCTCACGGTTCGGCCGAAACCAATAACCCAAGGAAGCCCTTCGCAGGATTTGTTAGAGGTAATGAAGGGGAAACCAACTCCATAACAAGATCAGTGAAAGCCTCTTACAGTTCCAAAAACCATCCTCGAGCCCTGCACCTCTCTACCCAAACCACTAAAAGCCATAAACCACCAAATTACACAGAAAGGAGACATGTACAGTTTGATCCAATTCCCGCATCCTACTCAGATCTGTTCGACCACCTCACTAGTCACAACCTAATCTCCCCCCGCCCGATGAGGCCCATTGAACCTCCTTTCCTGAGAGGCTATGATCCGAACGCCACTTGCAAATTTCATGCAGGCGCAATTGGGCATTCAGTAGAAAACTGCAAGGCACTGAAACATGTGATTCAGGATCTGATTGAATCCAAATGGTTGAGCTTCAATGAGGATGCTCCGAACGGAGGCGCAAACTCTTTGCCAGGGGCATGAGAAGTCATCCGTCAATGATTTTGAAGGCATCAAAGGGCTAAAAAACAGCATCATCAACCTTGTGCGCCTTTGTCCTGCAACTGAAGCACTTATGAATTGGGAGATTGTTGATTTTCTTGTGATTTTTGGTTCAAAGTAATGTTACGTAATGCAAATCCTATGGCCCTGCCCAAAGCCTTAGGACATTTCAATAAGGGCATGCATGTTTCTTTCCGGTATCAATATTAATAAAATAGCATTTTGAATTCTCCAATAAATTCCTTTTTACTCATTTGCTCGCTTTACTTTTTCTTTTATCCTTCTTCAATTTCTACTAATGCAGACTTAAATAACTTGTCCTTGAAAATAACAACGTCGGTAATTCATGTCATAACTTTGATCGCCCCATTAATCAAACCAAGGAATATGTTGAAGATAACTGGGAAACTCTTCCAGAGGTAATGATAATAACGGAACAAAAGGATAAAGTAACCCATCCTCGCGTGGAATCAAACGAAATGATCAACTTGGGCACAGAAGAAGACAAAACGGTGTTAAAATTAACGTCACACCCAAAGGATAGCAAATCAAGAAAGTTCGCTTACATCGCCTTGTCTGACATAAGACGCCCATTGATGTAACAAATCCGGGATTGTCGAAAAATTTGGTCTGCCGTTACGGCTTTCCTAAAAAAGATCATCACAGACAATGGTGAAAGGACTATGTAAGGACCTCAAGTCGAGCATCATGATCCCTTCCCATACCGCCCAAAAAGCAAATGGGGCAGTTGCAACAACAAATGAAGAATATCAGGGATGATAGTGACATTTCGCCTCACGTGGAGATCAGACCTAGTTCATACTTCAACAGGGGCAACCCCGTACGATGGGAGTAGTACTTCCATTAAACCTCACCAAACAAAAGAATGGTTGTCTTATGTCATACCATAAAATAACCAAGAAAGCTTAACAAAAGCAGATCCGTCCTCAACAATTTTAAGGAGACTTGGTGCCCAAGAAAGTCATACCCAAAAGGATTCCTGCGGGAGATGGACCTCGAACTATAAAGGACCTAATCATTCTCTGGAAGAACCTAAATTCTCACAAAATGGATGGGGAAGACTTCCCACTCCCGGTGAACGCTGCCTAAAAAAGGGAGTATAGAAAAATGAGAAAGATGAGCCAAGCAAAAATAAGCTCGCTAGGTTGAAAACCCAAAAGGGCGACCTAGGCAAAAATTAGAGCGACCCGATGGATTGAAAACTCTAAAGGGCGATCCAGGCAAAAATTAGGGTCAGGAAGTTGGACTAAACAAACATTGAGGCAATCAACACTTCCAAAAGTCGGATGATGAGTGATCAAGGTCGTGAACATGGGTGGCCAGCACCGTTACTTCAAGGACACTAACTACCGAGAAGTCTGCTTAGTATTTCAGCTTTTCTATTCTTTCAATAAAATTCCTGACGCAATCTTAAGTCGGTGTGCCTTCGGCACATTTGGCCTCCAATGTCAATATCAAACACTTTCCTTTCTTTTTACTTCCGTCTATTTTCGAAATGATGTTTTGTGATAATTGATACTGGATTGTGAAACATGTGGCATACTCAAAAGCATTACAATCATTACGAAATTTTCGAGAATCACAGAAGAGATATAGTCTTTCATTAAAATACTTATAAGGAAGAAAGGAACCGCAGGAATAGAGCAATAAATGCGCGATCATCTCAAATGATAAGTCCCGGTCATGCGCAATTGACTTAGCAGTACGAATGCACTTGATAGCCTCATGTCGGAAGTCCTACGAGTTGAAGGACCAGTAAAAAGAAAGCCAAAAAGAAAAGCAAAAAGAAGTAAAGAAAAATAAAAAAGGGGAGAAAAGAAAAGAAAGCAAGAGTGAACCATTCCATATTTCATTACATATGCATACATTGCATGCATGTCATATGCATAACACATGTTGCATACCGACCTCAAGTGTCGACCCTTTCAGTTTTTTATTTATTTATTATTTAAACACGATAAGTGCTGACCTTAACTCAGCAAACCATATCGTAATGTTAACACCGCGAGCCCCAGCGCTCCTTAGACCTCCAACGGTCATCCATTCTAGATCGCACGTCGCGTTATCGAGCAACCGACGGATCATCCGACCCCAGGTCCATCAGTTCAGTTCGACCCAGTATGTCAAAGCAACGACTTCGAACTCTACCCTCAAGATCACTATGTCGCAACTGAGCGCGACGGATCATCCGACCCCAGGTCCTTCAGACTAACTGTGTCAGCCTAAGACATGGCGGACGTCCTTGGAGGTGAGCAAATTAGGTCAACGGCCTGATCCTGCCCCTCCGGCCGCTCGAAAAAGGCCACCCCCGAGCATACCATTTTACTAGTACCATTGCTAGTTTGTGCTCTTTTGGACCCCCAGTGGTCCTTCAAAGCCCCAGTGCACCTTCGGACCCCAATTGGTCCTTTAGGGTTTAGGCAACCCCTTGGAGCCCCGGTGCTCCCTTAGAGCCCAAATGCTCTTCTAGAGCCCCAAGGCTCCTCTAGATCCCCAGCGATCATTTCTTTATTGTTCTCCGTTAACACGCCAAGTGTTAATCGTCCCTCGTTTCCCTAACTCATCTTCCCCCTAAGGGGACAAAATTAGCGTCTAATTTATCTTTATTTGTATTTCTACTACGAAAATCTGAAAACCGTTCACCTTTTCTAGTAAAATATAAATAAAGAGGGGCAGCTGTTATACCCTAATTTTGCCCGGTCTTTTATCATAATCGCTTTAACCCCATGTCACAAGCCCATGGCATTTCAAACGCTGTTTTGCTTTTAATTCAGACCGATTTGTCCAATTGGGCCTATGCCCAACCTTTTGGGCCTGATTTTGTTAGCTTGCCTAATTGGGCTTACGCTTAGCGTTTTGAACCAGTTTTTTTTTAAAAAATGGGCTTATGTCTAATGTTTGCCTAAATGGACCTATGTGGCTAGATTGGACCTGATCTTAAAAATTTGTTCTAATTGGGCCTATGCTTAGTTTTGATTGGGCTTGGCCCAATTTAATTATTCTCTTCCATCTTTGACCAAAAACAATAAATCTGTCCAAATAGCAGTTTACAAACATCCCGAAATATAATTAAATTAATAAAAATTAATTTACAATAATCCCAAAAATCTAAAAATGCCTAATTGTACCAAAAGCCCAAAAAAAAATACAAAAAAATATAATAACCAAAAATACACAAATCAGAAAAACGAAAATGCAAAAAACAACATCAACAGCAGCTGAACCCTAACCATTTCTTGCTCACCAAGCACCCATTTTCTCCAACCCAAGCCCAAGTACCTGAAAATGGAAACAAATATGGAGAAGAATCAGAAAAACCCTAATTTTTTACCTATATAAACAAGTCTAGACACACCCAAAAAACGGACAGCAAAGGCATACGAAAATTCATAGAAAATAGAGAAAATCAGATACGAAATTCAGGGCGAAAAAAGTTAGGGTTCCACACTGGAACCCTAATCACAAAGTCCTAAAACAGAAGCAGTGGCGGTTTGAGAAGCAGCAGCAGAAATCCAAAAGTAGCAGAGCAAACAATAGAAAATAATCAGAAGCTGGACAAGAGGTTAGTTCATTTGGGTTTTATGAAGTCTAATTTGTAAATTTTTCTAATAGACCAAAATCAACCATAGGTCTGAACAGTACATATGAATGAAAAATGACCAAACATCTCAGCTTAGGCTTTTGTTGTGAGTATTGATGCCGTAAATAAAATTAGGATTTAGGGTTCGTAAATAGGTTCCCTTTTTAATTCGTACTAATAGGCTAAAACCAAGAATAATCAAACATATCCATTCAACCCAGGTTCTATTGTGAATACTGATGCTCCAAGTAGATTAGGGTTGGAAAAATTAGGGTTTGGTAAAAATCAGAATTAGTTTTGTTGCTTAGAAAAATTAGGGTTCTGTTAATTTGTTTTGAAATGGAAAATGAAATCAGCAGTTAGCCAGAAATTTGCTTTAAAGAAAGTAGGCAAAGGTTTTAGCTGAAATTAGGGTTTAGTTTTTTAGGAATCAGAAATCAAAAACAGGTAAAAGTGGAAATCAAAACGGGGAAAACGAAAATAAGGAAAGAAACGCAAAAAACTGGAACCGAAACGTTACCTATTAGTCCCGGCCACCGTAGACGGTGGCCGTTCGCACCAAGCACCACCGCTAGCCCTCCCCAACCGAGCCGTCAGCCTTCATCCTTCCTGGGAAACAAAAACAAACGTCAGAAATAAGAAGATCAGAATCAAAAAGAAGAAGAGGAGAACCGTAAAAAACAAAAGTAACGAAACTCACCCCCTTTAGAGTCCGACCACCGTAGACGGTGGTCGTTGGCCGTAAACCGTCGCGCGTATCCCCGCAGCTCTCTCCGTTTCCTCCCACTTCTCCGTCAGACTCTCTATCCATCACCACCGAAAGCCCCCTCCATCGAAGCCTTCGCGTCCTCATCACCGCCACTTCCGTCGAAGTCCCCGTGTTTCCGTCGCCGTCATTGAACACTGTCAACACCGTAGACCCACTACTGCCGCGTCGCACCACCGTCGTCAACCGCCCCCCACCTTCGCTCTCCACTCTCACCCTCTCCCTCTTCGCTTTTTCTGTAACACCCCGATATTTATATTTATTAAAATACCCAAGTGCACATTAGTAACACATCAGAGATACACAATTCCTGCCTAGATACTAAATATAACGATATAGTTTCAACCGAATAACAACCAAAACATTCTTAACACACATAAGATTGTGATAAGGTCTCAGACCAAAGTATTCAGCAACTACATCATTCAGTACCATACAGGAAAGCGGGAAAAAAAAGCACGAAACACACAAGTCATGGTGTTATGATACATGGACAACAAAGGAACAATAAGCTGTAAACATAAGACTGAGTCGTCAAACATCTCCCGGAGCCACCTACTCGTGCCTCTGAGGTTTCTTCTGTCCCTGTTTCTCTGTAAAATCAACAAGAATTAAACAGTGAGATACAATCTCAGTGAGTTCTACCGAGACCCCTACTAACACTCTCGTCTCAATTATGAAATCCGGTATTAATTCAATACGGCATCGGCTGCGCGAACGCTACCCCCGATGGACCGCATAAAACATTTTAACAGATTACCGCTGACGCGAACGAAGAACCCGGTAACCTATTAGTTTAGTACGATACCGCTGACGCGAACGAAGAACCCGGTAAACGTACTACAAACAACATAACACCGCTGACGCGAACGCTGCAAGGCGGTGAACCCCCCTACCAATAGTACCTTCTCCTATTGGCATGGAGCCTAGGTAAAAGGATCATGACTGCCTCCCCCTAGTATGTTAAATAATGGGTCGTCACCCAACTCGATATACTTTATACGTATATCTACAATACTATGAACCCACGGTCCACCAAATCAGACAATCAATGAAACACTTTAATCCACATTTTATAAAATCCAAGTTCACACTCGCACTCTAGTTGACCACATTTCGACACAATTTTCAATATCAAAAACAGTTTATTTAGCCTTAAAAATAGAATATTCAGTTAGGCCTCTGAATAAGCTTTTCAACGCATCTTAGAACACCTCAATCGGGTTCCCGGATCAAAAGATATCGCGAAAACAAAAACAGTGTTTAGTTGCTGAAAATTCTGTAAACCGTCGCGACGCGAACTGCTACCGTCGCGACGCGAAAAACAACAGAAACTTTTTGCGTGACAAAACTGGGCCAGGTCGCGACGAGAAGGGGACGGGTCGCGACGCGACCCTCTGCAGAAAGTGCAGATTTTCCGTTTTCTTACGAAATTCGCTATTCCGCTCAATTCCGATTCTCGTTCCGACTGAAAACAGATTTGACAACCAGCAAAACCAGCCCAACCAATACCACACAATCAATCAATCCAATCAAAAACTCGATCAAAACGAATTTTATCAAAAACGACATATTTTTCCGAATAGCGGTTTTCGAGTCAAAATCTTTCGGAATCAAAGCACATAAACTTTATCGAGACACAAAAACATCCTAAGCGTGAGTAAAACTCACCCTTGAAGCGAGAGTCGTTGCCGAGCCGAAATCACCGAGACACGAACAATCACCGAATCGAACCCAAACTACACCGAACCGCTCCTAACTTCGTTTCGAACTCCCAAACGCGTTCCACCGCTCTTGGCTTCGATCCTCACCATGAATCAATCATTAATTCCAGCTCACAACTTGAGATTTCAACAAATCAATTCCAAAAGCCCTAGAAATTCGTAGGCCATGAGAAGGGGGAAAAATTGAGGGGAAACTTACCAAGCTATAGGGTTTTGTAGAGGAGGATGAGGGGATGATGGTGATGAAATTTGAGAGGTTGGGCTTGAGTGTGATGATTCCTCTTCCTCTTCTTCCTTCTTCTCCCTTTTCCCTTCTCTTCTTTCTTTCCTTCTCTTCTTTCTTCTCTGCTTCGATTCTTTCTCACTTTTCTTTTATTCTTTCATTTATTTCAACACACACACACACATAATTAATTAATAATTAAGTGGTAGCGTAGTCCAATTACCATATTGATCTTGATCCCTTATTTCGAATCCAAAACTTCCTTGATCCGTATTGTCCGGTTAACGATCTAATGACATCCAATAAATAATTTTAGCACTCAATAAATTTACCAGTCAAGTACTAAATTATTCTTATTGGGTTAACATCCAAATAATTCGCCTAATTATTCCGAGGATGTTACATTTTCCCCCATCTCTCTCTCCCTCTCTCCCTCTGAACTCCCATTCTTCAAAACCTCTCTCCCTCACGATGTATGTGTGTGCGGCGCTGGAATAGAGAGGAAGAAGGAATCGGCGTTAGACGGCGGTAGGTGAAGGACAGAGAAGAGGTCGGGTCTGTGGATCCGTGAAGTGAGGCGGAGAGAGAGGAGAAATGAGAGGAATCAAGGTTGGGGGTTTCGGCCATGCACAACGCCGCAAGAGGGGGAAAAAATGAAAGAAATTAGGGTTGAGAGAGAGAGATTAGGTTTGGACGGCGCAGCTGGAGTGTGAGAGTGAGGGAATTAGGTTTAGGTTTTTTTTGGATTGCCTTATATAGTGTGGACATCTAGGGTCATTTTGGTCTTTTCAATTAACTTAACACTACTTACACCTCTCGTTTGCCATTATACACCTCCCTACGCAAGCCCATAAATCCGCAGGCCAGTCTACGAACTGGGCTTTTGCTTTACACACCCCAGTTTAACAATACAACCATCTGCTCTAACTCCACCCCTGTTTTATTAATGCAGCCCCTTTTCGTTTTCTTATTTATTTATTTTCAAAACAATTTCTTTTACAAAAAACTATAAAAAATAAATAGATGAATATTTCATTTTCAAAAAATATAAATAGGGGACTAAGTCGACTGTACAGTCGGGTTAGTCTGCTTTTTAGGTCACTAATGAACCGTTACAGATCATGGCCTGAAATCCCTATTTAAAATAAACAAATTTCTAAATTAAAATAAACACAAACACGTTTCTTCCCACAAATCAAATTCTCAAATTAGGGGACTAAGCCGACTGTACAGACGGGTTAGTCAGCGTTCTAGGATAAATGAGTCGTACGGCTCAGGAATCCTAAAACCCCTGTTCCAATAAAATCAAACAAACACACTTCAAACCATTTTCCAAACTCCAAAAACTCTATTTTCACAAAGTAGGGGACTAAGCCGACTGTACAGTCAGGTTAGTCATCGTTTTAGGACAAATGAACTGATCACTCAGGAGTCCTAAGATCCCTATATTAAAAAACACCAACCAACAAACATTTTTTTCTACCAAGAACTACGTGTAATTTGATTCTCTACCAAGAGATACGTAGGAGCAGATGGGGGCCCACATCTGTCAATTGCACTAATAAAAAACCTTTTTTAGTCTTTTCCTAAATAATCCCTTTCTTAAATTCAAATAAAACATCAATTTTCTTCTTTCTTTTTAATTCACAACAAAAGGGTAAAAATAAATGTTTTCAAAATTAACTTCCGCTTCTACAACTAATTAGCAGGTAACCTTCCTTAGGAAGGATGTCGTGGGGTGCTAATACCTTCCCCACGCATAACCGACTCCCGAACCCTAATCTGGCCTCAAGGACCCTTATCCATTCCAAAAGGAATTTTCCAATGTTTGCCCTTAAACTAAACTTTGGTGGCGGCTTCATCTTTGAACCTTCGAGGAATCCTCACCCGGATTTTTCGGTCGCTACAATGACCCTCCAGAAAAAGAAGTGCGAATTTGCGCTGTAGCGGCTGAAGTGCCTAAAGCCCAGTCCCCGTACAAACCTGCATCTGAGGAGAATACTCTTGATCTTTCTGCACAGAGGGAAGCAACAGAAAAGTTAGCTGAGATGAAAGCTTACAGGGAAGCAGAGGATCCCCAGAATGAGGCTACAGCGCCAGGAAAGAAAAAAATCCAGTAGCTGAGCCACCACAGTGCCCACCAGAGCAAGCAATAGGCTCAAATCTGGGTTAGCAAACAAGTATTCTAACCCTTCTTTTAAAAAAATGTTGTTTGTTTGTTTTCAATAAATCTGTTAGATGCTATAGTGTTTGTTCTTGCATCTAACAGTATGTTTAGAGTTTTATTTCTGTTGTTTTTAATTCTGTTGAGTTTTAGTCATAGGCCTCTCCCATTAGAATTGCTTGAGAAGTGGAGACACTGCTAAGTCTTAAGTTGGGGGGAGGACCTTAAATGTGTTTAATGTTATATGTTAAATGTTAATGTTATGTGTTTAATGTTATGATTGTTGAATGAAAAGCATGATCAGTTGCAATTCCTAGCTTTTCAATAATAGAATATGTTTCTTCCTGGGCTAAATTTAATGATGATTAAGTGTATATGTGTAGTGTAGCCTTACTTGATTAATAACTGATTTTATTGCTGCTTCTACACTCAAACTCTAGGCTTAGCAAGGAACCTAGTTAGCTAGGAATGATAAGGTTTAGTCAAGTTTTTATTAAAAATTGAGAGTAGAATTTGAAGCAAAGTTTGGGGGTGCATCGGTTATATTAAGGCTAGGTATGAAGATTATATGATGGTCAGTGCAATAGGCTCACAAAGTATACAAATGTATTGTCAATTGGTCATGTATATTGTAATTAGCTGCAATTGCCCGAAACAAATGCTGAACTGTTCCAAAAATGCATATAAAAAAAGAGAAAGAAAAGAAAAGAAAAAAAAAAAGAAAGAAATGCAAATAAGGAGTTCAGTAATGAGGGCATTACAGCTGAATCTGTTCATCAAGTCACCAGTGCTATAGCATCTAACGCTATAGCGCTGAGAAATCACGAAATCAATAGTTAGTGCACTGGCTAAAGATCTGAAATGCCTAATCAAGCCCTTTGTTGTGCTTTGAAGCCCCTCAAGCCTTATGTGAAATTGTTAGTCTACTCTCCTTTTTGAAAAAATTCTTTGGCTAAACCAAAAGAAGGCCACTCTTTCCAAGGCTAGGAGAAATATTGAAACTAGCTAGGAACTAAACTAAGCCTAGTAGTCACACACTCACAATTGAGCAGTAATAATTCTATATGTTGTGAAAAGCAATGGTGTGTGTGTGTGTGTGTGTGTGTGTGTGTTGGATGTGAATCTGAAAGTTTGGCCTAATGAGAGAGATTTTTGAAAATCTGTTTGATTTAAAGGTGCAACTAGTTTGGTTCTTTATCAAGTGTCATTACTTGAGGACAAGCAATGGTTTAAGTTTGGGGGTGTGATAACTCAAATTTATATGAGTTATTTATATTCTTTAGACTTAAGTTAATGTGAGTTCTTAAGTAATTATGTGGTTAAATATGTAAATACGTGTTAGGAAGTGTAAAAGAAGGGTTAGGAGATAATTTGTTATCATTTGACACATTTGATGCCTTTGTGAGTATTTTAATGTTTCTGTTAAGTGTTACAGCGTTAAGCGCTATAGCGCTATATGACGGTCGGCCAGCTGGACAATTTTGGAGCTCAAGGTTTATGTCACTTCAGCCCATATTTAAGGGATATACTTGCTGCTGAATTCACCAACTAAAAGGCTTTATAGGGACACTTGTCCATTTGTTGTTGGAAGATCACTTTAGTTGGTGAGAAGTGTCATAGTCACCTTTTTGAAAAGCTACTTTATGAGATGAGGATAATATCTATCCATCTTCTTGGACAAAAAATAGAATTCAGAATAGAGGAGAGAGTTTTTGTAGGGAAAAACTTGACACCATTTTCCTCCATTAATCCTCTCCTTCAAGCTCTTATTTTTCAAGAGAATATCATCATTTCCAACGCTGTGAAGCTGTGCTATAGCGTCAGCAACCCGTCTCATGAGAAGGAGCTCACGTAGTGTATCTTTTGCAACTGTGTCTCCTCTTTTCCTATTCGGTAATATGAGCTTTCTAGTTTGTATTGTGTTGATGATGCTCACCATGAGCTAAACACTTAGTAGTTGGATTGCTTGGAACTTTGTAATGAATTTTTAGTATTGTTAATATAATATTGTGATGTTTGCGTTTCAATCTTTGTGCTATAATACTTTCAAACTCGTTTTGGGATTGATCAACTAAAATGGGTACATTCGTAGGTACAGACATGGTCTACGATTCTAACTCAAAGGTTGATATGATTGAAAGGTTGTTTAAAGACATTTAGACAACTTGTGCTTAACTCTAGACATAGGGGAGCAATAGTTCATAAGGTGAATACTGTGGGTTCCTCATTATACAGGGGTGGACTTATTTAGAACCTAGACATAGGAGTCTTGTAACAAAAGCCTGGCGTCAGTGACCGAAAGGCACAACATCTTATGCTACAGCACTTAGCGCTACAGCGTCAGATGTTATAGCGCTTTAATTTAAAGGATTTACTTAGGGAAAAGCAGTCCAACTCATTTTATAAACTCTTGAACTTTCATTCTGAATTTCTACTTATCATCTATCTTTTCTTGTTTATTTACATTTATGTTATTCACAATACTTGTTGACAACTTATTATTGTTACTTGTTTTTCTCACTAGCTTAATTACTAACTTAAATATAGAAGTAAACTCAACAATCTCCGTGGGAACAATCTTTACTTATCACTCTATTACTTGTTGCGATTGTGTACACTTGCACAAACTACTTTTCGCACAACACTCTACGAGGCGGTTTACCAGGCTCAGTTTGGTTTTAACACGCCGCGTACGCAGTTGACCCTACGAGGCCCTAACACAGCAGGGTCATTTCGCACGGTTTGCGAACCTGGAGCGAAGCAAAATATAACGAAATAAAGCATTTACACGATGCAATACCAATAAAATAATGCCTCGTCTTATTCATGACGGACGGGCGGGCCTCAATAAAAATATCTTCTCAAGTTCATGGCATTCCAAGTTCTTGGGATGAGTCCTCCTTTCATTGTTTCTAGCTGGTAAGCTCCATTCCCCGTCTTCGAGATGACCCTTTAATGACCCTCCCAATTGGGGGCGAGCTTGCCTTGAGCAGCATTCTTCTGCCCGATACTGGCTCGTCGGAGGACGAGCTGGCCCAGAGCAAAATCTCTCGAGAAAACCTTGGCATTGTGCCTCGTGGCCATACCTTGCTTGATCAGTGCTTCTCTTAGGGAGGCTTGCAAACGCAGTTCTTCAATTAAATCTAGTTCCTCTCTGATTATCTCTTCATTTTCTAGAGGCGGCTTGGGATTAGTTGTTCTCCAGCTCAGTTCTCCTATTTCGACCGGGATAACCGCATCCGTTCCATAAACTAGTTTGAAGGGAGATTCGCCCGTGGTAGAGTGGGGAGTCGTCTTCTACGCCCATAACATGTATGGGAGTTCTTCTGCCCATTTTCTCTTTGCTTCATCCAACCACCTTCTCAGCCCGCGCAAGATTATCTGTTCGCGGCCTCAGTCCGACCGTTGGTCTGGGGGTGTTCAACTGAGATGAAGCGCTGTTTCACCCCTAACTCGGTCAGGTACTCCTGAAAGTTTTTATCAGTGAACTGGGTGTCGTTATCTGAGACTAGCACATTTGGGACTCCGAACCGGACCATTATGTTCTTTTTGAAGAATTTCAAACAGTTTCTGGAGGTAATGGTCACTAGAGGTTCGGCTTCAACCCATTTTGTAAAGTAATCTACCGCCACACCAAATATTTCAGTTGTCCCGGAGCGACTGCAAATGGACCCAAAAGGTCGATTCCCCACCATGCAAACGGCCACGGTGCGGTCATGGAGTTCAACTCAACTGGAGGGGCGACGTGAATGTCCGCGTGCCTCTGGCACTTGTCACATTTCTTAACTAGTTCACTTACATCGCCATCCATTGTGGGCCAGTAGTATCCTGCCCTGAGTGCCTTTTTTGCTAGAGCTCGTGCTCCTAGATGATTCCCGCATATACCTTCATGGATCTCCCTCAACACGTAGCCGGCCTCATCTGGTGTTAAACACTTCAGTAATGGCATCGAGAACCCCCTCCGAAATAGTTTCCCTTCAATTACTGACTAGGACGACGCTCGTCTTCATGTAAGGGCCACCTTCTTTGGGTCATCTGGTTCCTCCCCGTCCCTAATATACTTTAGGATGGGATTAATCCAAGTCTCGCTCTGATCGATCCTGCAGACACCTGTATTTGGAGTCGCTTCTAGGCGGACACTGGGCTGGGGGAGGATCTTTTGAATCACACTCCTATGATTCCCTGGAGCCTTGGTACTTGCCAGTTTTGAAAGCACATCGGCCCTTGCGTTATATGATCTGGGGATATGTTGGACTTCCGCATGGTCGAACTGCTCGAGCAGCTCTCTTACTTTCGCGAGGTATCTTTGTAAGACTTCATCTTTGGCATCAAATGTTTCTTTGATTTGAGACACTACCAGCAGGGAGTCTGAGTGGAGCTCAACTCTTTGCACTTTAAATTCATGGGCGAGCATGAGACCAACAATACATGCTTCATATTCCGCCTGGTTGTTCGAGGTGGAAAAAGAGAAGGTCAAAGAGACTTCAACCGTCATTCCATCTGGACTTTCTAAAATCAAGCTCGCCCCGCTACCTTTGTTGTTAGAGGAGCCGTCCACGTGCAGCCTCCAGGTTGGTTCAAAGACTTCGCCCTGGATCGGGGTCATCTCCGCAACGAAATCGGCTAAGATTTGTGCCTTGGTAGTCGTCCTGGTTTCATATCTGATCCCGAACTCCGAGAGTTCCACTGCCCATTTGATCATTCTTCCTGTTAGATCTGGCCGATGTAAGATCTGCCTAATGGGTTGGTTGGTTCTAAGGATGATCTGGTGAACCAAGAAATACGGTCTCAGTCTCCGGGAAGCCACAATCAGGGCTAGGGCTAACTTCTCAATTCTTTGATACCGGAGCTCCGGTCCCTGAAGTGCTTTGCTCACAAAGTATACCGGGTTCTGCTTCAACTCGTTCTCCCGTACTAGCACGACTGCTAAAGCTTCATCGCTAATGGACAGGTAAAGATATAAGGTTTCCCCGGGCTCGGGTGTAGTCAAAATAGGCGGTTGTAGCAAAGCCTCCTTCAAACTGTGTAGAGTGAGGTCGCACTCTGGCGTCCACTTAAACTGTGCATCTTTCTTCATTACTTTGAAGAGCGGGAGGGATTTGCTAGCGACTTTCGAAATGAACCGGGAGAGCGCGGCTACCATTCCATTCAATTTTTGGACCTCCTTTTTGCTTGTTGGAGACTTCATCTCTGTTACTGCTCTGCATTTGTCAGGGTTCGCTTCAATTCCCCGTTCTGTCAAATAAAACCCAAGGAACTTGCCTACTCGGACTCCGAACGTGCACTTCTCGGGGTTGAGCTTAAGTGAATTTCTGCAGGCCTCCGCGAACACTTCTCTCAGGTCGTCCACATGGCTGGTATCTTGCTTACTTTTAATGATCATGTCGTCCAGGCACACTTCGACTATCTTGCCGATTTGAGCTTTAAAGACTCTGTTCATCATTCGTTGATAGGTGGCCCCAGCGTTCTTCAACCCAAAAGGGCATGACCAAGTAACAGTAGTTTCCTCTTGCGGTGGTGGGTGCATTGCGATCTGATTGTACCCCGAGTATGCGTCCAAAAATGAGAGCAGTCGGTAACCACTCGCGCTGTCGACTAACCGGTCCACCCTGGGCACTGGGAAGGCGTCTTTAGGACATGCTCGGTTAAGGTCGGTGTAGTCGACGCACATGCGCCAGTTCCCATTTGCCTTCTTTACCAGGACTACATTTGACAACCATGTTGTGTACTTAATTTCCTTGATGAACCCAGCTTCTAGTAGATCGTTGACCGCTTTGCTGGCCGCTTGTGCTTTCTCTTCATTTTGGACCCGTCTTTTTTGGGCGATCCACTTAGCTGCGGGGTTGACTGTCAAGTGGTGGCATGCTACCTCGGGTGGAATGCCCGGCATATCGGCCGCACTCTAGGCAAATACATCGGCGTGATCCCTCAAGCACTGGATTAACGAATCTTTCACTTGTGGAGGGAGGTCGCTCCCTACTTTCACTATTTTCTCTAGGTCGCTCCCCAACTGTACCTGGACGAACTCTCCGTCCGACTCTGGTCTCTTGATTCTGTTTTTGAGTTCCCTGGTTAGGTTATCGTCCCCTTCTTCCACGTCACTGTCTGGGTCGTAGCAAGCGTCTAGGTCGGCCACGTTGACTTGGCTCCCGCCCTTACTTACAGTGTCAGCCTTTCTCGCCTCGTACTCTCCTTGTTCTTTTATGCTCATGAAATGACATCGTCGAGCGGCTTGTAAGTCGACCGGGACAGTAACCACCTCATTTTTGTCTGAGTAAAACTTCATCTTCAAGTTGACGGTGGAGGTTACTGCCCCTAATTTTTCCAATGTGGGTCGCCCAATAATGCACTGGTATATTGATTTGCTTGGCAACACAAGGAAATTGGTTTTCACAGTCCTACACTTTGGCTTCTTCCCGCTATCGTCCCCAAATGTTACCATGAGTTCCACCGTTCCAAGGGGTGTGGTCGACGATCCGTTAAAGCCTATTAAATTGGAGCCACGATAGGCCTTTAGCTCGCTTTTCGAAATTCACAGGACATCTATAAGGTCCTCGAATATGATGTCCGCCGAGCTTCCCTGGTCGATAAGGATTCTCCTGGCTTCGACATTTGCCATTACCGCCGTGACAATCAAAGGGACATACTTGTTTGGCTTCCCATCAAGCATGTCATCATCGTTGAACGCCGAGGGTGGTCGATTCAACGGAGCACTAGCGGTGGAGGTTGACGCGGCGCTCATTATCTCTTTCCATCCCCTCTTCATGGATTTGTTTGTTTCCCCTCCTTCTATGGGGCATCCTCTAGTGATCACCATTGCGACAGGGCGTCCTCTTGACCTCCTTTGGTCGTTCTCGACTTCATCATCCTCCTCGTGGTCTTCTTTTCCGCCTTTGCTGACTTCATTGACAATGGCTTTCCCCTTTCGAGGGGACCGGGCTCCATTCTTCTCATCTTGTCCACCTGTTTTCCCCATTTTGACATATTGGGTTGCGTTACCTTTTCTGATTAGCTCCTCTATGTCGTCCTTGAGGGCCATGCAATTGTTGGTGTCATGCCCGCTGCTTCTATGATATCGACAGTATTTTTGGGACGAGCGCTGCCCTTCTTTGAGGACGAGAGGATCAGGTCTCTTGATATCTCTGAGTTCCGTGTTCGCGCACTCAGATAGAATTTGGGCATATGAGGCGTTAAGCTTTGTTCAGTCGGGGAACTTCCTCTGCCTGAATTCCCTTGATGGTCCTTCCTGATCCCTCCTAGATCCTTGACCCCGGTTCACTTGGGGTTCTCTTGCCGTGCACGCGACAGCTTGGGTGGCCATTGCCCTCTCTTCATAGTTCATAAACCTCTGAGATCGTCGAAGGAAAGTTTCAAGATTCGGTGGCTCGTTCACCCCAACTTCTATCCCAAATAGGCTACCAGTGCGGATACCGTCTTGAAGAAACCACAAACGCATGTCGTCCTCCAGGCCTCGCACGTTGGCGGCTTCCTTGTTGAATCGTTCAACATAGTCACGGAGGGTCTCATTCGGGCCTTGCCTAATTGCCTTTAGGATGGCATGTGATTTGGGCTTTACCCTGGATGCGGTAAAGCGGGCACTGAAAACTCGGGCTAGCTGTTCCAAGGACGAGATGCTGTTGGGCCTTAACTCGGTAAACCACTCCAAGGCGGGTCCCTCCAGAGTTAATGGGAAGATTTTGCATTTGACCGGCCCATACTCCCCTATGTACTTCATCACCAAATCGAAGTACCTCAAGTGGGCGTCCGGGTCCTTCACTCCGCTATACATTCTGAGGTCTGAAGGAGGCTTCTCTAGTGCTCGCGGGATGGGATAGTAGTCTATGTCGGGAGTGAAGGGCCCCATTTCGTCGTCGCTGATCCTCCTACGAGGTGGTCGGTCCTCGGGGCGGCGCCCCCGATGACCACGTCGATCAGAGATGGAATCATGGCGATGAGGTCGCGCCGGCAGAGGCTCATCGTAGTATGGACGGGGCTACCTGTCGAGCGATCGGTCCCTTGACCGAGCTAATGAATCAGTGGAGTTGTACGAAGATTCTTGGTAGGTTTCCTCCTCGGTCCAGTAGGTAGGGTCGGTCGAAGAGGGTGGTGTCCGTGGTCGAACCTGGATCGCACCTCGTCCTGTTCGCCTTCTTGTGGGCGATCGATGCACAGATGACCTTCGGGGGGGTGATCGATGCCTCCGGGACTGGTTACCTCTGCGAACAGGGGATTCTTCGTCGCGGCGATGTTACTCGGGTGCGGTATATGCTCTCCCAGAAGCGACCTGGAGCGCAATATGTCTGTCCCTTACACTCAACAGATCGAGCAATTTCTGTTCGGTCGCGCTTGGTAGCCCGATTGTTGCCTGATGGGCGGGGGGCCCTTGGGCGCTAGAGGCAGTATCTTCAGCATCGGTGGCGTGGCCTTTCGGAGTCTGTTGTTGCTCTCCCACTGTGGTCGGCAATGAACTAGACCCAGCGAAGGGCGATTAGTTCCTTTGATTAGATGAGTACGCCCCTTTGCTGATGTTGGCTCTTTAACTCAGGTGCGAGAGGCGTTGTATCCGGCCTCGAGTTGTGGTTGGTCGCGTTCGGAGCTCCCGCGGGGTGTACCTGCAATGGTACTCCAACGCCCAAGTCAGTGGGGGTGAATTTCGAGCAGAGTAACGATAAGTTTTTGTGTGTACCTTTTAGCTGAGGTCAGACCCCTATATATATATATATATATATATATATATATATATATATATATATATATATATATATATATATATATATATATATATAGCGTCAGAGGCTCTGCGGGCGACCGTCAGATCGCATATGGCTTAATCTCCGTCGTTGATCTGTGAATCTAGGTTGTGTAGCGCTGCTTCACTATTGGGCCGCTCATGGCCGGCCCAGTTACTTCAATGGGCTGCGGCCCAGTCCAGAACACCCCTCAAGTCTTATGTGAAGTTGTTAGTCTACTATCCTTTTTGAAAAATTCTTTGAGTAGACCAAAAGAAGGCCACTCTTTCCAAGACTAGGAGAAATGTTGAAACTAGCTAGGAACTAAACTGAACCTAGAGATCACACACTCACAATTGAGCAATAATAATTCTAGATGTTGGGAAAAACAATGGTGTGTGCGTGTGTGTGTGAGTGTGAATTTGAAAATTTGGCCCACTAAGAACATTTTTGAAAAAACTGTTTGATTTAGGGATGCAACTGACCTTGTCTTTCTATGAAGTTATTGTTCTGTTTTAAGTTAGTTTGTTTGTCTTTATAAAGTGTCATTACTTGATGACAAGCAATGGTTTAAGTTTGGGGGTGTGATAACTCCTATTTATAAGAGTTATTTATGCTTTCTAGACTTAAATAAATGTGAGTTCTAAAGTAATATTTTTTTTAAAAGAGAGAGAGAGAGAGAGAGAGAGAGAGAGAGAGAGATTGTTGTTGTAATCTATGTCTTTGTTTCTTTGTTGTTGTGTTGTTTGTTCTTTGTCAAGCGTCATTACTTGAGGACAAGCAATGATTTAAGTTTGGGGGTGTGATAACTCTTATTTATAAGAGTTATTTATGTTCTTTAGGCTTAAATCAACGTGAGTTCTTACATAATATTGTTGTTTAAATGAAGTAAATATATGTTGTTTAATGTAAAAGAGGATTAGGAACTGATTAGTGATCCTTTGGCACTTTGGTGCCCCTTGTTGTATTTTAACTTGTTTGTTGAGTATGCTACAGCATCAGACGCTATAGCGCTGCGTTCTGCAGCTGATGAGAGAGAAAACAAAAAAGCAGCTTCTGCTGCATGTCAAATCACTGCAGAGCAGATCAGAATTTTTCCTGCAGCAGCCACCCACCTTTTACTTTACGGGACACTTGTCTATGTTTGTAATGGAGGATGAAAATAGTTGGTGGGATGTCTTGTCACCCTTTTTAGGAGATATTTTCTTTATATAGAAGTCTCAACCTTCTTCTTCTTCTTCTTCTTTAGGTAACACCTTTAAGCTTTGTTTCTTGTGTTTGTTGCTCATCATGAGCTGACTCTCTTGTTGTTGTGATGCTTGAAGTTATGTAATGAAATTTTAATAGTTTTAATGTAATGTTTGATGTTAGTATTTTAACCCTTGCATGAAACTTTTCCAATGCTTATTTTAGAACTGATCAGCTAAATATAAGTACATTTATAGGTTCAGACATGGTCTATAAATCGAACTCAATGATTAATGTGGGTAAGTGGTTGTTTTAAGGAAACTTAGATTAACCCATGCTTAAACCTAGACATAGGAAAGCATAGTCCATAGGGTGAATACTGTGGGAGCTTAATATACAAGGTTGAACCTATTTAGGGCTTAGACATAAGCCCTTGTAATGAAACCCTGACGTTAGTGACCGAGAGGCACACATCAAACGCTACAGCATCCAGTGCTATAGCATCAGACGTAACATTAATCTGTTTTTATGAATTCACATAGTGAAAGGCATTCCAACTACTCTTATTCTGAATTTCTACTTATCATTTATCTTACTTGCTTTTGTACTTTTATGTTGATGACATTAATTGGTTCTACAACTTGTTACTGTTATTTGTGTTACTCACTAGCTAAATTACTAATTTAAATATAGAAGTAAACTCAACAATCCTCGTGGGAACGATATCTACTTACTCTTTATTACTTGTTGCGACTGTGTATACTTGCACATACTCTCTTCCCACAGCAGAAGCACATCCCAAGTATACATTTGTTTATTAAAATTTGAGGATGGTTTTATATTCTGAAACTAAAAATTAATATTGTAGGTGCTTAGAGATTGTTAATGGTAGGTTTCTGTGTATTATAGATATGAGTAGTGGCTTAGGTTACAATTATTATTTTTGATACAGTTTATGGACAATAAAACTGATTTGAGGGATATGAATGACGATTCTGGATATGTTGAAAGAGATGGACAAGATTGTTGTTCTGATACAGATGCTGGTATATCAGCAGATTTTCATCAATTAGTACTGTAGACAATTTACAAGATATAGCCACCATTGATTTCCATAACCTCACTACACAAGATATATTGGATTATCATTTTCCAAATGTTGGGGTTGCATTTACTTTTTACAGCTGATTTGCTCGAATGAAGGGTTTCTCTGTCTGTAAAGACAAAGAAAGGAGAAACAAACAAGGTTTTAGAGAAGATCGTTTTGGGGATGATAAAACTCGTAAGCGTGAGGCAACACCTGAGACAAGGTGTGGATGTGAGGCCAAATATAGTGTGCGCATTGATTTTAATAGTCAATGTTGGTATGTTTGGGATTTGAACAATGTGCACAATCATGATTTGGTGAAACAAGATAATGTTGGTTTCCTAGCAGGTCATAGAGGGATGGATGATGATGATATTCTCCAAATGAAAAAATTTAGAAGGTAGGGTATTAAAACACCACAAATTTATACCTCATTTGCAAATCATTTTGGGGGCTATGAAAATGTGACATTCTTGAAGAAAGACATTTACAATCAAGTAAATAAGGAAAGGCGAAGTAAGGGAGGTGATTCAAGAGATGCGTTAGCGTACTTGCGTACTTTGAAGAATAAGGATCCAAACATGTACCTGAGCCATACCGTTGATGCAGAGGGCAGGTTGCAAAATTTATTCTGGAGCGATGGTATGAGCCAATTGGATTATTCGATATTTGGCGATGTTTTGGCATTTGATGCGGCGTATAAGAAGAACAAGTATTTGTGCCCGCTAGTTGTTTTTTCTGGGGTGAATCATTACAACCAAACTATTGTGTTTGCTACTGCCATTGTTGGGAATAAAATTGAAGACACCTATGTGTGGTTGCTTGAACAATTCGAGGAGGTAATGAAAGGGAAGATGCCAATATCTGTGATAACTGATGTAGATGTATCAATGAGGAAGGAAATTAAAAGGGTATTTCCTAGTGCCCATCATAGGTTGTGTGCTTGACACCTTCTTCGGAATGCAACATGCAATACCAAAAATACTAGGTTCACATCTTTATTTAGGAGATGTATGTTGGGTGATTACGAAATTGCTCATTTCGAGAGAAGATGGAATGAAATGGTACTTGAGTGTGGTGTGGAGGATAATGACTGGGTTCAAGAACTGTATGGGAAAAAGGAGATGTGGGCTACTGCACACATGCGTGGAAAGTTTTTTGGTGGTGTTAGAACAACATCCCGTTGTGAGGGTTTGAATGCACAAATTGGGAAGTATGTAAACTATTGAAATAATTCGCCTGAGTTTGTGGAGCATTACATATAATGCTTAAAACTAATGAGGTTCAAAGAGGTTGAAGCTGATTTCGCCTCAATGCATGGAGATCGAGTTTTGCAAACAGATATTTGTGCATTAGAGCGTTCAGCCTCAAATATATATACAAAGGCAATATTTCTACTCTTTCGTTAAGTTCTTAAAATGGCGTCCACTGTGGTAGTCAGTCAAGCTAAGAAAACAACCACTCATTACATATTTATTGTGAGTAAAACTGCAAGACATGATCTTGAATGGCATGTTTCTTATTGGACTCTGAGTAGGGATATTAAATGTTCTTGCCTTAGAATGCAATCAATGAGTATTCCTTGCGATCACATAGTTCGTGTTATGGTTTACTTGGGCATCCTTGAACTTCCTTCGTCTTTGGTGTTGGATAGATGGACAAAGAATGCCAAGGAATTAAAAACTTGTTCAAGGCAACAAAAGTGTAGTGGTTGGGACTCAATGGTCGTATGTTGCTATAAAGCTTTAAATTAAATATGTAGGGATATCAATGGTGAAGTTTGTTGACCAAGTGACTTCAAAACACAAGAGGGGGGTGAATTGTGCAATTAAAACTGGTGATTAAAAATAAAATATCTGAATAAAAAGCTTGATCAAATAAAATAAAGCGCTTAAGAAAACATTTTAATTTGAATAAGAATGACTTGTAGAGGAAAATAAAAGAGATAAAGAGAAAGAAGAAGACACGCAGAGATTTATACTAGTTCGGCCACTCTTGAGGCCTACGTCTAGTCCCCAAGGAAAACTCCAAGGGATTTTAATCAATCACTAACTTTTAAAACAGATTCAGCTAGAAACCTTTACAACCAAAGACCTTTCCACACAAACCTGGGATATCACCTCCCTATGTAAAAGAACTTTAAAACCAAGAGATATCACCTCTCTTGAATACCTTGGGATCACACCCAAAACTAAGACCTCTTTACACAAAATCGGGATATCACCACCCTATGTGAAAGAGCTTCAAAAACCAAGAGATATCACCTCTCTTGAATACCTTGGGATCACACCCAAAAATAAGAAATGACAAAGACAATGATAATACACTCAATAATGTAGATAGAACAAATTGAAGCACAGTAATACAACTCAAACTATATGGAATTTAAAGCTCTCAAATAAAATATTAGCAAGTGGAAAATGGATGAGAGTGATGAGAAGATAATTTTGATATAGCTTTAATGCAAAAATGAGTTGTTTCTTAAGAGCTACCACAAGCCTCCTATTTATAAAGAAAATGGAATGAAGGAGACCGAACTAAGAAAAGTTTTTGCCAAATAAAGAAACCAACGGTAACAATAGTCAATGAATTGATTCCATATATAATTGATATGCATTGATTTGAAATGGCATTCAAATAAAAAGAGCCGTTGGAACTTGGAAAGAATAATAAGCAATATCCATGCATATAATTTGTTTTCATAAAAAAAAACCTTCCAATGTGTTCGTTGAAATAAATTTAATTGGATTGCCATATATACTAATTATAGAGTGATTTCAATTATGCACTCTAATATGTCCGTTGGAAAAATGCACATGTCATATCCATGTAAACCAATTGTTTTAAAAACATGGATCAAAAAATAAATGATTTTACAAAGCATGATAATAGGATATGGCTATAGAGAAAAAACAACGTGAAGCACATTAAAAGGCTAACATGGAAAAATAGTCATTTTTCACACAATTGATTATTTCTAATCAATTAGTAATTGTTTAAAAAATATTTTCATGCAAAGGATATTTTTATGAGAAATAATGTGAGTGTGTGATTTATTTTATTTTTGAGAGCTTTATTTCCACTTACAAAATATCCTAACACACACAATACAATAAATAAACCAAACAACTCTTGACTTGAAAGCTTGATCTCATTTTTCCGCTTTTTGCAATCTTGACCTTTTAGAACTTCTTTTGTCAATCATCAAAACCAGATTATTCCTGTCAAGGCATATATTCACATTCTCCCCCTTTTTGATGATGACAAACATCATTAGAAGGGATTTGTTCAATGAAAGGGTTAAGATAGAAATATTTAGTAATAATGTATATATCAGAGATAAGCGCAGATTATATTCCCCCTTTCAATGTGCAAGCATTAAAAAAATGCTCCCCCTGAAACATGCAAATCACATAATTCTCCCCCTTTTGGCATTATCAAAAAGCGGGGAAAAATTAATCATATCAAGGCATATATTCGAATGATAAGTAAAAATCAATTTGCAACTCCCTTTTTGAAGAGGAACTTTAAAATATGTCACCACATGAAACATAGCCACATTTTAGTTGATGAAAAGGAGAAATTTCTTTTATCCTCCTTCATGTGCTTCGAATGACCACTATCAAGATACCAATTTGAGGTTTTGGCCTTCAAGCACACCTACAACACAAAATCAATTTTTGGCTTTTGATACCCAAACCATTTTGGGTCCTTTTGGGTTAGTCTTGAGAATTGTGCCCTTTGGAATCCACTTCCTTTTGTCATCCACATCAAAGTTCTTTCTTGCATTACAAATAGAAGATGTATGACCTTTTCTGCCACAATAATAACATTTCACAAACGGGCTACTAGATGTGATGTTGGGACTAAAAAACTTTTTGAAAGATTTTTCATGAATCTTTTGTTGATAGCCCAAACCACCTTTATCATAAGTTCCCCTTTGATTCCCCAAAATGATATTTAGATTGTCTCTTCCCATAGTGAATTTTGCAAGAGTATTGTGCAAATCATCAACTTTATTTTTCAAAACATTGCACTCTTCACACTTGGGAATATTCTCCTTATTTTTATAGGAGTTGCAAGAGGAGACCTCACTTACAAAAATTTGTTTCTCTTTTAAGAATTTCTATTTCCTTGTTTAAAGTTTCGATTTTAGATTGAAGAGTGGCAATAGTTTTCTTTGAAGTGGAAACAATTTTTCTAAGCTTACTTGACTCATTATTTAATTCTTTACAAACACTAAGCAACTCATCATAAGTTAAATTAGGCTCAGTTTCAACGGAGTTTACCTCATCTTCCTCATGTTTTGCCATAAGACATAGTCTTGCTTCCTCATTTTCGGATTCATCGGATGATTCGATATCATTTTTATCCCAAGCGATATACGCCCTTCTTCTTTTTGATTTCTTTTGAAGATCTCTATCTGGTTTCTCATATTTTTGACTTTGAGGACAATCCGGCTTTATGTGCCCATTTTTACCACATTTATAACATGTTGGGTTGAAGGAAGTTCTTTCCTCATTTTTGCTTTGAGGATAAGAAAATGATTTTGGTTTACTTTTATACCTCATGAACTTTTTGAAACTTCGAACCATTGCACTCATGTCTTCATCACTTTTATTGGAACTATCATAATCTTCCGTGTCACTTTCTTTGATACATGCTTTTAGAGCAAGTCCTTTCTTTTTCTTTTCACCTTCCTCACTTTCAATGAGTCGATTTAATTCGAGCTCATGTTCCTGCAATTTACCAAACAAAGTGGTTAAATCCATAGAAGATAAATCGTTAGATTCCGAAATAGGTGTCACTTTGGGTTGCCAACTTCTATTTAGATATCGCAGGACTTTATTGATCAAATCCTCATTTTCAAAAGATTTTCCAAGGCCTCTAAGATGGTTAACTATATGGATGAATCGTTTGTTTAGTTCTTGGATGGTTTCACCCGGTTTCATCCTGAATAGCTCATAATCACGAGTTAATGTGTTCATTCTAGCCCTTTTGACCTCGGTAGTACCTTCATGGGTCACTTGAAGGGCGTCCCACATTTCCTTGGTGGTTTTACAATGTGATATGCGATAGAACTCATCGATGCTTAACGCAGTTGTAATGATGTTCTTAGCTTTCAAATTGTATTGAACATTTTCTTTTTCATCTTTGGTCCAAAGAGATCTAGGTTTGTTCACCATTACATCATTAACAAGATGAGTGGGAACAAACGGACCATTTATGACAGCATCCCAAATATCACAATCTACTGCCTCAATAAAAAATTTCATTCTTGTTTTCCAATAATCATACCTTTCACCATTGAAAGATGGGGGTATGTTTAAGGAGTCATTGTTTGAAGTCATCTTGCCTCTTGAGACAGTTAGTCTTTACCAAGAGTCTAGCTCTGGTACCACTTGTTGACCAAGTGACTTCAAAACACAAGAGGGGGGTGAATTGTGCAATTAAAACTGGTGATTAAAAATAAAATATCAGAATAAAAAGTTTGATCAAATAAAATAAAGCGCTTAAGAAAACATTTTAATTTGAATAAGAATGACTTGCAGAGGAAAATAAAAGAGATAAAGGGAAAGAAGAAGACACGCAAAGATTTATACTAGCTAGTTCGGCCACTCCTGAGGCCTACGTCTAGTCCCCAAGGAAAACTCCAAGGGATTTTAATCAATCACTAGCTTTTAAAACAGGTTCAGCTAGAAACCTTTACAACCAAAGACCTTTTCACACAAACCCGAGATATCACCTACCTATGTAAAAGAACTTTAAAACCAAGAGATATCACCTCTCTTGAATACCTTGGGATCACACCCAAAACTAAGACCTCTTTACACAAAATCGGGATATCACCATGTGAAAGAGCTTCAAAAACCAAGAGATATCACCTCTCTTGAATACCTTGGGATCACACCCAAAAATAAGAAATGACAAAGACAATGATAATTTACTCAATAGTGTAGATAGAACAAATTGAAGCACAGTAATACAACTCAAACTATATGGAATATAAAGCTCTCAAATAAAATATTAGCAAGTGGAAAATGGATGAGAGTGATGAGAAGATAATTTTGATATAGCTTTGATGCAAAAATGAGTTGTTTCTTAAGAGCTACCACAAGCCTCCTATTTATAAAGAAAAATGGAATGAAGGAGACCTAACTAAGGAAAGTTTTTGCCAAATAAAAAAACCAACCGTAACAATAGTCAATGAATTGATTCCATATATAATTGATATGCATTGATTTGAAATGGCATTCAAATAAAAAGAGCCGTTGGAACTTGGAAAGAATAATAAGCAATATCCATGCATATAATTTGTTTTCATAAAAAAAAAACCTTCCAATGTGTTCGTTGAAATATATTTAATTGGATTGCCATATATACTAATTATAGAGTGATTTCAATTATGCACTCTAATATGTCCGTTGGAAAAATACACATGTCATATCCATGTAAACCAATTGTTTTAAAAACATGGATCAAAAAATAAATGATTTTACAAAGCATGATAATAGGATATGGCTATAGAGAACAAATAACGTGAAGCACATTAAAAGGCTAACATTGAAAAATAGTCATTTTTCACACAATTGATTATTTCTAATCAATTAGTAATTGTTTAAAATAGTCATTTCATTTCATGTGAGTGTGATTTATTTTATTTTTGAGAGCTTTATTTCCACTTACAAAATATCCTAACACACACAATACAATAAATAAACCAAACAACTCTTGACTTGAAAGCTTGATCTCATTTTTCCGCTTTTTGCAATCTTGACCTTTTAGAACTTCTTTTGTCAATCATCAAAACCAGATTATTCCTGTCAAGGCATATATTCACAAAATTTGTAAGACTTTTGATGATTATTTGGAAACGTCACAAGTGTTGGATGCCCATTATGAGAAGCTCAAAGAGAAAAATGGTATACTATCTAAGGAGGGTGAGAACATGAAAGAATGCGCTGACCGAGTAAAGGGAATGTACTGGAGGATGAAAATGAGGCAACAAATAGCGTAGATGATGAGGATGAATACTCTGAAGATGATGAATAAAACAGATTGCAATGACATAGCCTTATAATTCCCAAGATTTGTGGTCCATACATCTTTCATTCCAATTACTTTTTCTTCTCACTATATTTTTAAACTCCAAGAGGCAACGAGAGTGAGAATGAGAGAGTGGCAATGGGATCGACAATGGGGAAGGCAACAGGAGAGGCAACAAGAGCGGCAACGAGAGACTGACAATGAGATCGACAACAGGAAAGGAAACGGGAGACGCAATGGAGAGCGACAACGAGGGTGCTTATTTTATACTAGATCTCGGTTTCTTTTTTCCTGATTTTTACTCCATTATTAAGATTAGAAAAAGATACTGACTTTCTTAATACTTTTTGCAACGCAAGTATTTCAAGCAAGTTCAAATATAGTCTTTTTATCGAGTTTTTCTTTTTTATTTAATTAAATTTTACAATTTTCAAAATATTTATAGGTCCATTGTAATATCGAGGAAACTTTGGAAACATTGAAATATTTTATGTCAAAATTTTGAAACCAAAATCATTTAAACTTTGTAAAAAACTATTATTTGTTTTCAATAGATCTATCTTTTTTTTGAGATGATTCAATAGATCTATCTTATTAACTTTAAAAGATCAAACTTTTAAAATCTTTAAGATTTTTCTATGTCAAAACTTCAACATCAAATCTTCTAAGTTAGATCCTTTTACACAAAATGGTTGGAACATATTATTAAAAACTAAAAATACACCCCTTTTCGTCAAAAATTACATTTTTATAGTGATCGAAAAGTACGATGAAAACTTTACGAAAATTTTTTGTGACAAATATCAACTTCTTAACAAAATTTAAAGAATTTCCCCTTTCTTTGTAAAGACAAGGCCACGGTTTTAAGCTCAAAAGCCTGAGGCTTTTGTAACTTGTTTTTCAAAGTGATTTTACATGAAAGTGATAAGTAAAATATGATCAAAACTCTTAGAAACTACTTCATCAAAGCCTTTTGAACATAACAACAAGAAAATAGGAAGGAAGTGAGTAAATTTCTCACCCAGAAAAGAGGGAGAAGCCACGAGTTTTGAAGAAGAAAATGGAGAGAAGATGTGTTGATGATTCTCCTTCCATGGTGTTCTTCAAGCTCCACTCCACACGTCCATTGTTGCTTGATTTCCCCTTGCTCTTGAGATGAAGATGAAAGAAAAAAGAAAGAGAAGATGAAGAGAATAGGGGGTTGGTGATCAGTTTTGGAAGAGAGGGGGGGGGGGAGATGATGAGGAAAAAAACTTTGATGGAAAATGTTATAAGAATGAAGAGGAAATGAGATGAAATATTTTGAGGAAGAGTGGGGGGGGGGGGGGGGGGGGGAGAAACGTGTAGGAGACTTTAGAGAGAAGGATGAGAGATTAAGTGAAACGAAAATTGGAAAGTGAGAGTGTGGGGAGAAGGGGCTGTCGTGGGATACTTAAAGGCTCATACTTTGTACAACCCCCCTCTACTCAGTGGACACTCCCCTCCCCTTATGAAAAGACAAAATTACCCTTACCAATACTTTGAAATTCCAAACATATCCTTCTTCTTTCTTCTTCACCTCTCCTCCCACACACCCCTCTCCTAAACCCAACCTCTCATCACTCTCACTCCAAAACCTCTCATCTTTCTCACCTATTTTGCTCAAATCATCCTTCCATTATCAAGTATATTACTGTATGTAGTATATCCCTTCATCGTTTTCATTTGTTTTCACGCATTTTGGTTCATTTGCTGGTTTAGTTTGTTCGGAAATCGTGCTCAGT
Source organism: Astragalus membranaceus (assembly GCA_039519185.1). NCBI lineage: Eukaryota > Viridiplantae > Streptophyta > Magnoliopsida > Fabales > Fabaceae > Astragalus > Astragalus membranaceus. The sequence continues at coordinate 97,804,190 of CM076850.1, forward strand.
TCGGACCTAAAAGTACGAACCGGTTCGGAACTTAAGGTCTGAACCTGTTAAGGGGTGTGTGTTTATGGGTGGTTCGGACCACCGTGTTCCGAACCGGTTCGAACCTTTATGTCCGAACTGGTTCGATTTTAAAACACCGAACCGTGTTGTTTAATAGATTATGCAGGAATTCTATTTTTAACAACTATGTTTGATTTTTTTCACTTTTATAGGTCCCAAAATGGATGAAAGTGGTTCCCAAGTAGATTTAATGGTTGTCGATCATACGAGTTCATTCCAAACCGATCAAGTCTTTGCTACTCGTGATGAATTGCTTGTATATGTACGTTCTATTGCGCGTACTCTTGGGATGGTTATTGTCATATCCCGATCTGACAACGAACAGAGGTCAGGGAAAGAATTCTGTGAACTGGTTTGTGACGAGGCAGGAAAATACAAGCATGCTTATTTGGTTCCTACGGGGAGTAGAAAATGTTGTTGCAAGTTTAGGCTAAAAGGAAAGTTTATCAAAAAAAAACATGGTGGATCGATACTGATTGTGATGTGTGGAATACATAACCACGCATTAATGTTTTACGGTGAAGGTCATCCATTGAATAACAGATTAACGGTGGAACAGAAAGACGTGATTACTAGAATGACCAAGAACATGATTCCACCAAAACGAATCTTGACCGAACTAAAGACTATGTACCCTATAGACAACCACTTGAATCTCAAACAAATACATAATGCACGTTCAAGGATACGATCTAATCTGTGTCAGGATAGGACTGAGCTCCAACAGTTGATGACTTATTTGGAGCGTGATCAATATGTGTATTGGCACAGAGTCGAATATGGGACTTCGATCGTCAAATACATGTTTTGGGCACATCCAGACTCGATTGAGCTTCTGAATACATTTCCCATTGTATTGTTGATTGATTCCACGTACAAGACCAACCGGTATAGGTATCCATTGGTTGAGATTGTCGGTGTTACATCAACCAAACATATTTTCTCTGTTGCATTTGCTTACGTCAATTGGGAGAAGAAGGATAATTTTGCATGGGTTCTTGAAAAACTGAGGGGATTATTTAGAAGACCGGAAGATTTGCCAAAAGTCATACTTAATGACTGTGACACGGGTATTATGAATGCTTTGGTGTGCATTTTTCCAGAAATCGCAAACTTGTTGTGCCAATTTCACATAAAAAAGAACGTCAGGACCAAAGCTAGGATGTACATCCATCCCGTGGTTGCGGATGAGAGTGACGAAGAGCGTCCGATGGACCGAGTTGACGAAGTGATGGAAGCATTTCAAAAAGTTGTCCATGCGAAGACGGGGGATGCTTATGAGTTGGCTTTGGAGCAGTTTGAAAGTATAAGTCAATCATTTGACAACTTCATTAGAAGAAGCAGTGGACCACCCCTTATAAAGAGATATTTGTAGATGCGTGGATAAACCGTCATATGCACCTCGGTAACACTCTCACCAACCGAGAAGAGTCGGCGCACTCATCTTTAAAGAAACTTTTGCATGACAGTAGGGGTGATTTGTGTAAGTGTTGGGATTCGGTTGCTGCCATGCTTAGGGTACAACATGGTGAACTTAAACGGTATTTTGAGATGAGCCTCAGCGAGACTTCAATTTGTACTGTAAGTTGTTTCTTGGGATGGGCAAAGTCACCTATGTTATGAAGTCTTTGATGCAACAACATAGGGACGCAGTGGAGAATTTGATGACTATCCCAGAATGTTCTTATTTGATTGCAAATAAATACAAGGTCGTGATTGTTTGCTGGTCTCCTAAAGCATCCTATACAGTTTTCCCATTTCAAGTTGCACTTATTAAGAATGCACCCGTGTTCAATATATGCTTCACAGGAGACCACTTTGTACAAGTAGTTTTGAAGAAAGGTTTCCCAATGCCCCCAACGAATATCTACTGGAATAGATACAGAGCAGACATAGCAAATGATTGGGTCAAGCCATTCACGGGACGCTTGCAACAGTGGAAAGCTTTAACCTTACACCTAGACCCCCCTTGTATTGACTTAGAAAAATATTGATGTTTCTTTGAATATGTTTGTGAATTTCAAGTTGGTTATTTGATCTTAAGTTCACTTAAATTAGTTAATTTATTGTTAGTATCTAAATTTAAATGGTTGGAATTACACTATTTTTGTAATTTTTTTGGTTAAAGTAGTTACTGTCCAGAAACTTTAATTTCTGTCAAGTAACAGATAGGTTCAGACCTTATGGTCCGAACCGGTTCGGTTCATATATGCCGAGCCCAGAGATAAAACCAGACACCCCCTAATGGTTCGGGGTGTAATTCTCGAACTGGTTCGGTAGTTATGCACCGAACTGCGTTTTTTTCTATACTCGGTAGGATGGTGTCGAAATGGTTCGGACTACGGTCCGCCGAACCTGATAATGCAACATCGTCCACGTATATCCCACATGAGTGCAATTTGGGGATATTTAAAATTTGGGGGTGTCCACTGAGTAGAGGGGGTTGTACGAAGTATGAGCCTACTTAAATAGAGAAAGGGAGTCTGTGACCCGGTTGTAGTTGGGTTACACGCTTGTATTGGGCTACCTAGTTTGGGCTGAGCCCAATTTGCTTGTATTGGTTTGGGCCTCTGTCCATGTTGCAATGAAATCAATACAATTTGACAAAAAAAATAGAGAAGGGGAGTATACTTTTTGTTTAAGTTTACTTAAAAAGTATCTAGATATTTTAGTTAGGTTTAAATATATGTTTAGTCAGTGTAAATTTATGTATGACCAGTTTAGGCAAAAATAAAATTTTGTTTTACGGCCTTGCAAATATATATTTTATCCAGTTTGGTCCCTATAGTATGTAAAATATTTAATTTTAGTCATTTTTGTACTTTTGGTACTTTATGTTTTTTTTCTCAGTTTGCTCCTTAATGTTTCAAATCATTGTTAAAGTAGTCAATTTTTTAATTTTTCGTCCACTAATGTTAACGAATGTCACGCTAGCCGTTAACAATTGACGTGGCTTACTTAGTTAACATTAGTGACTAGGCAAAAAACAATAGAAATGACTAAACTGAAATTTTAGTGAAACACACACGACCGAAGTGCATTTTTGCAACAAAAAAAAAGTTTCATCTTTATCTTTATTTTACTATCGATTCTATTAAAACAATTAAATTCTAATATATATGACTTATAAGAATTGTGCATTAAATTCAGACTTTGCACTGTGCACCTAAAATCTTATAGACAGCCTTGGGTCAGTGCATCAGGAGGTGTTAGAGATTTTGAGATATTCAAAAATCTTAATTATTTTATTTTGCTTCCAACCTTTTATTTGAACTCTATATGTTATTTACAACTTGCTGGATGGTAAAAGATAGAGTATGTGTATAAAAAAAATATCTGTGTGAATTTGATGTAACCGGGTTCAAAATAAATTATAATACAAAAGTGTTTTTTTTATAAATAAATAAATAGTTTTTGATATGAGTGTGTATTAATGCTTTTTGCATAAATAAATAAATAAGTTAACGCAACGCCACATGGGTTGCATTGGTGTCAAGTTCATCTAATTTGAGAAGTAACTCTCTACTGGAACTTGAGGAGTAACGAACGCCCTCTACTTTTGTAGAAAGTGAGTTATGTGTTTGTTTTTTAGTTATATATCATTCTCATAGCTAGCTTTATTTTATTGCTAAACGTATTCAACAAACTATATCAAAATATTTAGGCTAAATTGTAGTTTTGGTCCCTCTATTTTCAAAAATTTAGATATTTGGTCTCTTTATTTTAAAACTCAGACATTTGGTCTCCCTATTTTAAAAAATTAAAGACATTTAGTCCCAAAAGGAATTTTCAGTTTTTTATGGCTAATAATCAAAGACATTTAGTCCCTCAATTTTAAAAAATCAAAGACATTTGGTCCCCCAATTTTAAAAAATCAAAGACATTTGGTCCCTCTTTGGACTAAATGTATTTGATTTTTTAAAATTGGGGGACCAAATATCTGAGTTTTAAAATAATGAGACTAAATATCTGAATTTTTAAAAATAGGGAGACCAAAACTATAATTTAGCCAAATATTTATTGACATGGCATGACAACGATAGAGACTCTCGGATCATTAACTGCTTGCACAGTTGCACTGTCATTACTTTCCACATTTCATTACAAATTTATCACATGGGGTGTAAAAGCATATCTATATATTATCAAGCTAGCTAGCTTTACAACTTGGCATCACGCATCACGTCACGGGTTCTTGATTAAATAGGTTCATCATTCATATATGAAGTTTTCAACTTGGCATTTGTTTATTTCTAGAAGGATGGTCTTGCTAATTAAGGGACATGAATGTCTTGTTTGGGCACATGATTGTGACAAGAGAGACCGGGGGTTGAGAAGCAGTAATGAAGGAGTCAAATTTGAATTTTTTTTTTGGCCCGTGCTTTTCCCACATCCCTTCCTACTCACCCCACACCCCTAATCCTGCAAAATGATCAAAAGACCATTAATGAAACGCGTATTTTTCGCCGATTCGGTTACGGGCATCCGAAATAATTCGGTTATGGGCAACCGAAGGTGTATTTTTTGGCACACACCCATTTATTCAATTTTTAGAGGGTTCGAGGCACCCCACCGAACACCCCCCTTAACAGAAAGAGATTAGAAACCTTAACCGTTTGTGACATCCGTGGGAAAGAGAAGCGGTTGAATATTTTAGTTTAAGTGATCTATGGAATTGCTTCCACGAGAAGAGTGGTCAATGGAGAGACACTTGTACAAGCGATTCTTACGGCGAAGAGAGTGAATGTGATAAGCTATGGAGGTGGGATGGAAATTCATCAGAAGAGGGAATATTTGAACAAGATTGTCTCGTGGATAGTCAATCAGTTAGAAGATTGGTTAAATACATTCATTATTGATAGTCAATCAGTTAGAAAATTAGTTAAATACATTCATTTTGAGATTAGGGGTGTTCGGTTGATGTCAACCGAACAGTATTTGGTTGATGTCAATCGAACAGTTCGGATCCCCTTCCCTGAACGAACAAAGATGAACAACACCCCCTTGTTATTTTTTATAACGTTCGGTTGGCCTTAGCCGAATATATTCGGTTGGCCTCAACCGAATCACACGTAAACAGTCATCTACTTAAGGGTATTTTTGGAATATCTGGAGTTAAGGAGTGTGTGGTGAGTAGGAGGGGATGTGGGAAAAGTGATGGCCTTTTTTTTTAATTTTGGATTGAAATGACAAGGGGTTGAGTCCAATTAAGAAAAGTAAATATCAGCCCTATTTTAAGTACCAGATTCTAGTGGTTCAGAAAAAAAAAAAGTACTTCTATCATTTCCATGTAACTGCAAAGAGTGTGTTGAATATCAGAGTTTCTGTGATGAACCAAAAATGGTGTTCAACAATCTGTCTTACTTCATTGACCAATTTGGTCTTATATCTGTATTACAACTAACTTGGCTTAACAGCCATAACAAAATGATAACAGCAAATCTAACAGCTAATCACTTTACTAATTACACATAGACAATTACCAAAATACCCCTAACAATCCCTCCCTTAAACTGAATGTGTTTATCAACACACAATCAGTTTACATATAGTCAATTAATCACATGGACAGGGCACATTCCAATCTGCTTTCTGATCTTCATGAAGCTGTCTGCACTTAGAGACTTCGTGAACAAGTCTGCTACTGTTCCTTGGTTCCACACTGCTTCAATTCAATGATTCCATTGTTGACCAACTCTCTGATGTAGTGGTACCTGAAATCTATATGTTTGCTGCGCCCATGTAAAATAGGATTCTTTGACAACTTAATAGCTGAACAATTATCACACATGATCGCAATGCTTCCAACTGGTGTCTCTCCTATTTCTTTGAGTATCTTTGCCATCCAAACTTCTTGGCAAGCAGCAGAATTTGCAGCCACAAATTCTGCTTCAGTGCTGGACAGTGTAACTATTGGCTGCTTCTTTGAAGCCGAAGCCACAGCTCCATTACTCAGTAGAAAAGTGTTACCAGAGGTGCTTTTCTTATCCTCTAAGTCACCTGCATAGTCACTATCCGTGTATCCAATTAGCTCATCATTCCCTCCCTTCTTGTACATGATCCCAACATCAATTGTACCTTGAAGGTATCTCAAGATTCTCTTAGAGGCCAACCAGTGAGTTTGAGTGGGATCATTCATATACCTGTTGATGAGGCACACTGCATGCATAATATCAGGTCTGGTGGCAGTCATATACATAAGACTGCCCACCAATTGCTTGTATAGGGTACTGTCCACTCTTTCTCCTTCAATATATTTACCAAGTTTACAACCAGGCACCGTTGGTACCTTGACAAGATTGCATTCAGCCATTTCAAAACGTTTTAGGATGTCTGCAGCATATTTCTTTTGACTTATGTATATCCCTTCACCAAGTTGAGTGACTTCAATGCCAAGGAAATACTTCATCTTCCCCAAATCTGTCATGGAGAACTTTCTCTTCATTGACTCCTTGAAGTCAGTCATCAGATTCATGTCATTGCCTATATACCAAGCCATCAACATACAAGCTTACAATTAAAATCTCTCCACTTTTCCCATATTTCAGGAACAATGTTTGTTCACTTTTACTGGAAGTGAACCTCTGCTGTATGAAATAAGCTTCAATACGACTAAACCATGCCCTAGGGGCTTGTTTTAGTCCATACAAAGCCTTATGAAGCTTATAGACCTTATTTTCTGCTCCCTTCTTCACATATCCCTTTGGTTCCTCAATGAAAACTTCCTCAGTTAGCTTTCCATAGAGAAAAGCATACTTTACATCAAGTTGGTACAAATTCCAACCCTTTTGAGCTGCAAGAGCTATCACGGTTCTTATAGTGTCCATCCTACTAACTGGTGCATATACTTCAGTGTAATCCACTCCTTGTTGTTGAGAGTAACCCTTGGCAACTAATCTTGCCTTATATTTGTCCACTTGACCAAGTTCATTGAGCTTGGTCTTGTAGATCCACTTCACACCTATCTTCTTTGAACCTGCAGGTAGATCCATCAACTCCCATCTTTTATTTCTTTCAATGGAAGCAATTTCTTCATTCATTGCTTGCTTCCATTTATCACTTTGCATGGCAGTTTCAAAATTCTCTGGATCATCATCAATTTGCACCATGTTTGCTTCAATTTCACCATCAGAGAGACCTTCACCACTATCATAGTCTCTCAACCAAATTGAAGGTCTTCTACTTCTGCCCTCTCCTTCATTTGATTGTTCTGAGGTGCCACCATTCACAGGCTCATTATTAGAGTCTGTATTTGCTACATTAACAGGATCAACATTCAATTCAGTGGCATTTTCTTCTGTGACATTTTCATCTTCACTTGCTTCACTCTCTTCTCCTTCTTCAGATACTGTTTCAGCTTCACCCCAGTCCAAGTTCACAGCAATTTCTTCTTTGTGACTGTCTTCCCTGTTGGACTATAAGATAACCTTAGGGGGGTGAATAAGGTTATACGCTAAAATTGAATTCTTTTTTGTTTACAAAAATTTACGATGCCTGTTTAAATCAAATGCGGAAAATAGGATTTAAACTATATGCAGTACCTAAGCGAGCTATACCTATGACAGATCCAGGTACAGTGATATTTTGCGCTAACCACACTATTATCAGATTTAACTATAAACAGACAGTGATATTTTGCCCTAAACCCTAAACCCTAAACCCTATAAAAAAATATAAACGATAAACAAAGTAAAGAGAGGGGAAAGAGATACACCGTGATTTTTACGAGGTTCGGGATAAAAGCCCTATGTCCCTACGTCCTCGGCCTCCGGCTTTGCAACCTTTGGACTTGGTAACAACCACTATATGAGAAGAACTTCTTCAACGTTTTACAAGCAAGCAACTTCCCTATAGCTAATCTCAATTTTCCCAAATTGAGAACCCAAGCTCCACGCTAAGGATTTCGCTACCAATCCAATCTCCCCGATTGAACGACCCAAGAATACTTCCCAGGATTTCACTACCGATCCAATCTCCCCGATTGAACGACCCAAGAAAACTTCCCAGGATTTCACTACCGATCCAATCTCCCCGATTGAACGACCCAAGAACACTTCCCAGAATTTCACAACAACCAAGAAATAGATGAATACAACAGAGAAACTATGATCCAATCACTCAAGCAGTATAACAGTATAGTAGTTGAGAGAGATGAGTGATTTGGATTTAAAGATGAAGAACTTGAGAAATGATTTGACAATGAAAGTTCTTCTTTTTCTCTTTTTTTGATTTATGAATATGTACGTTGTATTGTTGTATTTTTCGTGAAAACCAAAGTCCTATTTATAGGATTTTGCAAAAATATGACCGTTGGACAAAACAAGAATCGGTTATTTGCTTAAAATAAATGTGTATGATAATCGATTAAAATGTGACCGTTGTAGCACATTTAAGAAGTGAAGAATCGATTGTTTACTTTAAAACAAGTGTGAGGAAAATCGATTCTTTGCTTAAAGAAAATAGGATCAAAATCGATTTTGTGCTTTAAATAACTAAGGACATGTATCGATTGTTTGCTTCCAAGAAAAACAAGACTTTTAACAAATATAGGTAGACAATCGATTTTGAGCTTCCTTAAACAGGCTCATAATCGATTTTGTTCTCTTTAAAGAGGAGAGCAAAATCAATTCTTTGCTTTAAATGCACAAGGTCATCAATCGATTGTTTTCTTTCCAAAATAAGTTCTTTTAAAAACAATCTAATATGGAAATCGATTTCTAGCTTGTTAACATAAGAGTGAAATCGATTTCTTGCTTTAAAAACAAGAGGAAATCGATTTCTATCTTTTACAAAAATAGTTTTTATGTTATGTGTCTTACCTATGCATGCATGCGTTTGTATAAAAGATATTTCTAAGCTTTTAACACAACAGTTTTCTTTTAGAAAATCATCTCTCAACTACTAAAAGTTATAGAACTGAAGTGATAGGATCTTACACTGTGTCCTATCAAAATCAGATTAACAGTTAGGTCTTGAACTCTAGAGTAGCTTCTCTTCCAAGCCGCTACACTTTAAGATATCCTGCTCTTTGATTCATGTCCTGTACTTTTATACAACTGTAACCATTAGTAGACAAATTGTAATTTGTTATCATACAAAACAAAGAGTGTTTGTCATTGGTTCAACAAACTCCTCCTTTTTTATGATAACAAATTCCCTTATGCATAGGGAGGCGAAAAGCAGGAAACAGTAGCAAAAGCTCCCCCTAAGCATAAGCATAAAAAAAATAAAAATAAAAACTAATCCAATGACATTGAGATATACAAGCAGAGCAGTCTTTTCTCCCCCTTTGTTTTCATCAAAAAGGAGGGAAAACACACAAGACGCATAGCATATGATATAACAAGCACACAAGACACATCACATAAGCGCAGTTTAATGCTATGCTCCCCCTTACTAGATGATCCCCCTGACTAATTGTAGAATGCAAAGAGACAGTTCTATATGCATCAATCCTATATGCATCATGCAACAATCCTATATTTTTCCCTTTTTGTCATAATCAAAAAAGTGAACGTGAGACACAGTTTGCGAATCAAACAACACAGCTATTAGACAAAAGAGAGTGGACCATCGCAGAAAAAATATTAAAGAAAATAGGATATCCATGAGATAATACATCATACTTGGTTCAACTAGGTACCATATTTAACTAAAAAAATACATCAAAGATCCAGCACAAAACTAACCTTTACCAAGGATTCTTCCTCTATTGATATTATCACAAGTCACATGACCGCTGTTTCTGGGGGTGAGTATTAAGAACTTTTTTGCGTCTCCAGTCATGAGCTTCGAGTCTCTGCTATCAAGGTACCAGTCTGACCCCATACCTTGAAGCATACCTGCACTAAAACCAAGTTGAAAGTTTTGGTACCCAATTCTCTTTGGGTCCTTGTGGGTTAGTCATCAAGGGGTTTGTTTTCACAATCCACCTTGGTTTCTTACAAGCAGGTATACGGGTACCAAGCTCACACAATCTACGAATAGGGCATCTATGAGAGCTATGGTTACCTTTTTGATAATTAGTGCAAGAGAAATTAGTAGGTGTCTTACTTAAAGTAGCAGCTACAAAAGTCATTTTCTTTTTCAAAACAGAGGAGGTGGAATTACCTTCATACTCAATACCTCTCCTATCAACATATTCATGTTGGGAGTGAAGTATCTTGGTTAAGGTCTTTTCACCTACCTCAAACTTTTTTAAAGATTCTTTCAAAATTTCATTTTCAACCTTGACTTTTTCAAAATTTTGTTTAAGCTCAAGAAGCTCAAGGTTGAAAGGTTTAGTTTTACGTAGCTCTTTTTTCAACCTAGTTACCTCATTCTCAAGAGTCTCAATTTGAGTGAGCATGCTTTTGTTGCTCTTTGTCAAATCCTTATATTTAACCAAAAGAGTTTCATGTTCATTATAAAGATCTTCAAAAGCCTCACTCAAGTCTTGACTACTATATACATCATCAATTAAATCATCATGCTCAAATGAATCAGAAAGACTATGGTTATCAAGGATTACCTTAGGGGTGTCATTTGCCATAAGACAAACAACATTGGTAGCCTTCTCTTCTTCATCTGTTTCACTATCAGTGTCAAGATTGTCCCAAGTAGCCTCAAGTGTGTCATTTTCCATAAGAGAAACAGCATTTGCAACCTCCTCTTCTTCATCTGTATCACCATCAGTATCTGTGTTGTCCCATGTAGCCTTCATGGCTTTCTTTTGTTGGTACTTAGATTTCTTTGAGTAGTCACCCTTCCCAAGCTTGTTGAATATCATGAATTCTTCAAACATTTTAGCCATGTCTTCATCATCGGATTCTTCATCAGACTCAACCCCTTTCCTTGCCATTTTAGGAGTTTTAGCAGCAAGAGCAAGAGACTTTCTTTCTTTGACCACTTCTTTTTCTTGAGCCTTCTTAGCGGCCAACACCACCTCAAATGCAAGAAGTGACCCAATCAAGTCTTCTTGAGGTAAAGTGCCAATATCTTTGGCTTCAGTGATAGCACAAGTCTTCGGAAAGAATTCACTAGTCAGGGATGCAAGAATCTTCCCATTCAAATCTTTTGTTGAATATTTCTTCCCAAGAGCTCTCAAGTTATTCACTATTAAATTTAATCTTTGGTGCATAGCAGCAACAGATTCACCTTCCTTCATTTTGAAAGCTTCATACTTAGAAGTGAGAATTCTAATTTTTGTATCCTTCACTTGACTTGTACCAACATGAGTTGCTTCCAAATAGTCCCAAATTTCTTTAGCTGTCTGACAACCTTTTACCCTTCCATACTCTTCTTCACATAAAGATAGGTGAAGAATATTCATTGTCTTGGCATTTAAGGATATTTTATCTAACTCAGACTTTCTCAGATCACTCAAGTCAATGGCATAGAAATCTTCAATAGGAACTTCCTCAGCTTTACCGGTAGCTTGAGATTTAGTAGTATCTCCGTCAATAGCAACACCAGGTTTAGTGATATTAATTCTCATAGGGATAAGTGGCCCATCAACAATGATCCTCCATAAAGTGAAATCTATAGTCTGCACATGACATTACTTCAATAGTCATAGTTAGTCCCATCAAACAGGGGTGGCCTATAGAAGGACATCCCCTCTTTCATAAATGAACCCATGATCAAAAATAAATAAATATAAAAAAATTGCGAGATGTGAAGCTCTATATGCAATTTCTAGCTACTAATACCAATTGTTGGACTATATGAAATCCTTAGAGGGGAGTGAATAAGGTTATACGCTAAAATTGAATTCTTTTTTGTTTACAAAAATTTACGATGCCTGTTTAAATCAAATGCCGAAAATAGGATATAAACTATATGCAGTACGTACCTAAGCGGGCTATACCTATGACAGATCCAGTTACGGTGATATTTTGCGCTAACCACACTATTATCAGATTTAACTATAAACATACTGTGATATTGAAATTGAACGCATCACAATGATATCAAATATAACTATAAACAAATATAAACGATAAACAAAGTAAAAAGAAGGGAAAGAGATACACCGTGATTTTTACGAGGTTCGGGATAAAAGTCCTACGTCATCGGCCTCCGGCTTTGCAACCTTTGGACTTGATAACAACCACTATATGAGAAGAACTTCTTCAACGTTTTACAAGCAAGCAACTTCCCTATAGCTAATCTCAATTTTTTCAAATTGAGAACCCAAGCTCCCCACTAAGGATTTCGCTACCAGTCCAATCTCCCCGATTGAACGATCCAAGAAAACTTCCCAGGATTTCACTACCGATCCAATCTCTCCGATTGAACGACCCAAGAACACTTCCCAGGATTTCACAACAACCAAGAAATAGATGAATACAACAGAGAAACTATGATCCAATCATTCAAGCAGTATAACAGTATAGTAGTTGAGAGAGATGAGTGATTTGGATTTAAAGATGAAGAACTTGAGAAATGATTTGAGAGTGAAAGTTCTTCTTTTTCTCTTTTTCTGATTTGTGAATATGTACGTTGTATTGTTGTATTTTTCGTGAAAACCAAAGTCCTATTTATAGGATTTGCAAAAATATGACCGTTGGACAAAACAAGAATCGGTTATTTGCTTAAAATAAATGTGTATGATAATCGATTAAAATGTGACCGTTGTAGCACATTTATGAAGTGAAGAATCGATTGTTTGCTTTAAAACAAGTGTGAGGAAAATCGATTCCTTGCTTAAAGAAAATAGGATCAAAATCGATTTTGTGCTTTAAATAACTAAGGTCATGAATCGATTGTTTGCTTCCAAAAAAACAAGACTTTTAACAAATATAGGTAGACAATCGATTTTGAGCTTCCTTAAACAGGCTCATAATCGATTTTGTTCTCTTTAAAGAGGAGAGCAAAATCAATTCTTTGCTTTAAATGCACAAGGTCATCAATCGATTGTTTTCTTTCCAAAACAAGATCCTTTAAAAACAATATAATATGGAAATCGATTTCTAGCTTGTTAACACAAAAGTGAAATCGATTTTTTGCTTTAAAAACAAGAGGAAATCGATTTCTAACTTTTACAAAAATAGTTTTTATGTTACGTGTCTTACCTATGAATGCATGCGTTTGTATAAAAGATTCTTCTAAGCTTTTAACACAACAGTTTTCTTTTAGAAAATCATCTCTCAACTACTAAAAGTTATAGAACTGAAGTGATAGGATCTTACACTGTGTCCTATCAAAAGCAGATTAACAATTAGGTCTTGAACTCTAGAGTAGCTTCTCTTCCAAGCTGCTACACTTTAAGATATCCTGCTCTTTGATTCATGTCCTGTACTTTTATACAACTGTAACCATTAGTAGACAAATTGTAATTTGTTATCATACAAAACAAAGAGTGTTTGTCATTGGTTCAACATTCCTAATTCCATTGCTTCTCCTCTTCAAAAACAATGTCTCTGCTCACAATAATTCTCTTTCCAATGGGATCATATAGGCGATATCCCTTGGACTCATCACTCATTCCAAGTAGAACACATTCACAGCTTTTATCATCTAGCTTGGTATTTTTCACATTAGGGATATGCACATGTCTCAGGCAACCAAAAATTCTTAAGTGAGCTACTGATGGCTTGTGTCCACTCCAAGCCTCCTCTGGTGTTCGGTCTTTTACTGCTAATGTTGGTGACCTGTTCAGCACATATATGGCCCAATTCACGGCCTCTGGCCAAAAGGTCTTGGGCATTTTCTTTCCACTCAAAGTACATCTCACAATATTCATCACTGTCCTGTTCTTTCTTTCCACCACCCCATTCTGCTGAGGTGTGTACGTTGTTGTTAATTGCCTTTTTGTACCATTCTCCAAACAGAATTGATTAAACTCAATAGACAGGAATTCACCTCCCCTATTAGTTCTAAGGCATTTAATTCTCACATCAGTCTCCTTTTCTACCATACTTTTGAAATTCTTTAATTAAGTGAAAGCTTTAGACTTCTCAGTTAAAAAATAGACCCGGGCTTTCCTACTGTAATCATCAATTAAACACAAGAAATACCCTTTGTTGCTGTTTGATGTTGGTGAAATGGGACCACAGATGTCAGCATGAATAAGTTCCAACTTTGAGCTTGCTCTCCATTGACCCTTCTTAGGTATTGAATCTCTATGTTGTTTGCCCTTCATGCAGTCCACACAAACTTTCTTCTCACCATTCAAGTTGGGAAGCCGTCTGACCATGTCCTTGCTTTTCAACAAATTCAAGCCTTTCATGCTCAAGTGGCCATATCTGCACTGCCACAGATATGAGATGTCATCATGATTATTGTACAAGCAAGCACCCTCATTATTCATTTCCTCAAGAACTGGTGGAGCCATGAGCTTGAACATTCTGTTGTTACTCATTCTGCTTTCAAAGAGCAGTCTTTTCTTAGGATGAAAACCCTTGCAACAATTAGACTTGAACAACACAATCAATCCCCTTTCATGTAATTGACCCAAACTCATAAGGTTATTCTTAAGTTCTGGCACATAATACACATCAGGAATAATGTATGCAACACCATTGACAATCAATTTTATCTTTCCTTTACCAGCAACATTCATTCTAGTTTTGTTTCCTAGCCTAACGGTTTCTCTATATGATTCATCTAACTCAATAAACCATTTCTTTTTTCCACTCATATGGTTAGAGCATCCTGAACCAAGAAACTATACCTCTTCATTGTTTATTTGTGGAGTGTCAGCCATCATCATTAGCAGCATGGGCTCTTGATCATTATATGTTCAGCATAGTTAGCTTCTTTATCCCATTCTGGACAGTCACTCCTGTAATGACCTAGCTTCTTGCACTTGTAGCATTCGATTGTGTCAAGGTTCTGTCTCCCCCTGCCTCTACCTCTGCCTCTAGGGTTAGAACCTCTTCTTCCTCTGCTTCTTCGCCCTGAATCACCCATTTCTTGCGTAGTGACCTTCAAAGCTTGTTCCTCTCCTTGATTTTTGTTGAATCGTTGAATCTTTTGCTCATGCACAATCAAAGAACCATGGAGTTCATCAACTGACATCTTGTCAGTGTCTTTGGATTCTTCAACTGAGCAAACCACATGAAGAAATTTCTCAATTAGGGATCTGAGAATTTTCTCCACAATTACCATGTCTTCCATTTTTCTCGTCGTGAAGCCTCATCTTGTTGTCCACCGTCATAACCCTAGAGACGTAATCGGTGATGGATTAACTCGATTTCATTTCAAGACTCTCAAAATCCTTTCGAGCAGCTTGCAAGATAGATCGTCTCACCCTTGCATTCCCTTGACATTTCGCCTTCAAAGATTCCCATATGTCTTTCAATGTGTCTTTCTTGAGGATCGTTTCCAGCGTTGCTCTGTCAATCACTTGGGACAAGTAATTTTTCGATTTCATATCCTTGAGCTTCGATTCATCTAATCATTTCTGCTCCGCCTCCGTCAGCACCACTCCCTGTGCCGGTTTCCCAATTCCTTCTTCAATCAGATACAAGTATTCTTTCGATTGTAGAAAATTCTCCATAAGCATGCTCCAATGGTCGTAATGGCCATCGAATTTCGGTATGGAGGGTTGCACGAACGATCCTTCGCTCGCGTTTGTGTTCGTCATCTTCGTCGAATGAGAGAATTGCGATTTATATCGTTGATCACCAGACCCCAAGAGATGGAGCTCTGATGCCAATTGTTGAGTATCAGAGTTTCTGTGATGAACCAAAAATGGTGTTCAACAATCTGTCTTACTTCATTGACCAATTTGGTCTTATATCTGTATTACAACTAACTTGGCTTATCAGCCATAACAGAATGATAACAACAAATCTAACAGCTAATCACTTTACTAATTACACAGAGACAATTACCAAAATACCCCTAACAAAATGTCCAAAAATAAACTATATACATTGAATCAAAATTTGCGAAAACATGAAGCTAAGAATGTCTAATCTATTGTTGGTTGCAATCTTTTCTGTTATGGTAATTATGTTGTTTACTATTTACACCCCCATCTCCAAAAGCCCAATTGATGAGAAGCCCAATCATATTGAGAGAGCCCAATCTTCAATGGCCAAGATCAGCTCCCAAGATCGGACGGCCCAAAAACGCCAACACAAACACATTCAAACTCTATAAATACCTCATTCAATGCTCATTAATGGTAAGACTTTTTCTAACAAAACACTCATTCACTTAAATACTGACTTGAGCGTCGGAGTATCATTGCAGGTACAACCTCGCCCCTCAAGATCGGACATCTCAAGATCGAACATCTCAACATCGCCTCTCAAGATCGAACCTCTCCGGGTCGAACGAAATCTTCCTCTCAAACCTGAAGACAGAGACAGAATCAAGGACAAAATATCTACTAACTGCGTAATACCAATCTCCAAGATCGGAAGCACAGTACAGAACATTGGCGACCACAGTGGGAGAAATCAATACCCTATTTTTTCTCACCATCTCCTTGAAACTTATTAAAATGGCACCAACGCGCCGTTCAATACCGACTAGTCTCATGGTCGAACCTGAGCTCGGCCCTCAGCAAACTCCTGAAGGCCACGTCCAGGAACTCACGAATTCGTCGCAAACACGAAGCCGACTTCCCAACACGGGACCATCCCGAGCACATTCGGGCGCAGATGAAACGAGCCTACCATCTGCTCCTCAATTACTTCCGGCTTTGACGGGCGCGGTCCAACAGCTCGTTCAGCTATTGGCTCGGCAAGAAGCGGCAAATGAAGAAAGAAACAACCGCTTCGCTAACCTCGAATCCGAAGTAGCGAGACTGCAAGGTCGAAACGTTCAGGACCAGCAATCATCCGGGCAGAGCTCCCTGGAGGAACGACGCCCAACTCGAAGAAGATTTTTCCATCGATCACCCCCTCGGAGAAAGCTCAATCATCGTTCCCCTGCATGCCGTCAACGAGGAAATGGTTCCCGTTCTCCTCTGGCTCGACAACATAATGGTCTCAACGATCTTCACCTTTCCCCATACCCTCACCAAGGGAATGATTGTCGTTCTCAATCAGCTCGACAATATGACGATCTTGATGATCCTCATTCTCCTCCACGCCGCCACCGAGGGAATGGTTCCCGTTCTCCTCTGGCTCGCCAATTTGACGATCTCGAAGGCTCGACCTCGTCAAGGAGACGATCAAGGAGCCGTGACAACATTCAAAACAATCAAACGCGACGATACGGACATCCTGAACCTCGTCACAGACACCAACCACCGTCACGGGCGAATCAACCTGGGCGAAAAGGTCCTTTCACAAAATCGATCGACAACTTCCCAGTCCCCCGGTACCTTGAGAAACCACCTGGAGGACTGAAGACTTATGACGGGACGGGCAACCCCGACAGGCATCTAGACCAATTTGATACAACCATGCAGTATCGAAATGTACCCATGGAAATGAAATGCCGAATATTCCCGTTAACCCTGGACAAAATGGCTTCCGAATGGTTTCGGACGTTAAGGTCGAATACCATCTCCTCGTGGGACCAGTTAGCGAAACACTTCTCGGTGCACTTTGCCCATTCCAAGAGCAAACCCAAAAACAAAAAATGTTTTAGCATCTATTGTCCAAAGGGGAAATGAGCCCCTGAGAGAATATATAGAGCGATTCAACATCGAGGCTCTTCAGGTTCGACAGCTAGACGACGCTTTCCGAATCTTCTTCATGGCCCAAGGTCTGCTCCCTAGAAGCTCGTTCCGGAAGCACATCAACACCTGGGAACCTAACACCCTTCAAGAATTCCTCAAGCTATCCCAGTGCTTTATTAATGAAGAAGAAAATTCCAAAGTCGACAAAACATCGTCACATACGGAACCGTCGAAACGCCACCTCGAGATCGACCCTCGTAAAAATTCGTGGAACACCGGTAAAAAGAATCGCCACCAGGTATATACCGAACTCAACGTCTCCAACGCCCAGTTACTAGGGGAATGTTGGAACGTCGAATTCAGGGATGTCAAGCCTCCCAGGTCTTTACCTGTCCGGCCTGGGCAAAAAGCCAACAAATACTGCCGATACCACAGAAGCAATGGCCATGACACAAACCATTGCAACGCCCTAAAAGACGACATTGAAGATTTAATAAAACGAGGAAAGCTATCTTCCTATGTCAAAAGGGAGGGAGAACGATCTCACAATGTCGGAAGAGAAAGAAATGAAAAATCCAAGGGAAAAAGGAAAAGAAGTGATCGACCCAGACCACAAAGAACTGGATAAAAAACGTTCGATTATCATGATGATAACTGGAGGGTTCGATCATGAAGGATCGGGAAAATCAATGAAAAGAAAATGGAAGGAACTGTTATGCGTGGCTTCAACATCAACAACCCCGATCAAGAGCAATCGACCTCCATTATCTTTTAGCGACGACGACCTTATTGACGGAAAGGCCAACAAACACGTACCTCTCTTAATATCGGCAATCATAGCGAATAAGGAGGTACGTAGAATCTTGGTAGATCAGGGGAGCTCATCAGACATCCTCTTTATCGATCTTCTGAACAAAATGGGGATCTACAAAGAGGAACTCACCCCTTATAGAGGAACAGCTCTGTCCGGCTTTAACGGATCTCGAACGAAACCCCTTGGGCATCTGGAGCTAATGGTTACCTACGGAACCGAACCAATGGTTCGAACCGTTAAGACCAAATTCCTCGTCTTACCTTGTGAATCCATTTACAACGGTATTATAGGAAGACCGACCCTCGGCAGGCTCGGGGCGGTCACATCCACGACACACTTAAAGATGAAGTTCCACTCTCTCTGCAACAGAGTTATCACTCTAAACTCTGACTTAGAGTCGGCCTCCAGGTGTTTTTTCCTGTGGACGAAGAACAAACGAAAAGCTTCGGAGCATGAAGGGGTTCCTCCTTCGGAAGAACTGTCGACTCCCAAACTGCCAAAAGGTAGATCGACTGAAGTTAACGCCGCCACTAACGTAGAAACCGGCTGCGATCCAAAAGTCGAAAATCAGCAAGACGTCGACGAGCTAACCAAAGAGCTCAAACGAAAAATCAAAAGACCAGAGCCTGATGGAAAGTTCGCCGAAATACAGCTCGGTTCAGACCCTGCCCAAAATATCAAAATAGGGATAGACCTTCCAGAAAAAATCAAAATCGAATTGACCCAATGTCTTAAAGATTTCAAAGACATCTTCGCTTGGTCGGCCGAAGACATGCCCGGGATCCCACCAGAGGTTGCTTGCCATCGACTCGCAATAAACCCAGAAGCAAAATGGATCGCCCAAAGAAAGCGGGCTCAAAGCAAAGAGAAAGCGGGCTCAAAGCAAAGAGAAAGCCACGTGCTCTCCTTTCTTCATTCCCTCAACTCTCCAAATTCGCTTCGAATGACCGGAAGCTTTCCTCCCGACCATCTCCAGATTAAAACCGTGCTGGTACAACGATTCGATCTCCAAAATATTTCTGGAAACCCAATCATATTGGGAGTCCTCTCGCATCGGTACATCGAGGTCCCCACAACCAGTACTCGAGTAGCCATCCAGAGAAGCAGCAGAAGCTCGTCCGGAACCTGGTTGACTCGAAGGGCGAGATTCAACTTGTCTTCCAACATCGCCTCCATCGGACTCATCGGCAGGCTCGGAACTCAACACAAGGTCAACCTCGGAGCCCGTCCCAAGATCGACCTCGGAATCCTCTGATTCCTCCACTGGGATTTCCTCATCAGACTCAGAAGTGATGGCCATCACATCCACCAAGCAATCTTCCTCCACAACTTCAGGAGTATCGTCGTTTAGCTCATTAGCATCGGTTGCAGGAGAGGAACTTTCACTCTCAAAATTATCTTCCGCCTTATCACTCATAGGGGCGGAAGCAGGATGCTCTTGCACGTCCGGGGCGGCGACTTCAAGAGGCTCGGTACGAACCTCAGGGACTTCGCCACCAGAAGCCATCACGTTCGTGAACTCTTTCCGGTATTGAGTAACGTCTCTCCGAGTTTGTTTCGTCCTCGCCAGAGCGAATCTACAGGAATGGGGGACGAAATGTCAGGGTTAAAAATCGAAAATGGGTTCGCGAGCAAGTCGGAACCCGACCTGACGACCCCCATTCTGAGATCAAAAGGGACTGGGGGAGGTCCAGGCACAAACGAAAAGAAAAGTAAAGAAAAATCAAAAATAGACTAACCTCGGAACTAAGTCGCAAGTTGATTATATCTGGAAAAATACGGTTGTCGATCCACAGAAACCGACCTTAAAAGTACTTCGAAAACTCTTCAAACTCGTTCACTTTAAAGAAGCTCGGGAGCTCTCGAAGATCGACAAATCCAAAACAAATGAACAGCAAGCAATAAATGAGGAGGTGAGACCCTTTATTTATAGCAAGGCGGATCTAATGGGCTTGGGCCGGGAAGTCGAAACGTCACGTCCAAACCATAGCCCAGTAAAAATCCGCACGCTGAAGAAAAAACGTCACCATCATGCGCCGCCACTGCGAAGAGACACCTTGTCAGAAACAGTAAAGATGGCACTGATTCCAAAATTACACTGATTCCAAAGCAGCACTGAATTCAAAAAACCATCTACCTCGCTCGAAAGCTCGACGGACAGTTAACATCGCCCAAGAACCCCAGCCTCGACATAAGCTCGAGACCGAAGAAATCTCCACTCAACAAAAACAAGAATATGAGGCTACGTCGCCCATCAAAGTCAAGATCGCTCCTCACAGCGACCAGACTTGGGGGACCACTGTTATGGTAATTATGCTGTTTACTATTTACACCCCCCTCTCCAAAAGCCCAATTGATGAGAAGCCCAATCATATTGAGAGAGTCCAATCTTCAATGGCCAAGATCAGCTCCCAAGATCGGACGGCCCAAAAACGCCAACACAAACACATTCAAACTCTATAAATACCCCATTCAATGCTCATTAATGGTAAGACTTTTTCTAACAAAACACTCATTCACTTAAATACTGACTTGAGCGTCGGAGTATCATTGCAGGTACAACCTCGCCCCTCAAGATCGGACATCTCAAGATCGAACATCTCAACATCGCCTCTCAAGATCGAACCTCTCCGGGTCGAACGAAATCTTCCTCTCAAACCTGAAGACAGAGACAGAATCAAGGACAAAATATCTATTAACTGCGTAATACCAATCTCCAAGATCGGAAGCACAGTACAGAGCATTTTCTTTCACGTCCAAACCATAGCCCATTAAAAATCCGCACGCTGAAGAAAAAACGTCACCATCATGCGCCGCCACTGCGAAGAGACACCTTGTCAGAAACAGTAAAGATGGCACTGATTCCAAAATTACACTGATTCCAAAGCAGCACTGAATTCAAAAAACCATCTACCTCGCTCGAAAGCTCGACGGACAGTTAACATCGCCCAAGAACCCCAGCCTCGACATAAGCTCGAGACCGAAGAAATCTCCACTCAACAAAAACAAGAATATGAGGCTACGTCGCCCATCAAAGTCAAGATCGCTCCTCACAGCGACCAGACTTGGGGGACCACTGTTATGGTAATTATGCTGTTTACTATTTACACCCCCCTCTCCAAAAGCCCAATTGATGAGAAGCCCAATCATATTGAGAGAGTCCAATCTTCAATGGCCAAGATCAGCTCCCAAGATCGGACGGCCCAAAAACGCCAACACAAACACATTCAAACTCTATAAATACCCCATTCAATGCTCATTAATGGTAAGACTTTTTCTAACAAAACACTCATTCACTTAAATACTGACTTGAGCGTCGGAGTATCATTGCAGGTACAACCTCGCCCCTCAAGATCGGACATCTCAAGATCGAACATCTCAACATCGCCTCTCAAGATCGAACCTCTCCGGGTCGAACGAAATCTTCCTCTCAAACCTGAAGACAGAGACAGAATCAAGGACAAAATATCTACTAACTGCGTAATACCAATCTCCAAGATCGGAAGCACAGTACAGAGCATTTTCTTTCATGAAAGGATAAAGATAAATGATAATAAATACAAAAATGATAAATCAAAAATCAAAAAAGGACCAAGGGAAGGGGAGATGTCTGCTATAAAATAGAGGGAGTGTATACATTATTTAGCTAGAACTAAGGGAAGAGGAGGCGAGTGTAATTTCCTCTTTTAATGCATGTTTGTATCACCCTTGAATGCCTCTCTTCAACTTACGCACAA
Organism: Astragalus membranaceus; assembly: GCA_039519185.1. Classification (NCBI taxonomy): domain Eukaryota; kingdom Viridiplantae; phylum Streptophyta; class Magnoliopsida; order Fabales; family Fabaceae; genus Astragalus; species Astragalus membranaceus. The sequence continues at coordinate 97,826,367 of CM076850.1, forward strand.
GCTCCACACATCTAGGCGTCTGCGTCTCTATTGTTTTGAGTTTGATTTAGTAAAATAGCTAGGTTGTAGGCTAATCAAAGAATCAATGAAAAAAAATATAAATAATGTATCATGCCATCTAATTAATAAACAAAAGGAAAAGGAATGAAGGAGTATCTTAAATCCATTCTCGTGGCCACCTCCGTTGCGAGTTTTCATTTTCAATGTGTGCTTCCCACTCAGCTCTACTGGCCCTAACGAGCCATCACAACTCTAGTCAGTCTTGATTCCAAGCTTGTGACTGCACAAGCTTTCGATTTTTATTTATTTTTTTTAGATGAAATAAATCAAGAATTGTGAGTATAGAAAAAGCAGCTCTCAGTTAAACTAACTGCACCAACCGCTGATTGCACTGGATCCCAGTCCCACTCACAACACTCAAGCACTAACAAGTAACAACCCCCACATATATTATTTAGCAGAAATTTCAGAATCACTAAACACAAAAAATTAAATGCATTGTAATCATTTGAAAGGGGATTACAATAGGCATTTACTCATTTAGCAGTTTATCAAACAGAAATCCTATAGATTTTTCTACCTCGCATTCCATATAATATACACAGTTGGCCAGGAAAAACGGCCGTTGAAGTCGGCGAAATCAGCCAGCCACTAAAATACCACCCCAAGAGTCAAAATAACACACCCCAGCATAGGCTAGTTTTTTTTCCCACTCAACCAAACACGATAAAATACGCAAACCAAATAAAGGGGAAACTTATATTATATACAACAATTAAATATTTTTCCCCAATAAAATAAATGTACATAAAGGAAAATGACCATTAAAAACTAAATTTACAAAACAGTGTTTATGTGTAGAGCTTTAAGTAATGAAGTTGCCATTTGTTTGACCAATACTTGTCCATCTCTCCGTTCCCCTATTAAGTTTTGAAGTTTCTCGGGTAGATCATTCTCCACTATTAGCTTCTTGGGCTGAGGGTGATGCTCATAAACAGCCTGCCAGAACATTTTTAAGAGATCCGTAAGTATAATTGCAGCAGGGGTAAACACTTCTAACACTGCATATTTTGGAGAAGGATAAACTATTCCATTCCATCCACAAATCATCTATCAGGATCAAATGATACAAGCGTTTTCTGTTACTCGCTACCCAACATTTATACATAAAACATTTGCACATTAGAATTTTGTATGATGATGAAAAATAGAGTTTAATTAATATATACTGATTTGTAAAAAAGAATGACGGACACACAAACACACACACTGCATACTTTTTTTACACTATTAGTGTATAATTGTGAAACTCTAAAAAACAATATGAATAAAGGAACGAAAAAGGATCATAACTTGTCTTGTTACTTGAAACCATATTTTACAGGCGAACATCTCCATCAACAGTTTAAAAACAGGAGACATTTTCTCATGAACAAATGCTAAGTAACACTAGAGACTAGACTGTGGATAAATACATATAGAGGAAACAACTTGAATGAAACACCCGTAGGCTTACTGTGCAATACATTACTATCTGAATCTCTATACAAAATCAGAATATAGTTTTGTACTTTTTTTAGTATGTGAAGCCACATAGGTCAACATCATATTTTTAACACTTTTTTGAAAATTCCAGAAGTAAAATCCTATACCAGAGTACATCATTTCTCTTAGTTTTAGACTTCTTGTATACTAACTGAAAATTTGGACACAACTTTGGCTAAAGCAACAAGTTTTTCACTTCTTGTTTGACTACTGCAAATTTTGATACCTCTTATAGGCTAAGGCAACAACGCAAAACTGGTTAACCTATATATACCATGGGAGGTGTGGAAGTACCCCCTAGAAATTGTAGTGTATAACAAATATCATTTATGCATACCTTTATTAGCCTAAGTAAATTAAGACGAGCTATAGCATCCTGATGATCAAGCTTTGCAATGAGTAATGGTGTTAACCCATTAACGGCCAATGTGGTATTGATCCGGGCAGATTTTCTGCAACCCAAAATGATGTCCATTAAATACAACCAAATAGAAAAGAAAGTAAGAATGATAGCATTTGGAGAAAAATATATAAAATGAAACATGAAACAAAAGAGAAAGATGAAATTTGACTAGGAAGAAACAAAAAGTTCAACCCCAGCCTAATTAACCCCTCCCAGACATCACTTAGTTAGGTTCAACAATTTATATTATATGAAATCACTATTGTTCCATGTACAGTCTAACTCTATGCGTAGAGTTAGAATCAATGAGAGATTAATTGCAGGCCAAATAAACTCAGTCCAGATTGTCCAGCTAGAATACAAATAGTTCTTTTATCCTACATTTCCATATAATTACTCCGCCTTAAGGGTGAATAGGGCTAGAAAAGTGGCTAAACAGCATTCCCATTTGGCCCCGCCATATCTTAAATTTTCCTATATTAATGATATGCTACTCAGTATGGGATTGATCTAGCTTCTAAAGCATCAGGTACTATATATAACCGAGCACCTATTTTGGTAGAATCCTAGTTCTTTCTCTGTCGTTATCAATTTAACTAATACAAGGGAAGTATATGTCAATCCTCTACTCTACCCATTGAACCTCATAATAGGAAAAAGGGATTTTGGTGCAGCAAGCCTTTGTTTCTAAACCAATCAGCGCAAGACTAGTTTATCAAATAGTTAAAGCACTAAAGGACACAAAACCAAATACTTAATTGGACAAGTGAAGAGAATGGTTTAGAATCCTTTACGTGATGATTTTCAAGAATGGCTCCAGTATATGTACAAAATGCTGCTCTGGACAGCTCTGGAAGAACTTCACAAGCTTCTGAACTGCATCCTTCTTCAGCAATGCTTGTTCAACCTTCCTATTATCATTGTCATGGGCTAGGCAAACAGCAATTGAATCGAGTGCTGTCACAGACCAAATCTCGTCCTCAAGAAGGTTCAAATAGACATCCAAACCACCATGAGCCCTTAACTGCTCCCTTGAGTTGCGAGATGCATGGGCCATATCACAAAGTAGAGGCAATGCATATTGTTTCAGGGGAGAATTTGATGTGATGAATTGCATCAGATGGGGAATGATTCCATTTTCAGCTGCTTGTTCTTGTCTCCTCTTATTTATCTTGCATAAATTGAACAGTGCGTTCAAGACCTATAAAAGAGAAATTAAAGATTAGATTTAGGCCAGCTTTAGATATCTATCCACTATTCTACCAACAAGCAAGACAAAGAAGGATGGGAAAATCTACACATAAGCACACACTTCTATTAATTGTAATTAATTTTTATTATTTCCTTGTATTTCTTGATATGTTTCCTTAAATAGATCAGATATGATTTTCAGTTACTATTTTTAATCCTTAGACTTTATGGACTGCTGATTCCCTTTGTATATATGGTAAGGTTTTCCTCATGTAATACATACAATATGCTGTTCTGTATTGAGATCAAGTACTTCTATAGAATCAAAAAACAGTGAAATGAAATGGAAATGTCAGTCCAAAGGCCCAGAAAATATTTAGTACAGAACATGCTAGACATAAATTACTGTTTACGCTCAAAAACAAAAATTTGAAGAGCAGAAAGAACTTTGCAGTTACTGCATGACTAATGCTAAATTTATTTGAACTCACACAAATGAAAATTGTGAGAAGCACATAGAAAGTGTTAGCATAGGAGAGGAGGGGAAATCAGTTAGGGACAATTAAGGCAGTTAGTTAACAAAAGGAGATTGGTAAGATAAAAAACAGGGGATAGGAGGACAGAAGGAATCTTTCTGTATATTTGATGGCATGTGAGTGAAAGAGCTCCTCTGTGAAGAGGAAATCCTAAGAGAGATTCCTATTCTCCATCTACTGTTCCGTTTTTAATGATGCACTTCTATTCTTTTGATTCATTCTATCTCTTTCATGTCAATTTCTCCCAGTTCCTAACAGAAAGTTAAACAGAATTTTAACGGTAAATACCTGTTACGTGCTTTATACAGCTAATAATTACCTAACACTAGTACGCTACCAATCACTTGCATATTGAATAGAACAATTAAGTAGAATTTAAGGAAAAGTTTTTTGAACATCAAATATGTGGCTAATGCTTAGGCGTTCAAAAAACACGAACTTTATCAACCATCAACCGAACTTTAATAACCGCAATTTTGGAGGGTATTAAATATTAACCATATTGTTTAGGTGTTCAAACATACGCTACTACATGTATATTTGAACACCTGAAAATTGCCGTTAATGATGTACAAATACATGGTTAATGAAGTTCAGTTAATGGTTAATAAGTTGAGATAGCTTGGTATAACCATTAGCCAAACACAACACTGCATGAACCACATATTTAAACTTCATTACCATCTATTTTGATGCCCATTTTGATCTCCATCTCTAATATTCAAATAATGGGACTGTAGAATTTATGCCCCCACAACGAAATATTAACAATAGGAAGGTTAGTAAGACTTACCTCATGATGTATCTCTGATACAAATGACCCTTCTTTGAGTTCAAGGTTTGGTATCAAGTATTTTATCGCTTCAGCACGTTGAAGGTTTTCTAAGCAATTTGGATCAGTTGAGAGATGATTAATACACTTTAGTATCTAGAAAATTGCAAATGCAAAAATGGTTAGAAATACATTGTAGGATAAAAGCTAAATTATTAAAAGCTATGTTATGTGTCATACCTTCAACAAAATAGGAGGTTCTACCCTATTAAACATCTGGAAAAGTCGACTGAGCAAGCTTTGGCTACACATATAGGACTTCACTGTTGTGTCCGCTTGAGCAAACTCAAGCAGAAGATCTGCCACTTTCTCAAGGTACTCTCTCGCAACTTCTGCATTCAATGATGAAACCATGTGGGAAAGTAGCCCAGACGAAGTAGCACTACCTGGTCTGGCATTTAGAACACCTGAACCAGACAGTACACCTGATGCTGTTTGAGAAACAACCCCAGATGTGGAAGCAGCTCCTTCACTAGAACCAAAAGTCCCTAGTTTCTTGGGAGTGACTTTGTGAGACACTCTAGCACTTGAGTCAAGATTTCCGTTTTCCCTTCCACGTTGAGAAACATCTGCACAGTCAAACAAATATTATGCCATTCATACAGAAACACAAATGAAAGACAAACCACAGTAAGAAAGCAGAAAACTTAATGTAAAAGAAAAAGAATATAATGAAACAGATTTTAGAATCATCTGAAATACAGGATACATTATTAAAAACTATATCAGGAATAATACAGGCTAGAATCGTGCTCAACATTCTTTTATTTATATATTAAAAATGAATGAGACCTTTTCAATACCTCGAGTCGATGCGGGACTCTCAACAAAACCCCTCACGCTCAGAAATGAACATCTGAAGCATGGATTCAAGAGATGGAATAACAGGAATCTCAACACACCCCCTAAAACCCAACAATGGACATATGGAGTGTGGGCAAATGTGGTTGTCTCTAATCGATGTGGCCTCCAATTTATTTGTTATTTAGGCCTTCAAAACTAAGCCACCAAATTTTATTTAAGATTAACAAGAAAAGTAGTTTAAAATCCTAAATGTGTAAATCATTAAGGGTATGTTTGGGAGGGGGTTTTGCGAGGGGAAGGGAGGGGAGGGCTTGAAAAAGATTAGTCTATATTTTTATATGTATGTAAGATTTTAAAAAATTAAAAGAACAAGTTGATAGATATCAATATAACATTTTTAATCACACTTGATTTATGTTTAGAGACATTTTATAGCTACCTCTATTCTAAATTGAAAAATATGCCCTCCCCTCCCTTCCCCTCCCAAACATACCCTAAAACTATAGAAAATCTTACATATTGCATGTAAACAAACAATAAAAATTTACATCAATCTTAATAGTTACACTTTAAAAATATAGAAATTTCTATCATTGACAAAACTAAAATAGTGTTTTTAATAAATTACTAGTATTAAAAAGGTCTTATCTCAAATTTCGCTTTAGGCCTCAAAATACATTGGGCTGACAATGTTCTCAACAGACCCCCTCAAGCTCAAGAATAATAAATATCTCAACACACTTGAGACTGGACATTTGGAACGTGGTCCGGTGGAATAACAAGAATATTGGCCTAATAACAAATCTAGGATAGACTTTGTACCATCTAAGAATTTGGGTTTTAGGCCAAACTCATCCCCACCAAGTAGGGTTTGTAAGCTGAGGATTGTCCAATCCTTATAAGAACTATGGTTGGCAGATCACAATGACTCCATATATAGCTCTAGCCTGAGTCTACTACTGTAGTTAGTTAATCATTTAGTTGTTCAATTAAATTCATTACTCACTGCTATAAGAATTGTGAGAGGTAGACTTCTGTAATTTATCTGTGTTAGAATATCATTATCAAAGAAGCAAATAGATCTTTAATACCTGCGAATTCTGCCATCAAAAAGTCCAGTTCACCATTTGTTTTCTTTTCAGAGGCATGTAACAAAGGGAGTACGCTTTCATGTCTTTCTAACCCTGAAAACTGACGTACATACTCAAGCTGTCCAGAAAAACGTCCAGATGGGGGCTCTTTCTCCAACAAGCTAAGAAGAGGCCTAACTTGCTCTTGCGTAGCTCCAGTTACTGATAACCCGTTTGAGGAAGTCCTATCGGTCGATGTCCTGTTAGCAGAAATACTAATACGTTGCTGTCTGGGTTCAACATCAGCTCGAGAAGGATCATTTTTCCAGCGATCCACATTCTCAATCTCTTTCAATGTACCTGCTGAAGATTCCCTGGATGCTAGATTTAAACTCTTCTCCAGTGACAAAGCTTCAGCGCCTATACCGCTTGATTGAGGTCTATCAACATCCATTTGGTAGTTAGCATCTGATCTTCGAGGATTGGAGGATGAAGAATGCGAAGGTTGTAAGTGATGATCAAGTATTCCACGCCTCACTTTAGGGATATCTTGCTGATCTGCTGAAGAGAGCAGCACCTCATTCTGATTGACAAAAGGGTGTGTAGGATCCAAGATACCAGAACGTGGCCGTTGAGTCGAACCATCAACCAAAAGTCCACCCCCAACAGACATAGAAGCTAATCGGGTTGACTCATTTAAGCTATAAAGTGTATTTATAAGCCTAAGGAGTATGCCATTTTTTGCAGCTATCCTACAAAAATCATTTCTAGGTGTTGATTGCTGAAGCTTAAATACCTGCCACATGCCATCAATAGCCAGATGAACCATTTCCCTGAGACAGAAATTGTGTTGGTCGGCTTTTATTGTGCAAATGATGAGAATACGATACAAATTACGATCATAAACAGATGCATGCTATAAGAAGCATATAGGAAAAGTAGAAAAAATTGTTTTTTGCTCATACGTATCAAGGAACAGACAAATATAGTAATTGATCAATCATTGAGATGAAGCATTATCTAAAAACTCACAGAAAGTCCTAAGGCATCAAATCAGAATCAGCAGCATCTTTCAAAGAAGAAACAAATGAATCCAAAAAAACTTAAGCTGTTAGGTGCAAGCCAGAGAATGGACTTTATATGTAAACAAAAAATTACACAAAACAAAAGCACTTGGGCCTGATGTGGGAACAAAGCACATTTCAATTATGTTCTGAAATTTTATTTTATATAGAATGGGGCCAGCAAAGTTCAAACTCTTGACCACTTGGCCAAAAGGGCTTAATGTCAAGGATCAGCTCTCCAAAGTCCTGAGAGCCTACACTCCTAGAAGCATGCTCAGGAATATCTTCTACCTTCTATGACCCTAACAAGCAATAATAACATCTAACACAGCAACACATAATGATATCAAGCTGGGAGTGATAACTTTCAAAATATGCTTCAGTTCAAATAAGATGAATATCCCATCCTAGGAACAGACAGAAAAACAGTAGTAAGATTTGTTTGTTGTTGTAAAGAAACAAATACTAACAGGGAGAAACAACAAAAAGGTAAAATTAGAAGGGGGGGAAAGTAGTCTAAAGTAGGTAGCTCGGTTGGCGAGCTAAGGTCACCGAGGGAGTTTCTTGCAGGAGGTCTAAGATTCAAATCCTAGAAACTAACACTTTCCCCCTCCCCTAACTAACTGGCCACTAACATTTTCTTATCAAAAAAAAAGAAGGGGGGAAAGGAAAACATCTTAGACAAAAGAAAAATGATGTTATCAAGGCTCCCAACAACAGGCCAATTGATATCAACATTAATCAAGATACAGAGGATATCCAATGTGGCTCCTTTCTTCTCTAGTGCCTCCACAAAACCTATTCAAGAACAATATTGTATGCCTTTTCCAGATACACGAAAAAACCATGCATAAATCTTTTTGACTTGTATGTTTTTCCATTAGTTTTCATAGTAAGTATATAATTTCCATGGTCGATCTCCTCGACATAAAACCAAGTAGATTTTCTAGGATGTAGGTGTCTCGTCTTAACCGCTGCTCAATAACTCTCCCATTACTCAATATTGCTGATACAATATCCCAAGAAAAGTTTAAAAAATAAGAATTGAATTCTGTTAGAATATTAGAAAGTATGTAAAAATAGCTTAATAGTATGTTAAAGTATCTTAGTTTATCTCATAAGGTTAGTTTCTAATATTCTAACACAAGTTCTGTTTTAGTTAGGAGATAAATCAATCCCTAAATTTAAGGGATTTGGGTATTTAAGTTGCATTTGAATTGTGAATAGTTTATCATCAAAAAATTGGATGATTTGTTGAGTTCTCATGCAATCCAAGTGGTGTAAAGCTGCCCAATCCCTCAACAAATCTGTTAAGAAACCTCCTTAAAAAGACCATATAGAAGTAAAACACCCGATAACATTCTAAACAAGCACAATCCTAGCACTCATCACACAAAGAGCCTTATGTGGTTTCAAAACTATCGATCCCAAATCTAACAATTTGTTTTCCAAAAATAGCATCAAATAAATCCAGGCCATTTCTGGTGCAATACCACATCTTCGCATAGCATTGTTAGCTACAACCTAATGTAAAATGTAAGTACTTCCACATAAGTACAATTTATAAACAATAACTAACCTGTACTTGGCATAATCAGCCTCAAGGAATCCCACCAAAACAGGTATTCCACGGCAAGCTATAAACATTTGTAGCGTCAAAGAACTGCACCAAGTGTTAACAATCAATTCAATGTCTAAATTTCAAAAATAAAGAATCCATGTATAATAATAACAAATAAAATACACTTGGAACCTTGACTGACAAAGCTGCTGTAAAAAATAAGCTGCTTCCATACGAATCTCTCGAGGTCGATCAGGTACAGCAAAGCTCATAATTGCGGGAATCTACAAAGAAAATTTGCATTAAATATAGCTGAATCAAGATATTTGACCACAGTCGGTGATACAATAAAGCATCAAGAAAACATGTTTAAGGAAGTCATGTTTCAGTCTTATAGTCTAATGGTATTTATGGGGCTGATTTTGATATTCCTATGACCGATATATATCATAATTGTTTAGGGTTATCAAAGAGATGAAAGATGTTACTGTAGCTAACTCATATTCATTCCCACAATTATTATACTGATATTCATATTCCCAAGTCATGCACAAATTTATTTCATGATAGAAAGAAACTTTTCATTTCATGAAAAGAAGAAATAAAGAGTACAAAGCTAGATGAAAAACATCCTCTCAAGAAAGTTACAAGAGGAACACCTAGAAACTAAGCGATCGAGCTACGTAAAAAGCCATGTCAAACTCTTGGCAGGTCTAAAAAGAAACACACAGGACATCTGTTTCAATATAACTAAATGCATTCCCATGGATAACTTCTCTAGGAATGTAATGATGGGAATCTCATTTTTGGGTATTTTTGAAGAAACCGTTTGGCTAACATTTATAATATTCCCAGGAATCATTTACCAAAGTGGGGTATAGAGGTAGGTGTATGAATTTGAAAGAAAAAAAATTCATTCCGACATGATTGGAATCTATTTTCCCAACCCCACTCTTGGGAATGAAAACCATGAGAACGTGGAAATTTTTTTTCCCTGGAATATTTTATACCTGCGCTGGGAATAAATTTTTTAACCTTGTAGCAAACAAGGGAATGCACATTCCCTGCCTATATATTACTAGGAATGGTTTAGATGACTTAAATCGAACACACCCCAATAAAAAGTCTACGAGCAGAACACCAAGGACAAGTTAAAAAGGTAACCCTGTCCTAAATCTTGTCATAAGCAGTATTTTGGCTTATGGATTTATATTATTTAGATGATTGGGTCTTACTTGAACGTCTGAGCTTCTGTTACGGGTTTTTTGATCTTATAAAATCTAAATCTTTATAGGAACGAGATTCTATTCTCAATCCTTGCGCAATTAATTAAAGGAAGTTAACTTCAACAGATTCAATGCTCCCTTTAAAGGATATGATCATTTCTTTAACAATCCATAAATAGCTTTCTAATTGGTCTGTTATGCAATCAAACCAAAATTGCCAATGTGACACACAAAATCCAAAATCTAAATGAATACACCGCCACACACATAAGAACAACCAAATCAGCATGTCAATCATGAAAAAAGATTAGCTAAAATTTACGGATTAAATAAACCTTAATCCAACATTGCAGCAATGGAATTTCCCTGCCATTATCCACTGATTTCTTATTGATAGATTTAGAGACTTCTATGATAGATTTAGAGACTTCTAACTAAGTCTAATTCAGAGAACTTATATTCTGTTTTTCATTATTTTAGAAGTGAGAACAAGGCTCTATTTATACAAGAGATGTTGGCCTTTCATATCCTATGAAATAAGTGCCAACCTTTCAAGTTTTATCTATTCATTATTCTGCCAACCTTTCAAGTTTTATCTATTCATTATTCTGCCAACCTTTCATATCTACTATTAATATTCTACTTATCTATTACTCCCCCACAAGATCAAGTGGAGAGCTGAACAAAGCTTGAAACATTGAGCTTGTCACGTAGACTGCAGAAAGCCGCTTTTGCTAGGGGTTTTGTAAGAATGTCTGCAATCTGAGCCTCTGCTGGGACATGGCAAACAATTAGACTTTTGCTGAGAACCTTCTCCCTTACAAAGAACAAGTCCAGCTCCATATGTTTAGTTCTAGAGTGCAAGACAGGATTATGACTCATTGCAACAGTACTCTGGTTATCACAGAAGATAACAGGTGTAGAGTGAGGCACTTTCAGCTCATGTAGCAAGGATTGAACCCATAAAAGTTCTGAGGCAGCAAGCGCAAGACTCCTGTATTCTGCCTCAGCACTAGATTTAGCAACAAGTGTTTGTTTCTTAGACCACCATGATATTAGGTTAGGCCCAAGATAGATGCAAGCACCACTTGTAGACCTTCTATCATCAATATCACTTGCCCAATCTGCATCACAATAGGCCTGCAGAGAGAAGGGAACAGAGGCAGCATCAGGGCGTAGAACAAGACCAAGATCTAATGACCCCTTTAGATACCTCAGAATTCTCTTGACAGCAACCCAATGAGTGTCAAGTGGCTGTGACAGAAATTGGCAAGCTTTGTTGACAGCATAGCCAATTTCAGGCCGAGTAATGGTAGCATATTGAAGTGCTCCAACTATAGAGCGATAGAGGAATGGATCAGCCATATAATCAGCACCATGTTTTGAGAGTTTAAGCTTTGCAGGAAGTGGTGTAGATATTCCTTTTGCATTGTCCATGCCAGCTCTAGATAGTATTTCTTTGAGGTACTTTGTTTGAGTAAGAAGGAGACAACCATTAGAAGTAGCTTTCACCTCAATACCAAGAAAATAATCAAGAGCCTCAAACTGTTTGAGAGCAAATACAGTAGTAAGCCTATCAATAACAGATTGCACAGCAGTAGGAGAAGAGCCAGTGATGATGATATCATCAACATAGACAAGAGTATATATGCAGCAACCATTGTGAGCATAAACCAATAGTGAGGAATCACATTTGCTAGCAACAAAGCCAAAACTAATTAGAGTTTTAGTGAGGCGTTCATACCAAGCCCTAGGTGCTTGTTTGAGGCCATAAAGAGCCTTATGCAATTTGCATACCAAGGACTTGTCACCAATCTCAAATCCTTGTGGTTGAGACATGTACACCTCTTCCTCAAGAAAACCATTCAAGAATGCATTGTTAATGTCTATTTGTTTAATAGACCACTTGTGAGTTAGAGCAAGAGTTAAGATGATTCTGACGGTAATTGGCTTTATTACAGGGGCAAATGTTTCTGAATAATCTGTGCCTTCTCTTTGGTTGAATCCCTTAGCTACCAATCTAGCTTTGTACTTATTAATGGTACCATCTGAGTTCTCTTTGATCCGGAAAACCCACTTGCTGCCCACAGCTTTTCTACCAGCAGGAAGAGGAACAAGACTCCAAGTACCATTTTGTATTAGAGCATCATACTCACTCTGCATAGCTTGTTTCCATTTGGGGCAGGACAAAGCTTGATTCACTGAATTTGGCTCAGCTGTGGTTAAGAGAAGTGTAGGGTGAATACGGGGCTGAACAATGCCATTTTTGGACCTAGTGATCATAGGATGTGTGTTGGTAGGTAGATGTGGTGGAGGGGCAGTAGGTGACTGTGGTGCAGAAGGTATGGAGGGTGCAGGGGAATCTGGATTTATAGTGGAAGAGGCTGTTGAGGGCAGAGATGTAGTATATGGTGAGTTGGGTGGGTTAGGAGAGGGAGAGGTTGCTGAAGTATATGCTGTAGGATTAGGGAATGTTGCTGGTTGAGCAGTATTGAAGGGAACAACACCTAAGGGTTGCAAAGTACAGGCTGTGGCTGGTTGTTTTGTGGGAGTAGTAGGGAATAGGTTAGGATAGGGAAAAACATTCTCATTGAATACAACATCCTTGGAGACAAACAACCTTCCCGTGGCATCAAGGCACTTGTAACCCTTGTGATTTGATGAATATCCCAAGAAAATACACTCTGCAGAGCGGAATTGAAACTTTTGGTTGTGATAGGGCCTAAGTAAAGGGAAACATGAGCAACCAAAGACCTTAAGAAAGCTAAAATCAGGAGGTTTTTGATAAATGGTAGTATAAGGAATGGAATGGTTTTGGTGAGGAGATGGAAGCCTATTTATAAGGTAAACAGAGGAATGGAAAGAGTGATCCCAAAAGGATAGAGGTAAGGAGGCTTGCGATAATAGAGAGAGACCCATGTCAACAATGTGTCTATGTTTTCTCTCTATTACCCCATTTTGATGGTGAGTATGAGGGCAAATTAGACGATGAACCACACCTATAGAAGCAAGATATTGACTGAAAGGGCGAAATTCTCCCCCCCAATCAGATTGGACAGCTTTTATCTTACAATTAAATTGGTTTTCAACAAGTTTTTGAAACTGTGTGAAGATAGAAAGAGCATCAGATTTGACTTTAAGAAAATAAATCCAGGTGTAACGGCTAAAGGCATCTACAAAGGAGATATAATATTTGTAACCCATGGAGGACACCATAGGTGCAGGCCCCCATAGATCACAGAATATTAACTCAAGGGGATGAGAGTACACAGTAGTAGAGGGTTGAGAAGGCAATTTGTGATGTTTACCCATGCAACAAGCAACACAAAAGTCAATCTTATTTTTATTGATAATAGGTTTGTTACACATAGAGAGCACACTATTTAGTACATGAATGTTCGGATGACCTAAACGGTTATGCCAAAGAGAACTAGTGGAGGAAATGTGTATTGGAGAAGAAACAGACACATTGGCTTGAGGTATGACTTGAGGAATGATTGACTTGACAAGAGGGGTTGTTACTGCAGAGGAAGGTCCTGGGATATGGTAGAGTCCATCAGAGGTGCCTTTGCCACAAAGAAGAGTTGCTCCATCATCCTGGGATTTAGCAAAACAATGAGAGGGGTGAAATTGGAAAAAGGCATTGTTATCAGTATTGAAACGTTTAATGCTAAGTAAATTTTTGGTTAGTTGAGGAACATATAAAATATTTTTAAAATGGAGGGTACGTTTGGGATCAAAAGGGGAAGGGACAGATTCTGAGCTAATAGAGTGGATCTTCAAACCTTGTCCATTACCAAGGAAGACATGATCCTGGCCAGAGAGTGTAGTAGCAGTGGCGGGGTTAGGAGGTATACCAGACATATGGTGAGAAGCAGCTGTATCACCGGTCAGATTGCTAGCGGTAAATGTTGGAGCAGCTTGAACAGCAAATGCTTGAGGAACCATAGGTTGAAAGAGAGCCTGTTGAGGCACCACAGCTTGCTGAGGCCACATAGTAGCATGAGCAGTAGGTGGTGCTGCAGCAGCAACACCAGGATACTGCCAGACAGTAGCATTAGCAGCAGGAGGAACATAGCCAGGGCGCACATATTGATAAGGATTGCCAAAATTAGGGACCATTGCAGGAGCAGCAAACTGAGGTGTGTATCTGTGATAGCAAACAGAAGCATCGTGGCCAAACCTAGAGCAAACTTGACATTGGACATTGCTGCGACCACGTCCACGGCCACCACGACCAAATCTGCCACCTCTACCACCACGGAAATTACCTCTAGATGCAGTGAATTGAGCCTGTGGTATAGTATCAGTAGTAACAGCAATGTCATCAGTAGATTTAGGTTGAGATTCAGACTTAGAAATTGCCTGTGACAGATTCAAGGAAGCAACAGCAGTAGCAACATCAGTTTGCTTGGCAATTCTGCTCTCATGTGCAAGTAATAGTGCCTCAAGTTCCTCAAATTCAAACCACTCAGATTTTGTGGATAAAAGGGTAGTGATAGATTCATATTCTGCAGGCAAGCCTTGAAGAACAACATCATACTGTTCTTGCAACGAAATAGTTTCCCCAATAGAGAGTAATGCATCAGTAATCGTTTTAAGACGCGCAAAGAATTCAGTTATTGAACGTTCACCTTTCTTCGTATTAAGCAATTCAGCACGAAGCTGTCTTGCTTGCGCTTTTGTCTTCGCGTGCGAATGTTGATGAATTTTGTCCCAAAGCTGGAATGTGTAGCGACATCCGATTACCTTGGCGAGAATTGATGGTGATAATGAAGATTGAAGCCACGCAAGCAGCAACTGATCCTGCAGTTCCCATTCAACATATGCAGGATTCTCAATTTCAGCAAGACGATCAGCATCAGTCAAGTAACGCGTTGGAACTTCTGGAGAAACGCAAAAACGATGAAGTTTATGCGCGCGCAGAACCGGTTCCACCTGTTGGAGCCAGAGAGGAAGATTATCACCGGTTAACTTCTCTGAAACTTGATATTGAAAAGATTTGAACGGTTTGAGCGACGGTTGATTCGTAGATGACGACGCCATTGATGAAAGTAGAAGAAAGCTTGACAGAAACGAAGACGAAGCAGTGATGCGACGACCGGTTGCAATGTCACCGGCGAGACGATCAGGAACGTCGGCCACAGTGGTGGCGCGATGGAAGACGTTTCTGGCTTACTGATACCATGATAGATTTAGAGACTTCTATGATAGATTTAGAGACTTCTAACTAAGTCTAATTCAGAGAACTTATATTCTGTTTTTCATTATTTTAGAAGTGAGAACAAGGCTCTATTTATACAAGAGATGTTGGCCTTTCATATCCTATGAAATAAGTGCCAACCTTTCAAGTTTTATCTATTCATTATTCTGCCAACCTTTCATATCTACTATTAATATTCTACTTATCTATTACTTATGCACTAAACTATGATCATAGAAGCTCAAGATTTCAACACTATCATTTCAATAATTTTAATGATAATAATAAAGAATATTCAATGGAAGTATGGAACGAATAACTAAATAAATGAGCCTCACTAACATTAATGAAACAAATTTTAAAATAGAATTTAACTTAAAAACTAAGAAAAGAAAAAAAAATAGAGATAAAGGGAGAGGAGCATTAAACAGGACTTACCAATCCAACAAGACAAGCGTTTTCTTGAAAATCAGTATTGTCTTTAATTATCTGATTTATAAGCTGAAGCACAGAACATATGACCTGAAACATCCATTGAATTGAAGATGTTTTCATCCCAGTTACTTAATTGCAAGATATGCCAATCAATAAAAAGTCAACTTAAGTATCAAGAAGATGGACAACATACGCGTGTTTTAGGAACTTCTAACAAGTCAGTTAGAGGAAGTAAACCATGCTGGGTAATAAAAACTATCTTTTGCTCCGGTCGTTGCTGAAATATACCAATGAGTTTCTGACATGCAGAGACAATCACGTCTTCTGATTCCTCCGGTCTTAATGAACCAACCAATTTGCTGAACTCAACGGCCTACAACAATATGGTAAATACATCACCAATGCAAGTCCCACATATAGAAAACCGGTACACCAATTTCAGTTTTTTCTCTACATGGAAGCATGTTTCAAATGGAGAGAATGGTTGTTTAACATCTGGGGCTAACATTTTGGGCAGCAGAACCTAGAATGTCACCTAAAACCCACAAAAAGATACATAGCAGAGACAAGTAATGGCTGGAAACATTTTGAAATCATCATTGTGATAACATTTTAGAACAAAGTTTTTTGGTGAAAACGTGTTAAAAGCATCAAGGCAACCTAAATTATGGAGTTCAAGTGTTTGGGGTCGACAGAAGATGCCAAAATGCAATTTTGGCTAGCAGAAAAAGCAACTTTGGTTACCTTTTTAGTTACAGATTTATGTGTGGGCCCCATAGCCAAAATACATGCACAAGGCAGAGAAATATAGTGGAAAGTGAAAACTATGAAGCCTCAGCGGGAAATGCTCAAAAGCAACTACCTGAGACAGAATTCTAGTCCCCCCTCGGGGAAAAATCAGGCAGTCATTTTAATAAAAACAATTAAAATTATGCACACAAATTGGATACATTGGACTTGAACATTAAAGAATTGGGGAAAGTATATGAATTGCTCTTATTCCTTCTCTCCCTCCCTTTCCACAGCCTTTCTTCTCCCACCCTCTTCCATTTGACAGCTCAGTACACCAGAGATATGATGTGTGAGAGTTGTCTTACAAGAAGACCCCGGACTAAACCATACCCATGGTGTAGGGCGTACGCACCACGGAAATTAAAAAGAAATAGAGAGTTTTAAAGTTTAAACAAAGAACAAACCCAAGAAACTTCTTCCGTGCCTAGGTTCTAATATACAAGGCATACAAACTTCAGTTATGTTCAATAAGAACACATTAATTATACCTTATGTTCAATAAAGCATTAAGATATGGCCACATCAAACAAGAACTTTCCACAACACTCATGCACATCCAAAACCTAACATTTAAATAAAGAGGAAGGTGTATGTTATGCAGAGGACATAGGAAAAAGCTTTGGTACCTGTAGAGGATAAATGTTCTCTCCAGGTTCCTCAAATACCTGATAAAAAAATGAGACATCGAAGAGTTAAAAGAATATAAACATCAGATTTTAAACAAGTAGATTAATTACCAAAACTGATGAACATACCAAACGGTCGATATCAATTACATCATCTTTCAGAACACCTATCATCACTCGACGTAAGAGGTTCCCACCATTGTTCGCCTGTCCAATTTCACTCTCCTTCTCCCATTGCTTTCGTGCAATTGTAGCCCTCAACTCTTTGGCCAGGTCTTTTTCCCCCCCATCAATCACAGATGCATTGCCTTTAGCCATATGTGAAGTGGATGTAGATGTGGATGCCTCACCTACAACCTCCCCGGGTCTTTTATCTGACGGAAATAAATCATCCAAATATGCATCTCCCGGAGGGTCACTAAATCTACTGAGCTCATTTCCTTCCACAGGATGCAGTGTCTTCATTGCCTTCAGATAGCGATCAGTTAAGTTCATTAAGATCTCATCTTTCAGAAAAGTAAAACATATTTTCTAGATGAGTTATAGCATTAATAATAAAAACAGTGAATCTTTATGTCACCTCAGTAGACTGTGGCTACTAAACAATTGTCACATATATTGGATAAAGAACCACCAAAAGTTAAAACACTTAATAATTTTATAACTAATTTCAAAGGAAGCAAAATACAGGACAGATACCCACCTAATGTGATTTTGTCATTTAAGAAGAACCAAGAGGCATAGTTGCACAAAAGGGATCAAAATGAAGATAGTCTGATTAAAATGAGAAGAAAAAGACTTACTAAAATTTAGGAGGAAAAATTGAAAAGACCATACTCTAATACTTGGATACTATTATACCATTCAATAACTTTTTATCGGATACTTACAGTTGGATTGACAGTGATCGTATACATGATCTATGTGATAGTACAGGTTTCGGTAAAAAATTACAGGGCGGGGTTACACTGGTAAAATTTGCTCTCTCCTCTCTCTCTCTCTCTCTCTCTCTCTCTCTCTCTCTCTCTCTCTCTCTCTCTCTCTCTCTCTCTCTCTCTCTCTCTCTATAGGGAGCGTATGTGACTTTTTAAGTAGAATCGGGGGATTGTAATATCCTACCAATTTCTCAAACTCAAACTCATATATCTAACCATAAAGATTCATATATTTGCCGACCAAACAACATAATTAAGTAAAAAAATTTCAAATCACACAAAAAATACTTAGGAAAAACTCAAATTTAGGACCATAAGGTGGGTATTGGGTAATAGTCATAATGCCAAAAATAACTAAAAAACTCCAAATAAGCAAATCCATAACACCAAATTTAAAACAGAATCACGGCCTGGATTGCGTGATTCTACCGCTTCCACGTCTTTGCGAGGCGATCCCAGCCGCTCCCACCAAACTCTGATTTTGTGCATCGATTGCGAACATGCCCAGGGTTATTAGAATTGCAAAATCATGTGTTTTTACGAGATGAAACGCAATTTTGACTACCACACATTATATATTATATATATATATATATATATATATATATATATATGTATGTGTGTGTGTGTGTGTGTGTGTGTGTGTGTGACAAATAAAAACCTATTATTTTATTTGTCTTATTATATTTAATACTACTGATTAAAGAAATTTAAGTTTTTAATATGAGAGAATGAGATGAGTAAATTTGGATCTTATAACAATACATGAATGGTCATGATTAAAACTTATTTAGTGATCACATGACCAATTAAAAATGTCACATGACCAATTAACAATCCCCATATATATATATATATATATATATATATATATATGGGGATTGCTAATTTACACCCACCTAGTTTTTAGAAGGAGTAAGTTAACAACTTAGCATCCTACACGTTGATGTTTTTGACAAAAAACACTTTACATTTAAAAAAGCTACTTTAATGAGTGGATAATAATGTAACTTAAAAAAATTTAATATCTCTTTCTTCTCATAATTAATGTCTCATTCTCTCTCTCTCTACACAATCAATGCTTCGCTTAAATATAGAATGAATTTTAAATTTTTTTCTCTATAGCCGACAAAAAAACTATTTTTTATTTAATATATTTTTTTAGGTTCGTATGCTTTTTTTGGTGTTTACGTTGGTATGCTTTTGTCGTTTAAGTATAAATTAAATAAAAAATAGTTTTTAAGTGAAACATCAATATAAGTATATTATGTCGGTATGCTTTTGACGTATGATAACTATATTAAAGAGAAAATAGATTATTTTTCAGGAAAAAAATTGAAAAGAAAGAGAAACTAAAAAAATTTAAATTAAAATTCGAATTAAATTATTACCCACTCATTAAAGTAGCTTTTTAAATGTAAAAGTTGGGTTTTTGGTCAAAAACATTAAGGTGTAGGACGCTAATTTACTCCTTCTATAAACTAGGTGGGTGTAAATTAGCAACCCCCTATATATATATATATATATATATATATATATATATATATAGTAACCAATTCAATGCTCAAGAAATCTTTCAATCAGCCATAACAATATCAAATACTTTACCTTTAGGGAACCATTATCTAGACCTCTAGGTCCAAAAGCAAATGATTTCTTGCCATTATTGATAGACAGGTCTTTTCCTCCAACCTTATTAGCCACTCCTCTTGTCTGTGGTATTCCAACTTCTCCATTCATCATGACTTCGTCATGATCTTTAGCATTTGAAAGTTCATGATTGCCAGTTGTCTCGGAAGTACCCACTTCTCTATCAGAAGAGAGTTTGCCAGAACCAGTTTGTGGAAATGACTTCTCATGGATGGATAAAGTAAGAACCTGATCTGATTGGACATCATCTGTCTTCTCTGTTCTTTCGTTGGGAAAACTAGAATCTGAAGCATTGTCTTCCTGAGATTTGCTGCTATCAGCAGCCATAGTGAAAAACTCTTTTTCAGAGCCCTACAACGTGCATATTGAAGTTAACACTATAAAAATACAATCCAACTGCTCCAACTATGTAGATTCATCATTTATGGTTACCAGTTTTAATTAATAAAATTATCAGCTCCAGCAGAAAAGAGAGAATAGCATATCCTTACAGCTTCACATCAACACTGACCTCTTTCTCCACAGAAAAGCTTTCACTGGCACGCTTATGATCACCATCAGAAACTCTTCCATCTGCAGAATCATCTTCCTCTATATTTCTGCAAAAGGTAGCATCCTTCAAATAAAAAACCATAACAATTACAGAGCCAAAAGTAAATAACAGTTCAAAATAATTCTAATGAAAGATTCTAACTGTATATGCATCCAATGTTGTGTTATACCCTTTTCCGTGCAATTTTTATTCTTTTATTATTTGTTCTACTTGAAAGGTTGTAATCTTAATTTTTATAAGGACTAAAAACATATTTAATCCTTAAAAAATTTAATCTCAGTCCTGAATTTCTATCTAGTGAGTAGCGGCTGTAATTACATGTTCTCATGTCTCACAACAATCCAGTGTTGTTACCTTATACGCATTTTTAAGCTGGATTATTCAATTCTTACCCAAAGATCTCTAACTTTGGCTCCTTAAAAGTTCTAGGCTTATAGATCTTCCACTCACCATAAAAACAGCATCATAACCTTTGTTTTATATTTTTCATGCTAATTAATGCAAAGACATCAAATCTTTGTTAATTTTAACTGTTCTCAAACTTTCCATGCAGATCAATGCAGAGGCCAAATTCCTTTTAGATTTTATTTATATTAAACTGTGGGACAAATTGACCTACAACTGCTATTATGGTGGTTCACTGTTTGCAAGCAATAGGTTGAGGCTTACAAAAAGAAGAGATCCTCTAAGTGTCATGTACAATTAAAAAGCCGGATGAATAAGCAAATTCGAATTGTCGGTATGCAAACATGTAATACTAAAAAAAGGAGGAACGGAATACATCAGCTCCTTTATTGTGATTCTTCCTCTGCACACACAAGCTATTTCTTAAAAGGATGATTCACTGAGCCAATTGTCAGTTTCCAGGAAGACCAAGTAGGAAAGACAATATTTCAAAAGAGTACATGTGTACGGCTGTAGGCATGGTTTCAGATTACTTTTATGTAATTTTAAAAGAAGCAATAGGACAAGTATTTTGTCACTTCAATTGAACCAAATAGGTAATCAGGGTAGCATGACTTGCTTGAGTACAATTATAGTAGCCATGATGTGATTTTAGGTATCATAAACTAAAACAAAAGACTTAGATGGCTTGATTCAACTATAAGAAATATAATGGGGTAAGACACCCCCATGCTGTATACCTTAACGTTCCACTATGACGAAGAGAAGACTGCAGGGCGCGTCTGCAGTTTTGAATCCAGGGGTGAGACAGCAGCGTTTTAGCATCAGGCCTTTGTCTAGCATCCTGACATGTGCAACAAAGTGGTATATAAAACAAGTTTTATTCACTAGTTTCATCTGAAATGATTCAAAGTCTGCATCAATACAAGTATCCACAGGGGTGGACGCACGTGTATTTCAAGGGAGTCAACCGCACATCCTGAAAAAATAAAATTAGCACCAACACCCTGTAAAAAACAATTTGCACAGCCTAAAATATATTTTTTGTATCCAAATCCCTAGTTTTGCACCACTATACCACACACAATCAATCACTCTCACATATTTTTAATTTGTTTTTCTCTCTCCCGCATCAGTGTACTCCCTTCACGTGACTTTCTTCTCTCTCTCCTTTCTCCTTTCTTCTTTCTTCTTTTTCCTCTTTCTTCGTTCTTATCTCTTCTTTCTTCTTCTTTATTCTTTCTTCTTCTTTCTTTTACCTGCTAGTGTTATTTAATTTGTGAACTTGTTTTTTGTGAACCTGTTATTGTTAACCTAATTTGTTAGGGCTATTTCAATTTAGAAACCTGTTAGTGCTATTTAATTTGTGTTGATTCTGTTCAACACAAATTGTGAATCTGTTACTGTGTTTTTGTGCCGCTCAATTTTATTCCCTAATTAGTTGTTTATTAACAAGGTCAAATTTAGTTCATTTAGCTGTCTATAGATAATTAATAAATTTCTGGAAAAGAAAACGAGGTCATCAAACGAGCAATGTGGATCAACTTCACAATCACAACAACAATGTGTTTAAGTTAATTTAGATGAATTGCTATCAGATCCTGAAAATTGAATTAAGATTGTATTTAATAACATCGATGTTGAGCTCATTATTCAACGATTTCAAAATATAAATACACGTAGAGGACAATTATCTGTTGTGTAATTTATTTATTTAAATATATTAAAGTCTTATTCTTATTACATTTTTAAGGATATGTGTTTGAAAAATTTTGCACCCCTTGACCCAAGGTCCTAGATCCGTCACGCAATATTTGTGTCGCCCAACGTTGACAAGATCGCGCTCCGGAGCGCAGGAGCGTTCGCTCCTACAGACCTATGGAGCCTCAGTGATCCCGTCCCCGTATAAGATAGCAATCTACACAGGAGCGGTCGGAGCGCCGTGCCGGCGCGGTAGGAGCGGTGGAAGCGTTCAAGAGCGGTCAGAGCGCCGCCTCCGAGTCGCGTTTCTGTGAAACCAGATTATGTGTTGCGGCGCATCTGATTTAGGGTTTGTGGGAAGAAGACGATGTTACTGGGTCGCGTTTTTAGTTGACCCATTTTGGCTCATTGTGTAATAGATTTTTAGGGTTTTGTTTTTTTACTGTTACTTACTTTTTACTCAGTTTTATTACTGCGCTCTCTTCCTATTCACTAGTCAGCCACCCACCATCTCTCTTCTCATCTCTCCCATCATCCTTCATCTCCCTCTTTTCTGTGACTGGGCGATACTATCCCTGCGAACGAAACAAACTCAGGCGATGGTGGCGTCGCTTTCTCCCAACGTCGGAGGTGTCGTTTTTTTCCGGCGACGGCAGCGCTCTTGTCAGTTCTCTCGTTCTCATCCCTCGCGCTCATCTCTCTCTCTCGTTCTCAGTTTCTTTTTTTTTTCTCTGCTCTGTGGTAAACTCTGTTCTTGAACAGAGGTTTGTCAATTCATTTGTAATCTGTCCCTTATCTTTCTTTTTTTTAAAATTCTGATTTGCTTTTTTTAATATTAATGTATGTATGAAGTTGAAGTTCTTAAGTATTTGTAGTGTTTTTGTGATTTTTTTTCCACTTATTTATGGTTTTTATCTCTATTTATATGTTTTAATATACATATATATACTAGTTGGACAATTTCATAGGATCTACGTTTCGTGCTACGAACCCATACTTTACGGACCTATGACCCCTCACCGTTCCTTCCTGCTTAGGATTACAAACTTGTCTACCTTGGTGTTGCCTATCCTACAAAGCTAGAGTTAGAAAACTACATAGACAATAATGACAACATCACTTTATTTCAAGCTGGGGAACATATATACAAATAATAAGACATGGAAAAACACATCACTATTCCCCTATGATACTACTTACCAATAATTATATTTTTTCTTGATAAGTTTTGTACATACTGCAGATGAAATAATATATTTGTTTGTGACGCAAATGAAGAAAAGTCCTTCGGCAATAATGACAAAGAAACAAAGTTTTCAAAATAAGCAATAGAAGTATATGTGGATAATCAAAATAGCAATTAATCCCTAACCCCTAACAATGGTGACATACATCTAACTTATTAATCACGGGGAAGATAGAATTAGTTTTTCATATGCATAACCGTATCAATTCTGTCATGAACATTCCATGAATAGTGTCCCTCATTCTTAGGTTAAATAAATCAATCAATCAGTAGTTTGAGCTTAACTGTAAAGTAAAATAAAAATCAAATCAAAATAAAATTTCAGATCATGGCTTAAGCTCCACCATATCTGTTGCTTCCAATCATTGCAGAAAAAAATCTATTTTGTCCATATAACTTTTTGCCAATATTTAAATTATAAGACATACAATTGTGTGACAAGACTGCAGCTAGTAATTAAGAAAGAAATGATTAGTATACACAAACATGAACCCAGAAAAGGATAATAGTTATGCGACTTTTCATTTGTGGCAACCCACTGGCCAATATTACTAGAAATAGCAGTACAATAATAATAGTAGCCCAAACTTCCTGAAAACTCTCCGCATATCCCTTTTTTTCTAATTAGTCAAGGACCACGCAGTTTGCTAACAATCCACTAGCAGAATAAATTATTTAACAAAGAAGACCAATCTAAAAAAAAGTGTGTGCAGAATTATGCCTACATGCCTAAAATCTGCTTCCTATTTCCAACTGGAAAGATCCATATTTAACAAAGAAGATCCATACTTGCTTCCTTGACCATTGTGTAATTAATGAATAAACTAACACAAACTACATGCTAGAAACAAAATTTTAAAGGATAACATATCATCTCTCAACTATTTTTTTATTTTATAAGGATACTAGTAGTACAGTTAAAAAAATCCTAAAACAGACAGCAATAATTAACTCATGTCAGAGATGAGTGGGGGGACAGGCACAGAGTCCAAGATAGATGGAAAGAATACACAAATAGAAATAATACGCAATCACAATGGCATCCAAGCTAAGACACCATGTGCATTAAGAAAAATGTTCCATAAATAGTGGGATTCAGTTTACCTTCTTAAAGCATTGATGCAGAAAATCAGTAATGTCAGGTGAAAGGCTATCCGGAATTGGAGGATGTTCATCCTGAGAAAAAAAAAAGTCAAGGAATATAAATCAAATTATATACGTGTAGTTGAGCATATTAAGAACACTGGATAGATTAATATGCTACAATTTGAACTCAATATCTGTACAAAGTTTACAAGTGGTTATCTAGAATGCTACAAGAAACCCAGGTCCAAGGAACCTTCCAATATTGAAACCATGAACGTTAGCATAAGCAAACCTGGACAATACGGAAAAGAGCTGGCATAGGCTGCAACTCATAATAAGGAGGTACACACGTAAGAAGTTCAATAACCGTACAGCCAACACTCCAAATATCAGAAGCTGCGCAAACACCAGACATTTCTATAACCTGAAAAATCAAACCAAAATTATCAATACGTGCCCCTAACCAAGCCCAATATATCTCATATTATAAGTTCCTTCTGTAATTCACAACCCACTTTATTAGGTTCCAAAGTGTCCGAAAGGTGTTCAGCTCAACAAATAAGATGTTTTTTCTCATTAAAATCAAATGCATTATAAGAATGGGAGAAGGGACACTACATCTGGGAGATGATGAATCATTCTCTTAAAAAACACAAACTGAACAGTGAGGCAAAGTTGCTAGAGAAAGCATCAAAAGCTCTAACCAAATGGTCAAATGGTTTAGCCAAATGACTTGCATACTGATCTGGTCATAGAAGACTGTTCAAATAAGGCATCAAAAGCTCTAACAAAATGAATAGATAGAATATCACACAATTAATACCTCTGGGGCCATCCAATATGGTGTTCCAACAACTGAATGAGTATTAACATCGGCCTCTGTTAATTTTGTTGCAACACCAAAATCAGCAAGTTTGACAAGGCCCTGAAAGCATAAGTTAAGAAGTTTGTGAACATCAATGCAAATTTCTTGATAGATCTAAAACAAACAAAAGGGGAAAAAAACAAAAACTCGAGCATGGAAAAATATGGCAGGACCAAGAGTGACGTGAAAGGAAACATATGGTGACACTATAATACAAAAAGAAACTTGTCCATAAAGGAAGACGTTTTATTGAAGATAGTTACGAAAGGTTTATGGATAAGAAATCTTCAACAATGACAAAACAAAAGGAGGGAAAACAAAGATAAAATAGGGGAACTCCTGAACAAAAGTCGGTGAGGAAGAGCTGCCCAGTTTCTTCTTATTAATGTTTACTTTTTTCCGTGTTGTTATATTTTCCTTTTTACACTTATGGAGAATGCCTTATACTCCAAATTCCTTGTAAGTTGCTTCTGTTCGTATGAAAAAAATATCTAGACAGCATTCTGAGTTCAATGCAAAATGCCCGAGTGACAATAATACACATGGCATGGACTCCCTCCTTTTGTCTTCTAATTTCCACTGCCTTGTTTCGTAAGTAAAGGGATTTAAATTCAAAATCGACTCTCCCTAAACACGAAATGGCTTGGTAAAGCAGTTCAGTTAACTGAACCAGCAGCAGATTAAGCTAAATACTCAACTGCCTTTTTTTAACTGTAAACGACAAACAGAATATCAACATAAATAAGATTCAGTAGAGTGAACAAGCATAGAAAAACATTTTAAAAAGCAAAAGTGAATGTGGCAGATCATGAAACAGAAAGGCAACAACAATACAAAAATGTACCCTTTTTCACCAAAAGATGCAAAACACAATGTACACTGAAAATCCACACTCCGATGCTCAAAATGTGTACAGATGCCTTAGCATAGTGATGAAATCAATTTACATGTACACAACCACAAGACCTTCTAGAACAACAAGCCCTAGTATGTAATAGGACTGCAAAAAATAGAAGGCTTACCTCTTTAGTTGTCAGTATGTTTGCACCCTTAATATCTCGATGGATAACACCTTGCTCGTGTAGGTAAACCAAGCCTTCCAACACCTTTCTCATCATATAATACTTTAGTATGAAATAAAAAATAAAAATAAAAACAAATCTTGGAAGGACCTGAATGAGCAGTCTTAAACCAACAAACCTGAGAAATATAAACTGCAACCAATGATTCTGGAAAAGGTCCAAATTTATTTGGCTTGATAATATTTGCAAGTGAGCCGTTCTCCACATACCTATGAAATTGCAAACAACATGAAGCAAAATCAACTAACTACTCTAAATACCCTTCAAATGGTACCATGATTAAATCTTTTCACATTGCAGAAGAGTTGAGCTCGCTTACTCAAGGACTATGTGCAGGTGACTCTTTGTCTTCAAAGATCCGAGATACTTTACAATGTTTTTGTGGTTCAAATTCTGTAGAAGAATAATCATTTAAAAAACATGTTATCATATAATGAGTTTATCCATTTCAAGGTGCTCAGAATCCCAAGCTAATAGTTAAGCCAATAAACTATTTATCATTAGAGCATCAGCAGACATAAAAAGGTAGCAGAGTATTCAGCCACCGGGTACCACCTCTCATCATGGCTCACTACAGCTAACACATCAGGTCACATTTTAACTGCTGTGGTTGTCATGGCCTGCTATCACAGACATTGCAGCCGTTACACTCTATGAGGGAGCAACAACCCAGTTTTGCCCCTAGTTTCTATGGTTTCCCTTGAAGAATTTTGTGAATAACAAGCAAGTTCTTTGCATAAAGTAGTGTTTTATGTATGTTCAAGACATGTATGTGCGTGCATACGAATTTAAAGCATGTATGTCAGAATATATAAATTCTACAAGAATAGTGTTGAGAGAAATATTCTCATTCTGTTGAGTTTATCATTTCTGTGAATTTCTGTTTACAATTGGGAATTTATAGTCTGCCCTAATCGTGTGCACAGCTAACAGCTTATCCTGCGCACACAGTAACTGAATGTGGAATCTAATAACAAACTAATATACAGAAATTATACAGTGTGATATGGTGCACAGAGGTGCACCCTAAGTCTTATTTTGTATACTCATACAGAATACAACAAAACAATCACAGGCATTTTCCCACTAAGAAGAGTCGGCTACATATATCAATCAATGCCCTGTAGTGTAATAGGATCAAAAATAGACCATTTACCTCGAAATCATATGTTAGACTACGTTAGTTCCGTATTTCTTTATTTTCATGATTTGTTTTTGTATTAATATGCATCAAGAGTCAAATACTAGTATAAATAAGAATTAGTACTTTGTCTTCTGTAATAAATCCAAAGCACTATTCACATTAATATTAATATAATAATATAATTTCATTGCTCTGATTATTCCTTTTCCTCCCTCTATCCCTAGTATAAATAAAAATCAGTGTTTTGCCATATATAATAAACACCGAATGCATCATTCACAGTAATATTAACATATTTTCACAATCCCGAGTATTCCTTTTCCTCCCGTTGTACCTAGAGGCTCACATCCTATAACTTCAACAACGTACATTATCGATTAATACCTAATTTTCCCAACTCAGGCAAATAGAATATATTCCTGTTGTCCAATCTAAAACTATCAGTTTACAAGTATATTTTATTGCAAGAACAGCTGTATCATGTCATCCAATATTATTTCCTAAAGCTTTCAAGCATAATATATACATGGGAGAAACAGAGCAGATAATACCGCGAGCTATCAAGCAACAAAAAAAAGACATAGCATAGTGCAAATCTAACATTGAGGAAAGGAATTACCTTTAACAAATCAATCTCTTGCTGAAAACATTGAGGAGTCCATCAAATATCAGCATAGTCATCGGCACCCAAATTAGTGGATAAAAAAATGCATTATAAAAGTAAAACAACAATACAAAGACATATTTAGAGCTGGAGAAAATTGTATTGAGTTATCTATTTGTTTTATCTGTTGCAAATATATTTTAGGAATTCAATTGTGCTGGAAGCATAAGAAAGAAATGGGCCAAGGAAGGGTCGTATACTGATATAAGTGGAAATGTGGAATGACCTAGGACACTAACGATGAGTGTGCCCTATTTTTGTGGAACCAATCTTCTGTAAATGTGAGGTAAGGCTGTCTACAATAGATCCAAAATGATGATCATTCCATGAAACTCGCCATGTTAGTGTTTTGACACAGCTAAAGATGAAGTTGCTGAACTCCAAATACCTCTTAATCAAAAAGACATAAAAACTGATAGAGTCTTGGAAGAAGGGCTATTTACTTCCCTCACAGAGTAACCCCGAGCAATAAAATCCTGTTAAACTATTAATGCTAAGCAAAAAAGGAATTGTATTATTTTCTTTTTCATGGGGGTGGGTGGTTAGTGTAAAACCTCCAACTTACTAAATTAGTAATTCCAAGAACCCAAACTAAAACCTCGCTCTTACTCAATAATCCAATCCTAAACCCCACATAAAATCCTAACTAAAAAATATCTTCCTTGTCTTCCAACAGTTCATTAGTCATTGGTTTTCTGTTTTCCACTGTAATGACAAAAAAAACTAATCAAAGTTGGGATTTAGCAGGCCCTGGAACTTTAGGGTTTTCAAATTTCAAACAGTTTGCACATAATAACTCCCTAGCAATCCCATTTTAATCCCTAGTGCCAGGAAAATTTCTTGAAAAGTAAGACTAATAAAAAAATAAAGCCAACAATAAACACTATACTGCCACCCCTATTACACAACCCCTTGTGTATCCCTCTCATCTCAAATAGGACCTAAATCAACTCGAGCTTGAATATGCCATCAAGGCCTAACTCCAAGCTCTCTATTTATAATTAACAGCAATTGAAAATTGAAAATGAAAACAGATGATATTAAGACACATTTTATACCATGATGATGTTGAGATCTTCCTGAGCAATATTCTCCAAAGAAACTTGTTTAATTGCAACAAAATCTCCATTCTCCAGGTCCAAACCTTTGTAAACTCGGCCATAAGCTCCTTTCCCTATCTCATCTCCCAGCATCTGCTCCCAAGCTCACATGCAAAGAAAGCAATCAGCCATTCAGAAATCAAACTATTTATAAATTCATGTTGTTTGGATAGTTTGGAGTCTAACTAACAAACTTAAAAAGGTAACAAGGATAAATCTAATAAAGGATAGTTGTGGAAAATGACCACATTAACTGGGAAAATCAATTTGCTGTCACGGTTGAAGCTATTATTTCTAGCTTCAGGTGAAATCAATTTTAGATCACCATAATTGATTTTTGATGAAAAACCCAAACATCTATGTAGTTATTCAAATTGTGTATGATATGAGAAACACACGTCTAACAACTGCTAACGCCAAACCAAACATAGGCTAAAAACATCAAGCAACAATCACAATTCACAAAAATCTAAAACATTTAGCATTCAATTCCTCGAATAGAAAAAACAAACAATTAGCAACTGCCGCCATCCAATTAAGCAGGAACATCCCCAACCTCAGCTCAGGTGCACCACACACGTCACAACTACCTTCAACACCGGCATATTAGAGCAAAATTGTCTTTTGTTATTACAACCACAGTCACTATTTCAATTTCACTGCCTACCACCATTCTACATTACACCTGCACCCTAACACCCCCCAGTGTTACCAGCTACCCTACAATCAGCTTGTGTTTACTTTCATTACGATTACTCACACAGCCACCATAAAATATGAGGTTTCAACTACTCTACTGGCAACCTCGCCTTAACTACAATCATTTCATAATTCAGAACTTCATTATGCGTCTTACAACACTGGTGAAGTAAAAATCACCCAAATTTTCTATATCTTCATCGAAACACAACAAAAAAAGTAAAAACCTGAAGTTCACTAAGAGCAATAATTAAGCAATCTGAACATTACATAACAACCACAGTAACATTTAACAGCAGCATTTCATTATCTGATTTGTTGCCATTAAGAAAACATTGAGATCGATAGAGAATGGAAGTAAAGGAAAAAAAATGGCATACATATTTGTTGTCGAGGGTCTTCGATTTGGTGAAGGCCGACGTCGTCGTTGAGCGCGACATCGTTGCAAAGCGGCGATCGGAGAAAGAAAACCCTAGAGAGAGAAAACGTCCATTCCAATTGAGAATTCAGGAAGGACGCCGGAGAGAGGGACGCTACTCCTCCGATTGGATTAATTAACTAATTAATAATAAGAATGTATATTTATATATGTAAATAAAATTAAATGAAATGTGGATAGATAAAAGAAGAAAATGTATGTTAACAAAAGTGAGAAAGAGCACGATGGATGCTTAGTTGTTTGTGAACAACGGTCAAAATGGAATGTCCCAATTCCTATCCTCACTAAGCTGGTAGCTAGCTGGCAATGTTGATGTCTTTTCTCATGTCCTTTTTTCTTTTTTCATTATAAGTTAAAAAAATCACCTAATTGAGAACAAATTATTTATGTAAATAAATTGCTTTTAAAACATAATTAGAAAGTGAGTGATTACAGCAGAAATTTATTTTAACTAGTTTTTAAGAAATAATCTAATTTTTTGGTCAAAAAAAAAAGAAATAATCTAATTTTAATGAGTTTGATATATGAAAGTCAAAATTAAAAAGTTTTTTTTGGGTGGGACTCAAAGTCAAAATTAAAAAGTGATGCATGTGATTTAGAAAAACACAAACTAGCTTGCTCTTTACTTAAATGTCTCTTAAGAATAATATTTAGATTAACTTGGTGGCATCTAAGGTGAATCACCAAATTGTGGTTCCCTCTTTACAAATAATAGAATTTATAGTAATATAATATAAAGTGATGGTTTAGATTAGCTCCCATCATGGTTGTCAAAATCGCGAGTCAACTCGTACGATTCTACGAGTTTACGAGTTTATGATGCCCCAACGAGTCAAATTTCGTGTAGAATCGGAATCTTCATAAACTCGGTCAGACTCGCTCAGACTCACGAGTTTATCACAGAATTGAATTTTTTTAAAGAAGCCCAAAACGCTGTGTTTTAGGTTAACTTGTAGAGGAAGCTCATTATGTCTAAGATGTGTACAAGTGCTATTCCTTTCAATTGTATTAAAAATGTGGAGTTTGCAAAGATGTTTGACATGATTGGGAGGTATGGAATCAGTTACAACCATCCTTCATATCATGAAATTAGAGAAAAGCTTTTAAAGAAACTTGGAGTTTTATCTAATAGGAATTGTTATCTACATACTTTATTATTTTGCTTAGTTATGGTGTTTGAAGTTGGAATGTTGAAAATTTTGATAAATTTTGCTATTATTGATGAAATGTCTTCATTGTTATTGATACTGTTTGACACTACAGTAATATTTTTTCATATTTTTTTAGTGTATTTTTTTTCATAGACTCTTACGAGTCTACGAGTCGAGTCTACGGTCCTCTCACGAGTCTATGTAGACTCTTGAGTCTGACAACCATGGTTCCCATTAATCCTGGTAACCTCTTAAACTGGATTTTTTGAGTTTATCCCTAGAGTCCGGTAAAGAAGAAAGTTGTGGTAGGGTTATTAGTATGGAACAAAGAAGGACTGTGATTCTCTGCAGTTAGAAATCAACTGCAGGGTCTGCACTTTCGTAAGAGATTATCTGTGTGGTAAGGGGGCTATTTCTCGATGGGTGGTCCGGTAACTCTTATTAACTCTATGTTAAATAGTATGCCTCTTTACTATATATCATTTTATAAGGCACCAAAGACGATGTTGAAGAGATTGATTAAGATACAACGAAACTTTTTGTGGGGTATTAAAGAAGATGTCCGGGGAACGTATTGGGTGGCCTAGGAGAAGGTGTGTAAGTCTAAGGAGGAAGGTGGTCTAGGTGTTAAAAATATTGAGTTGTTCAATATATGTCTTTTGGCTAAATGGAAGTGGAGTTTTTGACAGGTGATGAGGCTTCGTGGAGGGGTATTATTTCTTTTCGATATGGTGATTTGAGTTCTATTCTATTCAATGGTTCAACATCATCGGATAGAAGGAAAGATTCTTTGTGGTGACGTGATCTTCGGAATGTGGGTAATGATAGATTCTCGGAGGGGTGGTTTAAGGCGAATATCAGAAGGGGCTTGGGCGATGGTCGGGGCATGGAATTTTACCACTACCAACGGATTGGACAGTGCCCTTTGAAGAACGAGTTTGCTGATTTTTTTCAGGTTTCTCTAATGAGAACTTGCGCTTATCGGAGTTGGGATCATGACAGCAAAACAACTGGCGTTGGAACTTTAATGCTCTCTCGGCCGCAAATCAGCAGATTTGCTTCGAAGGTAATGCGTTGAAGGACGTGTTACGGGAGGTGAGATTAAATCAGGGTGTCTCTGACTTTAGGAGTTGGATTTCGGACCCTTCAAAATTGTTTTCCGTCCGGTATTGTTGAAAAATTTTAGATTCATTCGTTGCAGCAACTTCGGCGCCTAATTACAGTGGTTTCTCTAATTATCTATAAACAGAAATAAATGACTAAAAATGTAATTTTTATTTCACATAAACACTCAATTAAAGCTGTTTGTAAAAATATAATTTAAAATTTATTTTATTATAATTTGAAATGCTGAAGATATTTTTTTCGATAATTATGTATCATCTATTCATAATTTTTAATTCTAATATAAGAGATGTGATAATATTATAGATATGAACAAAATTTATACTCCAAAAAATATAAAAATGCCACACATGTATTATATATATATATATATATATATATATATATATATATATATATATATATATATTGTTACTTATAACCCATACATTGAGTAAAAAATATTAGTAATGCATAAAAAACTTATTTTGCTTAGGTATTATATAATATATTTTATTTTAGAATTGTAACTAGTGGCTTAGGCTCTATTTGGCAAAAAATGGTGGATAACAGATAAGCTAGCAGATAGCAGATGAGTTTATAGTGGATAGCGGATAATCTAGCTGATAGCAGATAGCTTATAGCGGATAAGCTAGCTAATGGCGACTAAAGTGTTTGGTAAAATTAACGGTTGAACTAGCTGATAAATATAAAATGACATGTTTAATTAATAGTTAGATTTATTTAATCAATATAAAATGTGTTAAAAATTTATAAATTATTTTACTATAAATTCATGATATTTAAGATATTTAAAAATAAATTTTTTTAAATTAGTATTTTAATAAACTAATTTATATTCTATACCGATGGCATTAGATACACAACTAAAGAGTTTGACTAACTAATATATATCTAGAGAGAGAGAGAGAGAAGCACAAATTAATAAAATAATAAAAAAAAAGTTATATACAAAAATAATTAGTATGATTTAATATGAAAAAAAATATTTTACTTTACTTAGGACAAAGGTGGAGTATTACAAAAATAATAAGGGTAAAAAAGACTAAAAAGATGAGACGCTATAAGCTCAAACACTACTTGAAGCAGCATTTTCAAAAAATGCTATAAGCTACTTCAGAAACGTTATCCGCCAACACTTGCCAAACACTTCTAATTTTTTCATCCACTATCCGATGGTCAAATTCGCTAGTCAAATCGGCTATAAGCTAGCTGATTTGGTTTGACAAACACCTCTAATGTGTGTATTTTTTATTGACTCGTCATGGGTTCTATCCGCATGAGTTACATTTTTGCAACCCCAAGGGATTCGCTTAGTGGATCATGACAGGAGTTGTATCCGAGAGGTCCCGGGTTCAACTCCTCTTGGGATGAGGTAAATGTAATTACATTTGTAAGTGCTCAAAGAGCCCGAAGGTCTTCCCTACCTTGGACTGATGTGTCATCCCCTCGCTCTAAATTTTATCCTACAAAAAACAAATGAGTTACATTTTTGCAATAATAAAAAATAAGAGCCGGCACATAAAATTATTGCAGGATTCGAAAACGCACTCAATCAATGAAGGGAAAGAGTTTCGACCACTACACTATGCTATCATATTGGCCAGAGTAGCGAAACGTTTATATATTTAGTAACTAATTTTTTTAAAAAAATAGGGATATTATAGTAATTCCACAATTTTTGGGGTGGGCCGTGACCCACCTGGGCCCTAACAAAGAAGTGATTACAGCCGAAATTTATTTAAACTAGTTTTTAAGAAATAATCTAATTTTAATGAGTTTGATATACGAGAGTCAAAATTAAAAAGTGATTCATGGGATTTAGAAAAACACAAACTACCTTGCTCTTTACTTAAAAGTCTCTAAAAAATAATAGGCTAAATAGCACTTTTGGTCATTTATGTTTACTCTAGGTTTCACTTTGGTCCTTTATCTTTTTTTGGTCCGTTTTGGTCCCTCATCTTTTATTTTCGTTTCATTTTGGTCCTTCACGTTAGTTTTAGTTAACGGACGCCACGTTGGCAGTTAACTGCTGACGTTGCGTCTCAAATTCATTAAATGACGTGGCAAAAATATATTATTTAATTTTAGTGAAATTACACATCACCATTAAACTATTTTAATTGTTAAACAATTAAACACCAACACCAACATCAAAACATCAAAACTGAAACATTTAACTGAAACAAATGATTTCCAG
Organism: Astragalus membranaceus; assembly: GCA_039519185.1. Taxonomy (NCBI): domain Eukaryota; kingdom Viridiplantae; phylum Streptophyta; class Magnoliopsida; order Fabales; family Fabaceae; genus Astragalus; species Astragalus membranaceus. Next base: position 97,861,700 of record CM076850.1, read on the forward strand.
ATCTGTTCAACAACAAAGGATCCAGAAATTTCGTTCCAACAATGGATCCAGATCTGTTCATCAACTTCAAAACGCGTTCAACAACAAAGGATCCAGAAATTTCGTTCCAACAAAGGATCCAGATCTGTTCATCAAGAGTGAGAACCAGATCTGAGAGATAAGAGTGAGAACCATATCTGAGAGAGATGCGACGGTGATGGTGAGGGAGAGTGAGAGAGATGTGACGGTGATGGTGAGATGCGACGGTGGTGGGAGAGGGAGAGTGAGAGAGATGCGACGGTGATGGTGAGATGCGACAGTGGTGGGGGAGGGAGAGTGAGAGAGATGCGACGGTGATGGTGAGATGGTTGCCGTTTGGTGGGAGAGGGAGAGGGAGAGTGAGAGAGATGCGACGGTGATGGTGAGATGGTCGTCGTTTGGTGGGAGGGTGGCGACGGTGGTGATGTGGGGGGTTACGGTGGTGATGGGAGGGTTACGTCGGTGATGTGAGAAACGGTGATGATGTGAGAAACGAAGGAGGAGATAAGAGGAAAATGATTTTGTGGATTGGTTCCTGTTGTTCTTAGCATCAGATTGAGAAATGAAGGAGGAGATGAGAGGAAAAGTTTTCAAGAAATTAATGTATTTTGTATTTTGTATTTAATCAAGAAATGCCACATCATTTAATGAAAATGGACGCCACGTCAGCAGTTAACTGCCAGCGTGGCGTCCGTTAGCTAAAACTAATGTCAGTGACCAAAATGAAACAAAAATGAAAGATGAGGGACCAACACAGACCAAAAAAAAGATAAATGACTAAAGTGAAACCTAGAGCAAACATATAGGACCAAAAGTGCTATTTAGCCAAAATAATATTTAGATTAATTTGGTGGTATCTAAGGTATGTGGTTCCCTCTTGGCGGTCATGTAATTCTGCCAAAAAAAAAGCAACGCAATCAAATTAATAATATGTGGGAAATAACCCGTGGCTTGTGGTTGATCTGTCTAGAAAAAAAAGCGCTGGTATAATAAAGGGCGCAAATCAATAACAGACATTCAATTTGGCCTTCCTGTATAACCTTAAATTCGACAGTTTTTTTATCTCTTTCAAAATTATTTTGACTTACAATACTTTTACTTGACCCTATAAATAATAGATTAAATAGGAATCAATGCAATTCAGCCTTTGTATTAACACAAATTCTTTTTGTCAAAAAAAAAAATTAACACAAATTCTTTTATGATCACACCAATTCAAATTTCAGCCAATTAATTTGATTGAACCTAGCGTAATTCAAATACTACCTGACTCCAATAATATTTGATGGAATCCCTACACATATTAGCACCTGACAAAGTAAATGTATCAATCGATGTCTGTAAAACACTCCATGGGTTAATAAAAATCGAGTCAAGCTACAATTACCGGTATTCTAAAATACTAGCTACGTTAAATTGAAATATATTTTGGAAATCAAGTACCAACTCAAAATTGGGATTGAAATATTACTTTACTTTCTTGAAATATTATTTTACTGTTATGTAACATCCCTAATTTTGTTAATTCCGGTTTACGAAATTAACTCAATTTATTATTCGATTAAATGATAAATCGAGTCTCGGATACGGCCATGTCGCGAAAGCAATATTTAGATTGCCCAATCATATGAATTACATGCAATTTTATCCGAATTACGTGAATCGTTGTTCATCGAGTTACTAGTGATTTTTTATTTATTAATTAATAATAGAATTAGTTGGTTATAGATGACATTAGTAGATGATTGCTTGGTTGCTTAATTGAATGATGATATAATGTAGATGAATGCATTGTATGTTAGTTGGAATAAGTGGTGTGGTGTATTGGTAACTATGGGGTGTCATAAGTTGAGGGTATAGTGGAAAATCTGACTTAATGTCCACACAAAAGCACACAAAAACACTACACACTTCCACACTTGACACAAAAACAGATTTTGGGGGTTAGAGAAATGGGAGAAAGGGAGAAAGAGATCGAATGTGAGAGAGGGAAGAGGAAACTCAGAATCCAAACCCCTACATCTCCTTCTTCATTGACTACAAACACAAGCCATCATTTCCTTCAATACCACATTTCAAACCCATTCTTTTTCATCACAAATTATGTTTGCATGTCCTTGGTTTTGGAGAATCTAAGCTTGAGCGATTTAGAGTCAATGGAGAAGAATCATCTAAGTAACACTTAGAGGTTGGAGTATATATCTATGGCTACATTTTTGTGTACAATGAGGAGCCACAAAGAAGATGAGTTGCTGGAAATCCCTGCAGCAAAAACAAAGGGGTTTCACCACATTAGAGGTCTTGCATGTCAGCTCTTGAGGTAGATTAACAAGTTTTGGAAGCCACATTTCGATTGGGAGCTGTTGATAGAGGATATTGGAGCCATAGCCATGGGATTGGGGCTTAATTTCGTGGTTCTTTATGATTGGGGGTTGAAGATACAAGTGCATCTGAAATTCTGCAGAAATCCCGTTTGTACCACTTTCGGTATTTTCTATATAACTCAGTCTACAGACCTCCTTTAAATGTTGTTTTTGATTCATTAGAAACTAGACACAAAACCCTTCAGTTTAGGCACAAGAACAACTTGATTTGACTGAGTATTGAAGGAGAAACTTTAAGTACAAATTTCACTTTTGTCACAGTAATATTTTCGAACCAGTCACCTTATTGTAGCCATAAATCCCTGTCGAAACAGTGTGGGACTTGAACCATATTAAAATAGACAAAATTATCTACACATTAGGCATTGGTTTGAAAGGTTTTGGTTAAGAATCAAATTAGTTATGTTTGTTGCAAAACAGCTCACAGATGCTGCCAAACCGATCTTTGGAGTTAGTTGACGCGTTCTAGAAGTTGGGATTAGATTGGAGTAAAGAGGGGATTACATTGTTGATTTGGGATGCATTTAGGGAAGCTTCAGTAGCTGGACACGTTTGGGGATTCATTCGGGATCGATTTGATGTTCGTGGAAGCGAGAAATTCAAGATGAGGAGAAGTTCGAGTAGACGAGTCGGTGTCGAATTCCATTCGTTTGTGGTCGTTTGTGATTTTCATCACTAGAGGTGAGTTCTATACTCGCTTAGGGATTTCGTGTCGAAATATTGTTGCATGTTCTGTTTTGTGTCCAGTCGTGCGTTTTTGAGTCAAAACCGTTTTACAAAAATTACGTTTCTTTGAGAAATTATACGGTCAATTGATAGATAATGTGATTGTTTGGATTGGTTGATGATGTTTATGATGATTGTTGTTGCTGAACGATGTGTTATTATGTTTGGCCATCGATCGGAATAAGTTTCGGAATCGATCGGAATGAGAATCTACACTATATTTATACAACTAAACCACATATGATTTTACCAATACCCCCATTCTATCTAAAAGACACCTCAAATTTTTTAGGGTAAAAATGTCATTACACTCTATTTCTTCTTTTTTTTCTCTTTATTCTTACACTCTCTTTCTTACTTTTCACTTTTCTCTTACACTATCTTTCTTCCTTTTTTCTCTTTCTTTTTACACCCACTTTCCTCCTTTTCACTTTTCTTTTACACTCTAGCTCTTTCTTCATTTTTTTTCTTTTACTATACTTTCCAATAAATAATTATTCTCATTCTCTTATCACTTCACTTTAATTCTTTTAACTAAATTTCTAAATTTATACAAACACTACTTTAATTAAAAATTTTGAAGACTACTACTATAAACCTACTATCTAAAAAACAAGAAGACTTAATGACTATTTAAATTAGCAATTAATATTTAAAACAAATATTTCTTATTGATAATCTAATATCTAACTTTTATTATCTACTATAATCTACTAATCAACTAAAATAATCAATTAAAACTACGAGATAACTGCACTGATATATAAAAAAACCCGGGATAACTACAGTGATATATAAAAAAACACGGGATTAATATTTACCATTGATATTTATAATTTTTTTTGACAATTTATAATTAAAAAACACGGGATTAATATTTACCATTGATATTTATAATTTTTTTGACAATTTATAATTAATATTTACCATTGATAATTATAATTTTAGAAAACTACTATAAACCTATTATCTAAAAAAACATGGGATAACTGCAATAATCTACTATAATCTACTAATCAACTCAAATAATCTAATATAAAAACACGGGATAACTGCAATAATTTACTATAATCTACTAATCAACTCAAATAATCAATTGAAACTATGAGATAACTGCAATGATATATAAAAACACACGGGATAACTACACCAATATATAAAAAAACACAGGATTAATATTTGTCATTGATAATTAAATTTTTTGAAGACTACTATAAACCTACTATATAAAAAACAATAATAATTATTGACTATTTAAGCTACTGATTAATATTTAAAATAAATATTTCTTATTGATAATCTACTATCTCTCTTTTACTATCTACTATAATCTACTAATCAACTAAAATAATCAATTGAAACTACGAGATAACTGCACTGATATATAAAAAAAATGAGATTAATATTTGTCATTGATAATTAAAAATTTTGAAGCCTACTACTACAAATCTACTATCTAAAAAATAAGCAGACTTAATGACTATTTAAATTACTAATTAATATTTAAAACAATTATTTTTTATTGATAATATACTATCTAACAAATTTACTATCTACTATAATCTACTATCAACTAAAATAATCAATTGAAACTACCAGATAACTGCACTGATATATAAAAAACACGGGGATAACTGTAGTGATATTTAAAAAACACGGGATTAATATTTGCCATTGATAATTATAATTTTTGAAAAATACTATCTAAAAAAACAAGAAGGCTTAATGACTATTTAAACTGATTAATATTTAAAACACACGCGACAAATATTTGTCACTAATACCTAAAAAAGGACAAAAATTTGTTATTCATATATAAAAAAAACGGCTAAAGTGCTCTCGGGGTCCCTTATCTTTATTTAAAGTAACGAATTAGTCCTTTATGTTTTTTTGTCCCAAATAAGTCCTTTATCTTTCAAATTTTTGACACATAAATCCTTTTCCGTTAACAGTGCTGATTTATGTGTCAAAAAAAGGATTTATGTGTTAAAAATTTGAAACATAAAGGACTGATTTGGGACAGAAAAGGATTTATGTGTCAAAAATTTAAAACATAAAGGACTGATTTGGGACAAAAAAAAGATAAAGGACCAAATCGTTACTTTAAATAAAGATAAGGGACCCCGGGAGCACTTTAGCCTAAAAAAAACACAGGATAAATATTTGTTACTGATAATCTACTATCTATCTTTTACTATCTACAATAATCTACTAATCAACTCAAATAATCAATTGAAACTATGAGATAACTGCACTGATACATAAAAAAACACCGCACAACTGCACTGATATACAAAAAAAATACAGGGATAACTGCAATGATATATATATATATATATATATATATATATATATATATATATATATATATATATATATAAACATGGGATAACAACACTGATATATAAAAAAAAAACACTGCACTGATATATAAAAAACACACGAGATAAATGCACATATTGTTTTTAAATGATACTTCTACATTTTTAGTTTTAATATTTATCAATTTTTTATTTGAAACTCCTGTTTTATCTACTTTAAATTTTTCTTTATTTTCAAGGGGTAATGTTCAGATTATTTAAATACTGTCTAAATTCATTCATAAAAAGAACACAAGAGCATATGTCCGTATGCAAGTCATCCTCTATATTTTACAATTGATTTTAGATTAATGAGATCTCAAATTAACGTTTCTATTTGAGGTAATCGTATCACGTAACGCGATCGGCCCGTGCGGATGCACGGGTATAGTACTAGTTTCACACGAAAACAGGATTTTTAGAAATGATGATAAGTCAGCATGACCCGTGCTGATCTTTCTGTCCCAGATTTTAAAATGTGTCCAAACCCTTCCTAATTGATTCCAAACCTAATCTAATCCCTTCCCCAACCCTATGTATTGATGAATAAACCGTAATTCGTGGAAAAACACGTGGGTATAATTGAGATTAATATTATGTCTTGATAAGTGGATTGTATGTTCCCATGAGGTTGAGGTAAGTTTTATACTATGGTAATTGGTCTATGTTCCCATGAGGTTGAGGTTAAAGAATGTTAAGATAATGATGCTATGAAATTGAATTGTGAATCTTCTAAGTTAGGTTAACAAATGTTAGTAACCACGAGTGAGGTCATGATAATTGTTAAGGTGAACTAAATGTCCTTTGAGAATATATATATATATATATATATATATATATATATATATATATATATTATATTGTTTATGAGACGGCCCAACGCGAGTGTTTATATATAATTATATAATTTGAGGTTATGTTATGTTTATGAGACGGCCCAATGCGGGTTTTAAATTATATTTATTTATATAATTTGAGGTTTAGGGTGACGACCCTAATTTTGAAGTTAGCGTACTAGGGGAGGGGAAATCATGAGCCCTATGAACCTAGGCCCCTTTGAGGTTTGCCCGCAGTTTATGGTAAGCGGATTGGGTTCACCGGGAATAGAAAATGGTTCTCGGTGATATGCTAAATAAAGTAAAAGAGGATTGCACGTACTTATCTTATTGGACTACAGACAATATGAGCATATATGCATATGCTATGTTATTGAGGTTTCACGTAGTCGCTTAGTAGGGCTACGAGTTAAAGATGCATAATAAACCGCTAGAGTTTTAGTAAGGGGTCTCGATAGGACTCACTAAGATAATGTTTATCTCACCCTTTATATGTTGTTGTTTTTACAGAGAGATAGGGAAAGAAGAAAGCGAAGAGGCACGAGTAGGTGATGTGCTTGAGGAGAAGTTTGAAGACTTGGTTCTTTTATCGTTGATATTGAGTTCCCTTGTTGTCTTTGTAACTTGATATTATGACTTGATTTGTTTTAAGTTATGTAATTGTTTCCGCTTCTCTTGTGATGGTATTAAACACTGGGTCATGAGGATATTGAAAGACATGGAACCGTTATGGTTTTCAATTAAGTTATTGGATGTTAAGACTGTTTGATGTTAATCATCAAAAAATTTTAGTTGTGTTCAATATCAAAACAGGAAATATTACTTTGTTGTATGCCATTTCGTGCATCTTAGCATTTCTACTTGTTAGAAATATTAGGGTGTTACATGTTCAAACTGTAATTACCAATATATTTACATTACCTTAAATAGCTATGAGGTTATTTTACACCCAAATCATGTACCGGTTATTTTTTAAATCAAATTCATAATGGGTGTTGACTCACAAATATACCATAACATAATGACACCCCATTAATTATACCCGTTTTTCTTTCACAATTACAAGATTTGTGTATGCAAAATTAATTATTTGCTTTTCAAAGATGCTGATTTTTTCGACTTGGAATCACCTGCAGCTTGGTTTAAATTTGCTATTCAAAGACCAAATCCCAATCTCTTTCTTGCTGGTGTGTGGTGGTTGTGGAGGGACCGAAACTCCATCTGTATTGCTAAAGAGCATATTCCTATCCATGCTCTAAGAATGGCTATCAATAACTTTGCTTTGCTCATAAAAGATAGTTTTGACAAGTCAGTGAGAATTTCATCCTTGCCTCGGGCTGTGACTTGGCACCCCTCGAGAGCTCATGGTATTGTTTTAAATGTAGATGGTAGTAGTATTGGCAACCTGAGGAATTCAGGCTTTGGTGGCCTTCTGAGACGAGAGAATGGAGATTGGTTAGGGGGATTTGCTGGTTCTATTGGTGTTGCTAACAATCTTCATGCGGAGTTGATGGCTCTACTACATGGTCTTACTTATGCGTGGACGAAGGGGTTCAAGACCTTGGTTTGCTACACAGATTCTAAGCATGCTATTCATCTAATTTTGGAGGATCTCAACACTTGGAACTGGTACGCAACTGTCATTCAATCCATCAAGGACTTATTGAATCGAAATTGGGAGGTGAGGATCTCTCACACACTCTTCAGAAAGGGAATGCGTTTGCTGATTATTTAGCTAAAGTTGGAACTGCTGGTGCTGCTCGTTGGACTGAATTTGAGACACCTCCTGCTGGCCTTGCGCTTCACCTGCTCTCAGATGATGCTGGAGTAGAGTTTTTAATATTTTAGTTCTTTTGTTCCTTTTCTTTTTTTCTCTACTTGTACCAAAAAATATTAATTATTTGATTTTTCAATTTTGAAATTCGAATAATTTGAAACTTTTGGAAGTAATGATATTTTCTATATAACGGCAAGCTATGACATTGGTGGTTTTCTTTTTTTTTTTTGACAAAGACATTGGTGGTTTTCAAGCACAATCATTCTCACATATAACACCCCATTCAACAAGGGCTTTTTTTTACCCCCTCTCCTCTTCTATACCCCCATAATCCCCAAAATCCCTAAAATACCCCTTAAAATTTAAAAGAAAATGTTTTTTTTTAAATTTGCGGAATTACCTCAAAAGAGGATAATTCTGGAAAGCAATTTTTTTAAACTTTCCGAAATCACCTCAAAACACCTCTTTTGAGGTGATTTCGGAAAGTTTAAAAAATTGCTTTCCGGAATTATCCTCTTCTGAGGTAATTCCGGAAATTTGTTTTTTATTTATTTATTATCTTTTAAAATAATGTAAATACAATTAATTACGCTAAACTACTAGTACGATAAATTACGAGGACCATAAAATACGAGAACGAATACGAGTACAAATACGAGAATTATAATAGATCAAATTCTATAAAATACGAGTACAAATACCATAATAAAATACAAAAAAAAAATACATCTAGCGGTCAAATACACAATCAGCTAAAGCACTCGAGAGAAGCTCATATGCAGCAGGTGGAATGCCATCGAATGACATGACCTGCCGGATACGTGCAGCTATAGACTCGAGTCTATCCTCCATAGTCAGTGGACCAATATCCTCATCAGGAACATCATCTGGTATAGGTGCTTCCTCCGGAGGCGCAGTGAAGCGAGGAATCGACACCTGTAAGTACCATGGGAGGTAGCTCTCATCGCACTCCCCCAAATGTCTGGCCTGTCTAGCAGATCTGACCAAATGCGTGACCGGGCTCTGGTAGTACAACCATCTCTCCACAATAACCGTAGAAGATGGACGTGACGCACCAACGGGAAGGGGCTCAGCAGGGATGGTCTGGTCCGACATGTAAGGCACAGTGATATCATCCCATAGCAGATGGCCTCTGAAAAGCACTATGGAATGAAATCGCAAGTGCTGCCTCTGGTCTTCCCATGGCCTCCATACGACTCTGTGGGCCGTAAGGCATCCAGCTGACCCCGAAAATGACTAAGCTTCACAGCGTCATTCTTTCTGTTTCTCCACCTGCAGCAACGTGGACGCTCAGAAGAACCCAAGTCTCTGCGATCGCCTATGGTGGGAAAATACTCGAAAATCCAACACTGAAATAATAATGTGAATAAATAAATAAATAAATATTCAAAAAGTAATTAATTATTGGTAAAAAAACAAAATGATTAATTATTACCTGGAGCAATGAAGCGTATCCTCCAACCTGTCTTGTCTTCGAGAAACAAGCATCATTCAGCTACTCGTATAAAATGGCCAAAGCAGCTGGACCCCACGCCCACTCGCCGCCACACTCCTCAAATGTCGCAATTAGTAGGACCCACTTGAAGGGCACATATGTATGACTCTTGTCGGCAAAGATGGTGTAGCCCAACAAGAGCAACATATAGCACCGTGCAGCGTGATCAAAATAGCCCAGCTCCAGGTTACCTTTGTAGGCCTCCTCCAAAAAGCTGAACCTGAAATACAGTCCTCTGTTGAAACGACACTCTCCCAAGCAATCCTCGTGTTGTATACCCAGCAACTGAAACCCGTAATAAATAGCCATCTCATCAGTAAATCTATCGCTAGGCTGCCTAAATGTGCCAGTCAGCGGCAAATGGAGCAAGTTGGACACGTCGTCCAACGTGACAGTCATCTCTCCGAAAGGAAGGTGAAATGAGCTGATCTCTGAATGCCACCTCTCCACAAATGTCGAGATCAGCTCGTGGTTGATGACCTGCAAAGGCGTCGAATCAAGCTCCAACAGACGGGCCTGCTGTAACCATGCCTCCACATGTGGGTGGTGCTGTGCAAGTTGAAACTTAAATATTTTCTGACCATGGGCTGCAACCTTAATTTTACCATGGTCCTGTATAAAATTAAATTATACAAATTAAAACACTTTAAACAACAATAATAAAATTTAAATTAATTATTAAAATGTTACCTCTCCCATACGAAGTCTCGACACCACGTGGGTAGGAAGCCGATGCAACAAAACTTGGTCCCTAGGACCCTGCTCAACAGGCTCATCAAACTGGTCCTGCTGCTGAGCGTCTGCGGCCTCCGTAAAATGGTCCTGGTCCTGATCAACATGAGCCCCACCGGTGTCTCGATCACGGACACGCGTGTTACACTCAGAAGCGTGACCGGCTTGTCTGGCCAGTCTAATCCTCTTGGTGTGGGTACTAGAAGCAGGAGTGTGATTTGCATCTCCATCTGCTCGATGTGACGGCTCGCCTCGCTCAAAACGTCCTGAACTGCTCGCCACTGAAAAAACACAAAATAAAATTAAAAACAATTTTTTTTAAAAAAATCCGAAAACACCTCGTTTAATGACTTTCGGAAATACGTCCTTTGAGGTGTTTCTGGAAAGATCATCAAAACAGTTTTCCAGAAACATCCTCAAACGATGTGTTTCCGGAAAAAACGCAAAACAAACTTCCGGAAATACGTAAAAAGAAGGTATTTCCGAAAAACTAAAAAAAATTACTGGGATTTTCGGAATAATGTGGAAATGAGATTATTGTTTTGGATTTTTAATGTTAGTAAGGGTATTTTGTTCAGATTGCGCAAAATGGGGGGTATAGGGGAGGAGGGGGGTACCAAAAAAAAAGTCTTCAACAAGTAGGTTATATCACTATATTATTTGTTGTGCGATTAAAGGTTTTTTTATAAATGGTTGTATGAATTGTAGTTTTCCTTCTTCTCGTGATATTTTCTTATGATTGTTATATTGTTTTTTAAATTGTGAAATGGAAGGCACATACAATCAATATTGAGTTGTATAGTTGTAATGTAAAAGCTTTAGTTCAGTTTTTCTTCTTTCTTTCGGTCTCTATATGATAACTCTTATTTATAAGAGTTATTTATGTTCTTTAGGCTTAAATCAACGTGAGTTCTTAAGTAATATTGTTGTTTAATTAAGTAAATATATGTTGTTTAATGTAAAAGAGGATTAAGAACTGATTAGTGATCATTTGGCACTTTGGTGCCCCTTGCTGTATTTTAACTTGTTTGTTCAGTATGCTACAACATCAGACGTTATAGTGTTGCGTTCTGCAGCTGATGAGAGAGAAAATGAAAAAGCAGCTTCTGCTAAGTGTCAAATCACTACAGAGCAGTTCAGAACTTTTCCTGTAGCAGCCACTCACCTTTTACTTTATGGGACACTTGTCTATTTTATAATGGAGGATGAAAATAGTTGGGGGGATGACTTGTCACCCTTTTTAGGAGATATTTTCTTTATATAGAAGTCTCAACCTTCTTCTTCTTCATCATCCTGGGTTTGCTGGTTTGAAGAGAGGAGAGTTAGAAATAACTTTCTTACACTCCATTTTCGTTCAAGCTCTATTTTCATAATAAAAGTAGAAATTCCGCAGTGCTTTGAGCGATGCTATAGCATCACGGAGGCTGTCATCAGGGTGCTGTAGCGTCACGGGGGTTGTCATCATTTGGAGTATTTTCCTTCTCTTTGTGATTTCAGTTTTATGGCTTTAGGTAACCCCTTTATGCTTTATTTCTTGTGTTGTTGCTCATCATGAGCTGACTCTCTTGTAGTTGTGATGCTTGAAGTTATGTAATGACATTTTAATAGTTTTAATGTAATGTTTGATGTTAGTATTTAAACCCTTGCATGAAACTTCTTACAATACTTATTTTAGAACTGATCAGCTAAATATAAGTACATTTATAGGTTCAGACATGGTCTATAAATCGAACTCAAGGATTAATATGAGTAAGTGGTTGTTTAAGGACACTTAGAACAACCCATGCTTAAACCTAGACATAGGAAAGCATAGTTAATAGGGTGAATACTGTGGGAGCTTAATATACAGGGGTGAACCTATTTATGCACAACTTTCATATTTATTTACATGAATTACTCTTAGACAAAGCTAATTCTCATTTGTTTTTGGCATAGATAACTCACATTTCTGAGAGTTATCAAAGCTCCATTTTCATAATAAAAGCAGAAATTCTGCAGTGTTGTGAGCGATGCTATAGCATCACAGGGGTTGTCATCATGGTGCTGTAGCGTCACGGGGGTTTTCATCATTTGGAGTATTTTTCTTCTCTTTGTGATTTCAGTTTTATGGCTTTAGGTAACCCCTTTATGCTTTATTTCTCGTGTTGTTGCTCATCATGAGCAACTCTCTTGTAGTTGTGATGCTTGAAGTTATGTAATGACATTTTAATAGTTTTAATGTAATGTTTAATGTTAGTATTTAACCCTTGCATGAAACTTCTTCAAATGCTTATTTTAGAACTGATCAGCTAAATATAAGTACATTTATAGGTTCAAACATGGTCTATAAATCAAACTCAAGGATTAATATGAGTAAGTGGTTGTTTTAAGGACACTTAGAACAACTCATGCTTAAACCTAGACATAGGAAAACATAGTTAATAGGGTGAATACTGTGGGAGCTTAATACACATGTGTGAACCTATTTAGAGCTTAGACATAAGTCCTTGTAATGAAACCCTGACGTTAGTGACCGAAAGACACACATCAAACGCTACGACACTCAATTCTATAGCATCAGACTTTGCATTAATCTGTTTTACTGAATTTACATAGTGAAAGACATTCCAACTACTCTCATGCTGAATTTCTACTTATCATTTATCTTGCTTGCTTTCATACTTTTATTATGATGACATTAATGATTCTACAACTTATTATGTTATTTTGTGTTACTCACTAGCTAAATTACTAATTTAAATATAGAAGTAAACTCAACAATCCTCGTGGGAACAATCTTTACTTACTCTTTATTACTTGTTGTGACTGTGTATACTTGCACATACTCTTTTCCCACCTCAAGTTTTTGGCGCCGTTGTCGGGGATTGTGATAGTGAATTTCTATTGTTTTGTTAGTAAGTTTAGTTAGTTTAGATTCTTTTGTTTAGTGTGTTTTGTTTTTCAACAATTTTTTTCTATTTGTGTTTAGTGCTTTGTGAAAAAAAAAATCCACTTTATGCCATGGACCATTGGAGTTTTTCCTTTATGCAAGAATTAAATGCTCAACAACATTGTTTCAACTATGTGAACACTCAATTTTTTCCGGTATTTTTCAGTTTTTCGAAAAAATTACAAAAAGTAGTCGCTTTTTGGGTATTTTCGGGTTTTAGTTTTTAGCTACTATGCGAAAGCAATTTCTCTCTCCTCGGACCTCGTTTTGACGATCCGTACGGTGAAAGTGGAGACATATGTCCCACGAACCTGCTGTCAAAAAACGAAGATGATCCAACGGTTAACGAATCCGGAATCGCACCTTTACGGTGAGAGGTTTGAGAAAAAATGGACCAAAAACTGCAGCTATTGCGAAGGCAATTTCTCTCTCCTCAGACCTCGTTTCGACGATCCGAACGGTGAAAGTGAAGATATATGTCTCACGAACCTACTGTCAAAAAACAAAGACGATCCAACGGTTAACGAATCCGGAATCGCGCTTTTACGGTGACTGGTTTGAGAAAAACGGGAATTGTGTTCTCTAAGTGGGAATTGTTTTCTCTATCTTGTTTTAGTCCCACATTGCTTGCAAGAAACAACAACCCTATAGCAATTGACTATAAAAGAGGTTGAGAGGTGAAGGTTTGGAAGGGGGGAGTCATTGGCAGATTAAGTGATCTTTTGGGCTAGCCTTTGCGGTCCAGACACTAAAAGTCTGTTTTTGATTAGTTTGTAATTTTTTTGAATCGGTTTTTCGGTTCTCAAAGCAGTCTGGTTCGCAGTTGACCTGGTCAGACTGCTTGGTCCGGTTCGGCGTTCATCGCGTTCATCAGCTTGAGGTTAGTTTTGTATTTATTTATTTATTTATATCCATTTGTTTATTTATTTATGTATATATTTATTGATCATTTATTTATTTCTTTAGTTTTTTTTTTGTATATCTTTATTTTATGCTTGATATAAACCCTAGGGTAGAAGACTATTATTTTCTGTATATGTGTTTGTTTGTTTTGTAGCTAGGGGTATATTTAACATTTTGCTCCTACACACACTCCACTATCACACTTCTGCACACACGTGAGAATAGTCCTGTACCCGGACTGGAGAAAAACCTAAGTTAGAACGAGACTGCGTAGTGATGGCCTACTGGATGTGCGTCCTGGTGGTTGGTCACGAAAGTCTCACCTAGAGTTTGGTCCCTCTTGAGAATGCTGGCACTCCTAATAGCTTGCCTATTGTTGTTGATCAGTGTTCTTAATTGGGGTCGTTGGCTCTAGGAACCTTATTTAGGACTCTATAGAGCTACCTTTGAGATGTTCACTTGATAGAAAAAGCCGTAGATCTATTCCCAAAGGGACCCCTCTAGGACACAAAGGAGCTTAATACTTTTGCATTCAAGCAAACAATAATACAACTCCCTTTTTGCAAACTGCACCCCATTTTACTATTGTACCCTCTGTTTTCGTTTTTATTATTTCCCTTTACAAAAAACCTATAAAAATAAATAGATAAATATTTCATTTTCAAAAAAATATAAATAGAGGACTAAATCGACTGTACAGTCGGGTTAGTCAGCTTTTTAGGTTACTAATGAACCGTTACGGATCATGTCCTAAAATTCCTATTTAAAACAAACAATTTCTAAATCAAAATAAACACAAACATATTTCTTTCCATAAATCAAAAACTCCATTTTTCGAAAATAGGGGACTAAGCCGACTGTACAGACGGGTTAGTCAGCATTCTAGGATAAATGAGCTGTACGGTTCAAGAGTCCTAAAATCCCTATTCAAATAAAATCAAACCAACACACATCAAATCATTTTCCAAAACTCCAATAACTCCATTTTTATAAAATAGAGGACTAAGTCGACTGTACAGACGGGTCAGTCGGCGTTCTAGGATGGATGAGCTGTACAGCTCAATAATCCTAAAACCCCTATATTAAAAAATACCAACCAACAAAATTTTTCAGGAAGAACTACGTGACTTTTGAGTTCCTCATTGCACCGGAGGATAGTAGGAGCGGGGCTTCCCCGTCAAGTCAAAATTAAACTTTTTTTAATCCTTATTATTTTCTACTATTTTATTTTTGGGTAAAACAAATAAATTCGTAATTTATATTTGCACAACCAGATTTAGGGTAACTGTCTTAGGACGGATGTACTAGGGGTGTAGCGGAATTAAGTTTTTGCCCTTCCCTATGCATAACCGACTCCCGAATCCAACCTAGTTTACGCAGACCAATAATTTTAAGATAGGTTTTTCTCAATTTTCCCTATTTAATAAATTGGGTGGCGACTCCCTGAAATATCGATTTTTGGGCCGTCTACGTCGGGATCCCGGTCACGACAGATGGCGACTCTGCTGGGGACGGTGAGAGTCAAGCCTATTGAGTTTGTTTGTGCAAAATGATTATAAGGTACGCTTTGTTTACCCCTCTTAATTTATTATTTTTTCTTTGTATATATTTCATTTGATATTTATTTTATATTCTGCTTGATATAAACCCTAGGCTAGAGAACACTTGATATTATTGTCTGGTTGTATTTTCTGGTTTATATGCAGGTTCAATTTGGGTTTTTATTTTTAGGATTTGAGGTTTGTATTCCCCCTTCACACACTACACATACACCGTAAGCACACATTGAGAGTTGAGCTCGCACCTGAGCCGCAAAAAACACATAAGTTAGAACGAGGATAAGTGAGACTCATTTGGGATGTACATCCTGTGTGACTTCCATGAATTCCTCATCTAGAGTATGACTCTTCTATGCGGGTATCCACATTTTGGATGTACATCCTAGTGTGTTTAACCTGCTAGAAGAGTACTTGACTCTAGAGACCTTAAATCTCAATAGGTTAGAACAAGCCCACCTTGTGAGTATTCACCATAGAATACATTAGATCTATAGGGCCCAAAGCCCAATAGAATGGGCTAACCAAATTAGGTCACAAAGGGAGCTACTCTATCTCTTACCTTACTCAAAAAAAAATGAAAAAAATCATATTGCATTTCATGCATAAAAAAAAACACCTCATATTGCATTTCATGCATGAAAGAGCAAAAAAAAAAATCATGTTGCATTTAGAAGTTCATTTCATGTAAAGACAAAACTAAAATTTAATCGATCTTATTTTCCGCGTGTCATTCATGTGCATTTAGCATTGCATATGTCCTTAGAAAAATTGCATGTAGCGCATATTTCCATTTCATTGTCATTCATCATACTCATTTGTAAAAAAATAAATATAAAAATCATTCATCATAAAAATTCCTCCATATTTCATTATTTTTTCGCATGTATGTAAAAATCTTTGCATAAGTAAATAAAAAAATTATCATTGCCATTTGTAAATTTTCATTGCATATTCCCCTCAAAAAGGGCAATTGCATTGCATTTTTTGCATAAAACAATGAAAAAAAATTACAAAACAAATGCATATTGCATCTTAGGATGAGTGTTTGCATACATACCATGCATTTCATAACATCTTGTTCTCTTTGACTCATTCTCATATAGCATAATTTTTTCTCTCTTTAAATAAAATCAATAAAAAAGGAATTTTGAAGTCATTAATTCATGTTGAATTTTTGTGCTTGCGTGAATATGGATACCAATCAAGCTTAGACTCATAGAATTAGAGCATTCCCTTGAAAGTTGTTGAGAAGATTTGTCATTCGAGGATTAGAGAAGTAAGGTGAGAGGAAAGATATCAGGGAGCACTATATTGGGGCATTTTGGGAAAGATGAAAAAAAAAGGAGAGATATAAGGTTGGCAATCAGTTCTCGGATAAATAAATAAAAGAGTGGGAAAAGATGATTGTCATTAGCGCTTGTTTAGTCATGTAAGCTTGAAACCAAGTTAACTTAGTTGAAGCTTTACACTAATGGATTTGCATGTATTTAAAAACCCATCTCCATCCTTTCTCCCCGTGTCCCCTTAAAACACCGACCCCTTTTGAGTTCTTGCCTCAAGTGATAATTCTTAAAGCCCTTTTAGTTGCGTCATTCAGGGATGAACCGGTGAGCGAATATCGGATATCAAATGTCCATTTCCCAAAAAAAAAAGTAAAGAAAAAAAACAAAAAAGAAATCAAAAGAAATGAAGAGCAAAGAATGTGTAAAAGAGTAGATGTTATTTCAAAATTAAAATTTTGCAAACGTGGAATCATGATTTCAAATGAAGAGTGGTCGTCTTTCTCTATCCCAAACAAAATATATCCCTTACCATCCCCCTTGAGCCTGTAACGTCCCTTCACTAAACCCTGGACAAGGATCGACACTACAATAGAATTTAGTGCATTCAGTTTTCCAAAGTTATGAAATCAAAGAGATGGTGGAAAAAGTTCAAAAGAAAAGAAAAAGAGAATAATGAATAAAGCCCGCAAGACTGAAAGCGGACTGAAAGCAAGTATTTTCAGTCTTGGCAAAAATTAGGGCACAAAAAAAAGAGTGATCAAAAAGCAGAGGGGGTGAAAAAAAAGAGTAATAAAAATAAAAATAAAAGTGAATGATATGAGGTCTGGGGAACACAATAGAAAGCTGAATGCACTAAAGATCCTTGATCCATTCCCATAACCCATAACCTAAAACCTTTCTTTGAGCCCTCTATTCATTTGTCTCCCATAGTATGTAACCCATACTCGCAAAACATTTCTTTGAACCTTCTACTCATTTCCTTTCCATAACCCATAATCCATGCCTGTAAAGCATTCCTTTAAGCCTCCCAATCAATCCATCCCGATAACCTGTTACTCATGCCCGTTCTTTGAACCTTCTAACCATCTTTCTTCCATAGCCCATAACTCATGCCCGTAAGACGTTTCCTTGAGCATTCTAATCGTCTTTCTTTCATAACCCATAACCCATAGTCACATTACAAGCCTCCAAAATCCCACTCTGATTGATGAATGATCGTTTTCATTTTCTTAATGTTAATTTTGAGATAAATCATTTGCTTCTTTTAAATTATTGCTCTAATAAAAAAGGAAGTGAAAAAAAAAATCCCGCTAGATTGAAAACCCGAAAGGGCGGTCTAGGCAAAAATTAGGGAGAATAAAAGAAAAATAAAGCCCGCTAGACTGAAAACCTGCAAAGGAAGTCTAGGCAAAAATTAGGGCACAAAAGGGGAATGAGACTTACAATGAGAAGCTTATGTAGTTCACTGGGAAATTTCTTCTACTTGGGCCACACAATAGTGTACATCTGGGCAGCTTTGTGAAGGATAAGCTTGAGAGTCTCGTGAAAACCCCACACTGGGGCAAGTTTCGTAAGACCTTTAAGAGTCAAATGTTTCTTGTTACATCAGGTAGTATTCTCTCAGGGCAATGTCTTTCACCAGAATGAGGCAAAATCCTTACCATACCCTACATCCGTCAAGTTTACCACACCAGTGCACTCTTGTGAGCAACAATTTTCACCAGTACTGGGGCAAAACCTGTGTAAGACCCGTCATGAGTCAAAACTTTCTTTTCCACACCTGAGCTGTTTGAAGCAAAATCTTTGCAGGTCCTTTCATGAGTCAAACTTTGTTTGGTACACCCGTGTAGCCTTCTCTTGGGGCAATACCTTCTACTAACACCGGGGCAAAAGTGTTTGCATAACCGTGAGTTAGATTTTGCTTGCTACCTCTGGAAGTCTCCCCTATGGTAAAATTTGTTTTCAATACCCAGCCAATTCCCAGCAAGTCAGGCACCTCAAGTAAATGGATTCCCCAATAAACTCGAGGTTGCCATAATACCTTTTTCCCTACCATCCCGTGTCGCCTTTGTCTTCCCTATGTTTCCCTCCAAAATACCCTCCACTTTCAAACCAAAAATCCAAACCCCAAAAGTTCCAGCTCTTAAATACCTGTGAATCCATGCATGCTCATTAAGTAATGCTTCAAAAATAGTCAACTTAGAATCAGTAATGTGATTTAGAGAGCTAATGACAATCAAAAAAAGAAGAGAGAGAAGGTCAAATTTGAGGGTGATTTGCTTGAAAGGAGAGAAGTGGTCATAAAAAGAGAAAAAGGGCCTAAGCAAGTTAGCTGTGTTGAGGATAAACTTCCATATGAGGACAAGCTTGATTGGTTTCAAATAAAGCCTGCACAAAAAGAAAAAAATTCTCAGTGAATCCAGCTTTCAAGACAAGTGCATCTTAATTTCAATTCAAGATCATGCATAATTCATGCATTTCATGTCATAGTTTGCATACATTTCATGTCCATCCATGCATTCCACTTCACGATTAGAATCATACCTTTGTGTTCAGTACTTTGTAAATAAAGTAATAAAAAAAGAGTCCTCCAAAGCAAGACGTGCATTGACACTGCTTTACTTCTCATGCCGACGGTTCAGCCCTGGCATTTCCCTTCTCATCCTCGTGCTAACGGTTCAGCCCTGGCACTGCTTTACTTTTCATGCTAACGGTTCAGCCCTGGCATTGTCTTTTAAATTTCGTGCTAACGGTTTAGCCCTGACACTGCTTTACTTTTCATGCTAACGGTTCAGCCCTGGCATCGTCTTTTAAATTTCATGCTAACGGTTCAGCCCTGACACTGCTTTACTTTTCATGCTAACGGTTCAGCCCTGGCATTGTCTTTTAAATTTCGTGCTAACGGTTTAGCCCTGACACAACTTTACCTTTCATGCTAACGGTTCAGCCCTGGCATTTGTCTTTTTAAAATTTCTTGTTAACGGTTCATCCCTGGCATTGTCTTTTAAATTTCGTGCTAACGGTTCAGCCCTGGCACTGCTTTACTTTTCATGCTAACGATTCAGCCCTGGCACTGTCTTTTAAATTTCGTGCTAAGGGTTCAGCCCTGGCACTTCTTTACTTTTCATGCTAACGGTTCAGCCCTGGCATTGTCTTTTAAATTTCGTGCTAACGGTTTAGCCCTGGCGCAGCTTTACCTTTCATGCTAACGGTTCAGCCCTGGCATTGTCTTTTAGATTTCATGCTAACGGTTCAGCCCTGGCACTGCTTTACCTTTCATGCTAACGGTTCAGCCCTGGCATTTGTCTTTTTAAATTTCTTGCTAACGGTTCAGCCCTGGCATTGTCTTTTAAATTTCGTGCTAACGGTTCAGCCCTGGCACTGCTTTACTTTTCATGCTAACGGTTCAGCCCTGGCACTGCTTTACCTTTCATGCTAACGGTTCAGCCCTGGCATGTGTCTTTTTAAATTTCTTGGTAACGGTTCAGCCCTGGCATTGTCTTTTAAATTTCGTGCTAACGGTTCAGCCCTGACACTGCTTTACTTTTCATGTTAACGGTTCAGCCCTAACACTGTCTTTTAGTTTTTCATGCTAACGGTTCAGCCCTGGCATTTGTCTTTTTAAATTTCGTGCTAATGGTTCAGCCCAGGCACTATTTACTTTCATGCTACCGGTCTCGCCTTGGCATTGTCTTTAATTTTCTGCTATCGGTCTCGCCCTGGCATCATCTTCGTTGTAATATAGCTTCGACATCGTACTTTAAAAAAAAGAAAAAAATTCGTGGTTTTCAATTCACCTCGACAATCGCATATTTCACCGGTTAAAATTGAGGTTCGTATCTGTACTTATCTCTTACTTTGATAATACGACAAAACATGGAGAACATGGTTTTGTGTGTTATATCGTAAGAGAGTAAGCACAGAGGGGCAACTGTGAACACTCAATTTTTTCCGGTATTTTTCAGTTTTTCGAAAAAATTACAAAAAGTAGTCGCTTTTTGGGTATTTTCGGATTTTAGTTTTTAGCTACTATGCGAAAGCAATTTCTCTCTCCTCAGACCTCGTTTTGACGATTCGTACAGTGAAAGTGGAGACATATGTCCCACGAACCTGCTGTCAAAAAACGAAGATGATCCAACGGTTAACGAATCCGGAATCGCACCTTTACGGTGAGAGGTTTGAGAAAAAATGGACCAAAAACTGCAGCTATTGCGAAGGCAATTTCTCTCTCCTCAGACCTCGTTTCGACGATCCGAACGGTGAAAGTGAAGATATATGTCTCACGAACCTATTGTCAAAAAACAAAGACGATCCAACGGTTAACGAATCCGAAATCGCGCTTTTACGGTGACTGGTTTGAGAAAAACGGGAATTGTGTTCTCTAAGTGGGAATTGTTTTCTCTATCTTGTTTTAGTCCCACATTGCTTGCAAGAAACAACAACCCTATAGCAATTGACTATAAAAGAGGTTGAGAGGTGAAGGTTTGGAAGGGGGGAGTCATTGGCAGATTAAGTGATCTTTTGGGCTAGCCTTTGCGGTCCAGACACTAAAAGTCTGTTTTTGATTAGTTTGTAATTTTTTTGAATCGGTTTTTCAGTTCTCAAAGCAGTTCGGTTCGCAGTTGACCTGGTCAGACTGCTTGGTCCGGTTCGGCGTTCATCGCGTTCATCAGCTTGAGGTTAGTTTTGTATTTATTTATTTATATCCATTTGTTTATTTATTTATGTACATATTTATTGATTATTTATTTATTTCTTTAGTTTTTTTTTTGTATATCTTTATTTTATGGTTGATATAAACCCTAGGGTAGAAGACTATTATTTTCTGTATATGTGTTTGTTTGTTTTGTAGCTAGGGGGTATATTTAACATTTTGCTCCTACACACACTCCACTATCACACTTTTGCACACACGTGAGAATAGTCCTGTACCCGGACTGGAGAATAACCTAAGTTAGAACGAGACTGCGTAGTGATGGCCTACTGGATGTGCGTCCTGTTGGGTGGTCACGAAAGTCTCACCTAGAGTTTGGTCCCTCTTGAGAATGCTGGCACTCCTAATAGTTTGCCTATTGTTGTTGATCAGTGTTCTTAATTGGGGTCGTTGGCTCTAGGAACCTTATTTAGGACTCTATAGAGCTACCTTTGAGAGGTTCACTTGATTGAAAAAGCCGTAGATCTATTCCCAAAGGGACCCCTCTAGGACACAAAGGAGCTTAATACTTTTGCATTCAAGCAAACAATAATACAACTCCCTTTTTGCAAACTGCACCCCATTTTACTATTGCACCCCCTGTTTGCGTTTTTATTATTTCCTTTTACAAAAAACCTATAAAAATAAATAGATAAATATTTCATTTTCAAAAAAATATAAATAGGGGACTAAATCGACTGTACAGTCGGGTTAGTCAGCTTTTTAGGTTACTAATGAACCGTTACGGATCATGTCCTAAAATTCCTATTTAAAACAAACAATTTCTAAATCAAAATAAACACAAACATATTTCTTTCCATAAATCAAAAACTCCATTTTTCGAAAATAGGGGACTAAGCCGACTGCAGACGGGTTAGTCAGCATTCTAGGATAAATGAGCTGTACGGTTCATGAGTCCTAAAATCCCTATTCAAATAAAATCAAACCAACACACATCAAATCATTTTCCAAAACTCCAAAAACTCCATTTTTATAAAATAGAGGACTAAGTCGACTGTACAGACGGGTCAGTCAGCGTTCTAGGATGGATGAGCTGTACAGCTCAATAATCCTAAAACCCCTATATTAAAAAATACCATCCAACAAAATTTTTCAGGAAGAACTACGTGACTTTTGAGTTCCTCATTGCACCGGAAGATAGTAGGAGCGGGGCTTCCCCGTCAAGTCAAAATTAAACTTTTTTTAATCCTTATTATTTTCTACTATTTTATTTTTGGGTAAAACAAATAAATTCGTAATTTATATTTGCACAACCAGATTTAGGGTAACTGTCTTAGGACGGATGTACTAGGGGTGTAGTGGAATTAAGTTTTCGCCCTTCCCTATGCATAACCGACTCCCGAATTCAACCTAGTTTACGCAGACCAATAATTTTAAGATAGGTTTTTCTCAATTTTCCCTATTTAATAAATTGGGTGGCGACTCCCTGAAATATCGATTTTTGGGCCGTCTACGTCGGGATCCCGGTCACAACAAACTATGACTTCCATGGGGATGAATATGAAAGGGGCTGTTATGAGACAATGTTCATGCCCATGACAACCCAAAATATGGATTGTGGCATGGGAATTATGTTGTGTGTGAGCAAGATCCATATTCCCAAGCTCAAACTGAAGGAATACATGAGGGAAACTCTGATTTGAAAGAACTCTTAGCTCAATTCCTTCAAGATATCAAAGTGGATAGTGGCAACTTTCAAGTATCATGCAAGAATATGGAAGAGAGTTGTATTGAAGAGGTGGTTGAGCAAAAGGAAGATAATTTCAAAGAACTCTTAGCTCATTCCATTGAATATATGAAGGTGTATAATGACAACTTTGAAGCTTCATGTAAGAATATAGAGGCTCACTTTAAGACTATATTGGAGCATATAAAAGAAGAGAGTTGTATTGAAGAGGTGGTTGAGCAAGAGGAAGAAAAAGAGAGTGTAGAGTATGAACTTAAATGTGGTCAATTGGAAATAGTGGAGGGAAAACAAAAAATTGTGTAGTTGTAGAACAAGAAAAATTCAAAAATAGTGACAAGGAAGAAAAACCAAGGTTGAGGTATGAAAAGAGTCACGTGACAATTGAGACTCAACCCTTGGTAGTGGAAGAAAATATTCCTCCTCAAAATGAGCTTCAATTTTTTCAAAAGAGGGAGAATTCCTATGCTAAATGCTTATTGGTTTGGGGCATGGGGACACTTGTTTCCATATGCCAAATACATGGGATTTCTAACAAAAACGAGAAGCCAGAAGGATGATATTTTTTTCTTGTCCTATTATCCACCCTAACTTGGGTTTTGAATGCCAAGTCTAGCTAAAGACTATAAATTAAGCGCTACTGGGAGGCAACCCAGATTTTTAGGACTAATTATGTTTTGTGTGTTTTTGTTTTTACTATTACAGGTATGAATAAGAGGTCTTATGGTATGTATGTGCTGTCAATTATACAGAATTCTGATGCTGTAGCACTATGTGTTATAGCACTCGTGGCTGAGGTGTTGAGCATGTGGTTAAAATAGTCAAAAAGAAGGTGATGAGAAAGATGAAGGAGAGCATAATAAGTAAGAAGAAGAGGGAAGTAAGGAAGGATCCCCCATTTTGCATCAACCCGCACCACCCACCCAAAACCTTTCCACCACACCTTCACCTAAACCATCACCAACCAAAGAACCATCCCCTCCACCTAAAACACCTCCATCACAAAATCCAAATTCTCACAGTTCCAACCCTTAATCCACCCATACCTCAAGCCAAACCATCAAACCTTATCCCAACACCTTTTCCATCTCCAAAACAACCCACTCTACACAAGTCCCCATCTCCTAAGAAACTTCCCTCACCAAAACAAAAAACATCTCAGTCTCCTAAAAGAAAAATCCACCGAAAACTCAACCTGCCACAGAGCAACCACCAGGAAAAACTTAAGTGCAGAGAGTGAATGCTGTCACAGGTGGTGCTACAGCATCAGGATCAGAAGGCAATGCTACAACATCTACTGCAACACCAAAGAAAGCTGTAAGAACAAAAATGGCCGCCAAAAGGAGGCCAAGGATGCCAAAATCTATTGTGGAGGAACCTAATTCAGTTGTAGCAAATGATTGGGTCTCCCATCCTACACCAGAGCCTCCATTAGCCAAAGATACCTACCACAAGACTTAGTCTGGCTGATGACTCTTAAAACAAGCGCTACTCAGAGGCAGCCCAGGGGTTTAATCTAAACTTTGTTGTTTTTGTTTCTATTTTTGATGTTGCAGGACTGTTCAATTGCATTGGTGAAGTGTGTTGAAGCTCAAAATCGATTATCCACTTGATTTTTAAAAGGTCTCATTTTTCCTAAAGCACATAATCGATCATAATCTTATTTGTTTTAAAGCTCAAAATCGATTATGATCCTATTTTGTTTAAGTACAAAATCGATTTTTGCACTTAGTTTTAGAAGCAATCAATCGATCATTCTCTTATGAAGTTGTTCTTTTTTTAAAGCAAAGAATCGATTGTCATACTAAGTGGGTTTAAGCAAACAATCGATTTTTTCTCTTGTTAGAATTGTCCCAACGGTCATATTTTTTACGAAGTCTATAAATAGGGACCTAGGGCTTCACAAACAACAAAACCAAGGATTCACTTAGAAAACCAACCTACGAATCACAAAGCAGAACGCGAACTCTCACAGTCACACCTGTTCTTCACGTTCTTCATCATTGGTTAGGTTGGGAATCACACTAATACAAATCTCCCATCTCTCTCAACTACATCATTGTTATATGCTTGAGTGATTGGATCCTAGTTCTCAATTGTAAATGTAACACCCCGGTATTTTTATTTGTTAAAAATACCCAAGTGCACATCGATGACACATCAGAGATAATATTTCCTGCCCAGACACTGAATACCACTATAAAATTTTTGCTGAAAATAACATAACCGTCTTATACACAAAGAAGACCATACGGTGCTCAAACCATAAACTGTCAGCAACTATGGTAGTCAGAGTCATACAGGAAAGCGGAATGAAAAATAAACATAACACTAATGTCATAGTGTCAAACTACACAGACGAGAGAGGGCAACATAAACTTAAACAAAATAAAACTAAGTCATCTGCCAACGCCCAAGCTGAACCTACTCATGCCTCTTTGATTTCCGCTGTCCCTGTGTCTCTGTAAAACAACAATATTTAAACAGTGAGATACAATCTCAGTGAGTTCTACCGAGACCCCTACTAACACTCTCGGTTCAATTATGAATCCTTTTTAACACAACACGGCACCGACTGCGCGAACGCTACTCCCGATGAACCGCATTATTTTACACATAGCATTCCACCGACTGCGCGAACGCTACTCCCGGCGAACCTGCTATAACTTAGTACGACATCGACTGCGCGAACGCTACTCCCGGTGAGCCGCACAACAAACTTTCTAACATAACACCGACTGCGCGAACGCTACTCCCGGCGAACCCCCTTACCAATAGCATTTTTCCTAATGGCACGGAGCCTAGGGTAAGGGATCATGACTGCCCCACCTAGTATGTTAACATCATGGGTCGTCACCCAAACTTGATATAATATATATATCTACAATAGTATGAACTCGAGGTTCATTTACCTCAGACAAATAATTGAACATTCCAAGTTAAATCCACATTCACTCTCGCATACTAATTCGTCACTTTTTAACACAATTTACGACTCCAAAAACAGTTCATTTTACCTTTAAAATAGAATATTCAGTTAGGCCTCTGAATAAGCTTTCCAACGCATCTTAGAACACCTCAATCGGGTTCCCGGATCAAAAGATATCGCGAAAACAAAATCAGTGAAAAACTGTTGAAAATCTGCAAACCGTCGCGACGCGATACGAAACCATCGCGACGCGAAAATAGACAGAAATATTTTCGTTGCAAACTGAAGCATGCTCGCGACGCGAAGGAGGGAGGTCGCAACGCGATGGAGACCTGATGCTGCAGAATTTTGGCGGTTTCGCGCGAAAACCGCTATTCCGCTCAATTTTGATTCTCGTTCCGATCAAAAACAGATTTGCCAACCAATACAATAGACCCAATACAAACCACACAATCAATCAATCCAATCAAAAACTCAATCAAAACGGATTTTACCAGAATACGACATATTCTGAAATAACGGTTTTTGACCCAAAATTTCTCGAAACCAATCGACGTAAAAACTATCGAGACACCAAAAACATCCTAAGCGTGAGTAAAACTCACCCTTGAAGCGAGAGCCGAATTTGCCGAGACTTGAAAAACTCTCGAACGGAACCCTATTTCACCAAATCGCTCCAAACTTCGATTCGAACTTCACAACGCGATCAATCCGCTCCTAGCTTCGATCCCAAACATAACTCAATCATCAATTTCATCTCACAACCCAAGATTTCAACAATTTCCATCAAAATCCTCATAAAATTCGTAGGTCCATAAGTTGGGGAAAAACGGATGAAAACTTACCAAGCTTTGAGGGTTTGGTAATGGAGGGTAGATGATGATGGTGCTGAAATTTGGAGGGGTGGGCTTCACTTTTCTTCTTCCTTTCTCTTCTTCTTTCTCTTCTTCTTTCTCTTCTTTTCTCTTCTTTTCTCTTCTTTTCTTCCTCTGTTTCTCTTCTCTCTCTCGTGGACCTTTCTTTCTTTTTATTCTCTCACACTCACACACATATATATATTTATTAATATATAAGTGGTAACGTGGCCAATTACCATATTGATCTAAATCTCTTATTTCGATTCCAAAACTTCTTTGACCCGTATTATTCGGTTAACGATCCTGTGATAGCCAATAATTAATTTTAGAACTCAATAATTTTACCAATTAAGTACCAAATTAATTCAATTGGGTTAATATTCAAATAATTCGCCTAATTATTTTGAGGATGTTACAGTAAACATCTATATTTGATTGTTGTGAAATCCTGAGAGTTGTCTAGGGTAATTCAATCAGAGAAATTGAATTATAGTGAAATCCTTAGCGGGGAGCTTGGGTTCTCAATTTGGGAAATTTGAGATTGGTCTGATAGCTATAGGGGATTTGCTTGCTTGTAAGACGTTGAAGAAGTTCTTCTCTTATAGTGGTTATTATCAAGTCCGAAGGTTACAAAGCCGGAGGCCAAGGACGTAGGGCTTTTTATCCCGAACATCGTAAAAATGACGGTGTACTTCTTTCCCTTATCTTTACATTTCATTTTCCTTATAATTGTTAATTGTTATTGCATCTAATATTATTGTGCTTAGATATCACTATCTCCGGAATTGTTTCTGCCTATTGTTATAGCTTGCATAGTTGTTGCATATAGTTTAAATCTTTTTTCCGCATTCGATTTAAACTAGCATCTTCAATTCTCAAAAACAAAAATAAAGAAAAAATTTCATTTTTAGCATATAACCTTATTCACCCCCTCTAAGGTTATCATATAGTCCAACAATTGGTATCAGAGCTAGAAATTGCATATAGAGCTTAACATCTCGCAATTTTTGTGATTATGGGTTCATTTATGAAAGAGGGGATGTCCTTCAATAGGCCACCCATGTTCGATGGGACTAACTATGACTATTGGAGTAGTCGAATGAAATGTCATGTGCAGGCTATAGATTTCACTTTATGGAGGATCATTGTTGATGGACCACTCACTCCTATGAGAATCAAGATTACTAAACCCGGGGTTGCTGCTGAGGGAGTTACTACCAAATCTTAAGCTACTGGTACAGCTGAGGAAGTACCTATTGAAGATATTTCTGCCATTGACTTGAGTGAGCTGAGAAAGCCTGATCTAGAAAAAAATATCTCTCAATGCCAAAGCAATGAATATTTTTCACCTATCTCTATGTGAAGAAGAGTATGGAAGGGTGAAAGGATGTCAGACAGCCAAGGAAATTTGGGTGTGTCTGGAAGCGACACATGTTGGTACGATTCAAGTGAAGTGAAGGACACAAAGATTAGAGTTCTCACTTCTGAGTATGAAGCTTTCAAGATGAAGGAAGGTGAATCTGTTGCAGCTATGCACCAAAGATTGAACCTGATAGTGAATAACTTGAGAGCACTTGGGAAGAAGTATTCAACAAAGGATTTGAATGGGAAGATTCATGCATCCATGACTAGTGAGTTCTTTCCCAAGACTTGTGCTATCATTGAAGCCAAAGATATTGACACTTTACCTCAAGAAGACTTGATTGGGTCACTTCTTGCATTTGAGGTGGTGTTGGCCGCTAAGAAGACTCAAGAAAAAGAAGCGGTCAAAGAAAGGAAGTCTCTTGCTCTTGCTGCTGCCAAGACTCCTAAGATGGCAAGGAAAGAGGTTGAGTCTGATGAAGAATCAGATGAAGAAGAGGAGGTTGCAAATGTTGTTTGTCTTATGGCAAATGACACCCCTGAGGCTACATGGGACAATCTTGACACTGATAGTGAAACAAATGAAGAAGAGAAGACTGCCAATGTTGTTTGTCTTATGGCAAATGACACCCCTAAGGTAATCCTTGCTAACCATAGTCTTTCTGATTCACTTGAGCATGATGAATTATTTGATGTGTGTGTAGTAGTCAAGACTTGAGTGAGGCTTTTGAAGCTCTTTATAATGAACATGAAACTCTTTTGGTTAAATCTAAGGATTTGACAAAGAGCAACAAAAGCATGCTCACTCAAATTGAGACTCTTGAGAAGGAGGTAGCTAAGTTGAAGAATGAGCTACATAAAACTAAACCTTTCAACCTTGAGCTTCTTGAGCTTAAAAATTTTTTTGAAAAAGTCAAGGTTGAAAATGAAAATTTGAAAGAATCCTTAAAAAAGTTTGAGGTTGGTGAAAAAACCTTGACCAAGTTACTTCACTCCCAACATGAATATGTTGATAGGAGAGGTATTGGGTATGAAGGTAATTCCACCTCCTCTGATTTGAAAAAGAAAGTGATTTTTGTAGCTGCTACTTCAAGTGAGACACCTACTATTTTCTCTTGCACTTATTGTCAGAAAGGGAATCGTGGCTCTCATAGATGCCCTATTCGTAGATTGTGTGAGCTTGGTACCCTTATACCTGCTTGTAAGAAACCAAGGGAGAGTGTGAAAACAAACCCCTTGGGGACTAACCCCCAAAGACCCAATAAAATTTGGGTACCTCGTACTAGTTGTTAATGTTCCTTTTGCAGGTTGGTCTGTCATCCAAGAAGAAAAATGTGTGGATGGTTGACAGTGGGTGCTCGAGGCATATGACTGGTGATGCCTCACTATTCTTGAAGTTGGGCAACAAAGCCAGTGGATCTGTGAAGTTTACCAACAATGAATCTGCTTAAGTAATAGGTAAAGGTTGTGTGGGTAAGGAAAACACAATCAAGATTAAAAAAGCTTTACTAGTTGATGGTGTGAAATTTAACTTGCTAAGTGTCAGTCAATTATGTGACAGTGATTTTGATGTGTATTTTTCTGTTGATAAATGTGTTATTACTCATAGGACTTCTAAACTTTATATTACTGGCTTTCGAGAAAATAATGTGTATTATGTTGATTTTGACAATGTGAGTAATGATATTGTATGCATGCCTTCCTTGCTTGATGATGTGAATCTGTGGCATAGACGTCTAGGACATGCTAGTATAGAACTTTTATCTAAGTTGTGTAAGAATGAACATGTTAGAGGTCTACCCAAGTTGAAGTATGAAAAGGGTCAATTATGTGATGCATGTCAGTTGGGTAAGTTGCATAGATCTTCCTTTAATCCAAAACCTGTTATTTCCACTAACAATGTGCTTGAATTGATCCATCTCGATTTATTTGGTGAAATTGATGTTGTAAGTCTTGGAGGGTCCAAGTATGTCTTCGTGATTGTAGATGATTACTCTAGGTATACTTGGGTCATTCTACTTGCAAATAAAAGCGATGCTTTTAATGAGTTCACTAAGCTGTGTAGAAAGTTACAGAATGAGAAAAGCTTAGCCATTAAGGAAATTAGAAGTGATCATGGAGGAGAGTACGAAAATTCATCATTCAGGACTTGGTGTGAAAAGTATGGTGTTCATCACAACTTTTCAGCTCCAAGAACTCCTCAACAAAACGGTGTGATGGAAAGGAAGAATAGAACCATACAAGAGATGAGCAGAACAATGCTGAACGAGCACAACCTTCCCAAGTATTTTTGGGGACATGCAGTAGATACAACATGTCACGTGTTAAACCGGGTGTACCTGAGGCCATCTCTTAATAAGACACCACACGAGTTGTGGAATGGTAGAGCTCCAAATATTTCATACTTCAAGGTTTTTGGTAGCAAGTGCTACATTCTCAACACAAAGGACAAGTTGGGTAAGTTTGATTATGCAAAATCAACTGAAGGTATTTTTATGGGTAATTCAAGTCATAGTAGAGCATATATTGTTTACAATAAAATTGATAAATGTATGCAAGAATCAATACATGGTTCTTTTGATGAGACTAACCCGTTTGCTAAGAAAGTTGATGATGAGGATGAAGTGGTTGAAGTGATCAAAGACAGGATGCCTGAATCAACCAGTGAAAATGTGGAAGAAGCCGAGGTGAAAGTGGAACCTCAAGAAGAAGCTGAAGTGGAACGAGAGCCCCAAGACATCGATGACCATCTCCATGGAAGAACACATGATGATTTGCCCAAGACTTGGAAATTAGTTCAAGATCATCCCATGGAGCAAATTATTGGTAGTCCATCAAAGGAGTGAAGCAAATGAAGGAAGGAATCTTCATCTGTCAAAACAAGTTCTCGAAGGAGCTACTAAAGAAGTTTGACATGAGTGATGCAAAGGAAATTGGTACTCCCATGGCGTCTGCAACAAAGTTGGATAAGGACGAGCAAGGTAAACCAGTCAACGAAACGATGTATCGAGGTATGATCGGTAGTCTCTTGTATTTAACTGCTTCTCGACCCGATATTATGTTTGTTGTGTGCTTGTGTGCTCGATTTCAAGCATGTCCCAAAAAATCACATTTAAAAGGTGTAAAACGGATTCTTAGATATGTTAAGGGAACCACGGATTTTGGACTGTGGTACCCAAAATCGAGTCAGTTTGCTTTGATCGGTTTCTGTGATGCTGATTTTGCTGGATGTACATTAGATAGGAAGAGTACTAGTGGAACCTGTCATTTCTTAGGGCCTTGTTTGACCTCCTGGTCTAGTAAAAAACAAAACAGTGTTGCTTTATCTACCCCTGAAGCCGAATATGTCGCGGTTGGAAATTGCGTTGCACAAGTTCTGTGGATGAAACAAACTTTGGAGGATTTTGGTTTGTTATATAACAATGTGCCAGTCCTATGTGATAACACTAGTGCCATTAACATTGCTAAGAACCCCATCCAACACTCTAGAACTAAGCATATAGAAATAAGACATCATTTCATTAGAGATCATGTTTCTAGGGGGAGCATAGCATTAAATTTTGTAGGCACCGATGAACAACTAGCGGACATCTTCACGAAACCACTAGCCGAAGCTCAATTTTGTAAGATCTGGAGAGAGCTCGGTATGCTTAATTTTGCCAGCCTGTAATGTGATTATGTGATGTATTTTTGAGGTGCTATGTGCTTGTTATATCATATGCTATATATGTGTCTTGTGTGTCTTCCCTCCTTTTTGATGAAAACAAAGGGGGAGAAAGACTTGTTGCTTATTGCATTGCTTACTCGTTTATTTCACTCACTATGTTACTGGATTAGTTTATTTTTTTATGCTTATGCTTAGGGGGAGCTTATGTCGTTGTTTCTTGTTTATCGCATCCCTATGCAAAAGGGGGAGTTTGTTGAACCGAGGTCAAACACTCTTTATTTTGTATGATAACAAATTACAATCTGTTTACTAATGGTTATAGTTGAACCAAAGCACAGGGCTGAACCAAAGCACAGGATATCTTAAAGTGTAGCAGCTCGGAGGAGAAGCTACTCAAGCGTTCAAGACTTATGTGTTATTTTACTTTCCATAGGACGCGTGTAAGATCCCGTCACTCCAGCTTTATGACTTTTGTAGTTGAGAGATGATCTTTTAAAATAGAACTATTTTGTTAAAATAAAGTTGAGCTAGGCTTGGTAAAATCTTTTATATAAAAGCAAATAGGTTAGGCACAAATAATGAATTGTTGTTTTTTAAAGAAAATAGATTCATGGCTTAGTGTTTTAAAAGAACTTATTTTTGAAGTAAAGAATCGATTCTTTATTTGGTCTTTAAAGCAAGAAATCGATTTCTCTCTTGCTTTTAGAGCTAGAAATCGATTTCTCACTTCGTAGTGTAAAGCCAAGAATCAATTTGTGGCTTGATTGTTTTTAAAAGAACTTGTTTTGGAAAGAAAACAATCGATTGATGACTTTGTGTGTTTTAAAGTGGAAAATCGATTATTCACTTGTTTTATAAAGCAAACAATCGATTTTGGACTTGTGTCACGACCCAAATTGGACCATGATCGGCGCACAGACTACTACTACCCTAATCTAGCAAGCCTCGACAAAATAAAGCTGACCTGAGGAATAGTCATCATATTAAACATATAATAGCTTATATTTTAAAGAAATATCTAGCGAAATTTCGGCAGAACCTCCCCTAAAACATGCACATTCCACAATAGGATATACACCTGTATATTCAAAACACAAAATACCAAAAGACATAAGCCCTCACAGAGGCCAACATAAAGACATATAACTACTATCAGACAACCACATGATGCAACGGAGCCTCTAAATATTTTTACAAGTCAAATACATATGGACACAAAAGGAAATATAGGTAACAAAAACAGTGGCCCTATAAAAAGGAAGAAAAAAGAGACTAAACTCTACCAGAGGTACTCGGTTCGACATGACCTGGGAATCTAAAACATATAAGAGAGACGATGTGAGTCACCACTCAGTGAGCAAATAATGAAGAGCATAACAAGCGGGACACGATAATATCGCTAATAAAGTGGTTTCCACAAAAACCAAAAATAAGCAAGTAAATCGTATAAAATCGTAAATGGGGTAATACATATACAGAACTGAAATAGGCTCCCCGCCTGGAAATATCAATAATAGGCTCCCCGCCTCAAAATATCAACAATAGGCTCCCCGCCTCAAAATATCAATAATAGGCTCCCCGCCTCGAAATATAAAAGTAGGCTCCCCGCCTAAAGATAAATCATGGTGCACCAAGGCTAACACATACTGTTGTTAGCATACAGTGTTCTAACGTCGCAGCCTCTGAAGGTCCAGTGTCAGTAGGACTAGCCTTTCTTTCCTTATTTACAGATAAATGACACGGAGAGTCTTATCTCATGGGGCCTTACCCTGTGATGTAGAATCCTTTGCTCTTTCACGCATTGATCTTGAACGCGAGAGTCTCACGTACGGTTCATTTGAGAAGGGTGTGAGACCACCACCTATCAGGCCCGACGAGCGGTCCACGGAGCTACATCCGTACTCACCTGGTCCATGCACATCGCTCTCTCCAGGAGGTTGGCCGCCTATAGTTTTACCCCAAATCGTTTCGAAACTCCAATAAAATAAACTCATATGAACAAAACCTCTCGATCAACAAATATCATAGTGCATCGGTAGTTTCAAGATATTACTCCCAAACATCAAACCAAATATTCATCCATTCTTGAAAACATGAAATCATAAAAATCTTAAAATCCAAGTGTTCAAAACATTCCAATAGAATCCTCACATTCGAGTTATCAAACCATAAAATCATATTACCATGTCCCGAAAAATGTGTCTCAAATAAAGGGTAATGAAGCTTTTAAATTGTTAAATAAAAATAAGATAGAGATTCAGTCAAATAGATATAAAATAAGTTTAAAGAAATAAATAGGACTTGTTATAGTCCCCATTATTTACTCACCGACTTACTAAACCACGGAGAGAGAAGCTGAGGACCGATACTGATGTAATGAATTTGCGACATCTAGATTACGATAAAATAAATAAATCGGTATTCTAATTAAATACTTATATAGGATAGAACTAATTGTTCCAATACCTATTATCAATTCCTAACTTAATTGTGTATATAGCTTGAGAGATAAGACT
Organism: Astragalus membranaceus; assembly: GCA_039519185.1. Lineage (NCBI taxonomy): Eukaryota > Viridiplantae > Streptophyta > Magnoliopsida > Fabales > Fabaceae > Astragalus > Astragalus membranaceus. The sequence continues at coordinate 97,896,452 of CM076850.1, forward strand.
TCCCCTTACCTCAAATAGGATGTGTTAGTGTAAATCACCTCCTTTTACTTCCAAGCTTTTGCTATCTCCAAACTCTAAGCTTTCATTTCCTTGTTGGTTTACTTCATCTATACAAATTTCACCGGCTCACTCAAAATCTATTCTTTCATTTCCAACCCAATACAAATCTATTCTTTCATTCTATTGTCACTGTGGCAGCATCCCAGTTGCATTATTTCTTCTCAATATACGTAGCCTTCTCTCTTCCATGATGCACTCTCCTTTTTTTTTACTAATCCCTAATCCCCAATTTCTTGTTCCTTCGTGATTCTAATGTTAATTTTACCTCAACCTCCTAAACCTCTTCCTCTGTTACTCACTATATTTAAAATACCCTCACTACCATGACAACATCACATGAATGTGCACTTGAAACTCCACATTCATCTTTCCTTTCCAATATCTCACGCCCCCTTCAACTTTATTCTTGTTTTTTTTTTTCTAAAGCAATTCCCTCAGCCTTGTTCTTTGTTCTTGTGTTGATCTGTTGATGGTAGCAGAACACTACCTCTCTTTCTTAATCCCTATCTCCCTCTTTTGTTTTCAAAGGACCTAGAAGCTTCTTCATCACTTTACATTAATTCTTTTTTTTTACAAATATGAGAGTGTTACATTTCTCTCCTTCTTAAAAAAAATTCGGTCCCCGAATTTAGATACACTTACTTAAAGCTTCAAACAAATGAGGATATTTCGAACGTACAACATTCTCTGCTTCCTAGGTAGCCCATTTGGAAGAATGCTTTCTTCATATCACCTTAACATAAGCAATATCCTTATTACAAAGTTTTTTTTCACTTGTCGATATATGATAGCTATTGGCTCTTATTTATAAAGACAAATCCTTGTCTACCCAAATCGATTGTGGTTGGAGTTCATGAGATGGATTGAGTAAATATGTTCTCAACATAGATGCAATAAAAACTGGGAGGATGAATTCGAATTCGGGAGAATGATAATTGGTAAGCCACTGCACCAACTTGTTGTAGGATCTCAAATGGACCTATATAACGTGGACTAAGCTTTCCCTTCTTCTAAACCTCTCCACTCCCTTCATTAGAGAAACTCGCAAAATACGTGATCACTTACCCTAAACCCTAAATCCCGACGACGACAATCTACGTATGCCTTTTTTTGCCTACTTTGTGCAGCTAATAATCTTTCTCAAACCACTTTAACCTTTTCTAAGGACTTTTGTACCAAATTTGGAGCCAACAACGTAGCTTCACCTAACTCAAACCATCTAATAGGAGATCTACATCGTCTTCTATAAAATGCTTCAAATGGTGCCATTTGAATGCTTGCTTGATACTTGTTATTACAGGAAAAGTCTAGCAAGGGAAGATGTTTATCCCAACTACCCCCAAAGTACCACACACAAGCACCTAACATATCCTTCCAATATTAGGATGGTCCTCTTTGATTGCCCATCAACTTGAGGATGAAAAAAATGAACTAAGATCTAGTCTTGACTTTAAAGCTTCTTGAAATGATCTCCAAAATTTAGAAGTAAATTGGGAACTAATGTTGATTTTACCTCAACCTCCTAAACCACTTCCTCTGTTACTCACTATATTTAAAATACCCTCACTACCATGACAACATCACATGAATGTGCACTTGAAACTCCACATCATCTTTCCTTTCCAATATCTCACGCCCCCTTCAACTTTATTCTTTTTTTTTCTAAAGCAATTCCCTCAGCCTTGTTCTTTGTTCTTGTGTTGATCTGTTGATGGTAGCAGAACACTAGCTCTCTTTCTTAATCCCTATCTCCCTATTTTGTTTTCAAGGAACCTAGAAGCTTCTTCATCACTTTACATTAATGTTTTTTTTTTACAAATATGAGAGTGTTACAACTTGATTCATCAAGCACAAAATCGATTATGAGCTTGATTGTGGGAAGCACAAAATCGATTATCCACTTGATTTTTAAAAGGTTTCATTTTTCTTAAAGCACATAATCGATCATAACCTTATTTGTTTTAAAGCTCAAAATCGATTATGATCCTATTTTGTTTAAGTACAAAATCGATTTTTGCACTTAGTTTTAGAAGCAATCAATCGATCATTCTCTTATGAAGTTGTTCTCTTTATAAAGTAAAGAATCGATTGTTATACTAAGTGGTTTTAAGCAAACAATCGATTTTTTCTCTTGTTGGAATTGTCCCAACGGTCATATTTTTTACGAAGTCTATAAATAGGGACCTAGGGCTTCACAAACAACAAAACCAAGGATTCACCGAGAAAACCAACCTACGAATCACAAAGCAGAACGCGAACTCTCACAGTCACACTTGTTCTTCACGTTCTTCATCATTGGTTAGGTTGGGAATCACACTAATACAAATCTCTCATCTCTCTCAACTACATCATTGTCATATGCTTGAGTGATTGGATCCTAGTTCTCAATTGTAAATATCTATATTTGATTGTTGTGAAATCCTGAGAGTTGTCTTGGGTAATTCAATCAGGGAGATTGAATTGAAGTGAAATCTTTAGCGGGGAGCTTGGGTTCTCAATTTGGGAAAATTGAGATTGGTGTGATAGCTATAGGGGATTTGCTTGATTGTAAGACGTTGAAGAAGTTCTTCTCTTATAGTGGTTATTATCAAGTCCGAAGGTTGCAAAGCCGGAGGCCGAGGACGTAGGGCTTTTTATCCCGAACCTCGTAAAAGTCACGATGTACTTCTTTCCCTTATCTTTACATTGCATTTTCTTTATAATTGTTAATTGTTATTGCATCTGATATTATTGTGCTTAGATATCACTATCTCTGTAATTGTTTCTGCCTATTGTTATAGCTTGCATAGTTGTTGCATATAGTTTAAATCTTTTTTTTCCGCATTCGATTTAAACTAGCATCTTCAATTCTCCAAAACAAAAATAAAGAAAAAGATTTCATTTTTAGCATATAACCTTATTCACCCCCTCTAAGGTTATCATATAGTCCAACAAAGTGAGCATTAACTCTGAAGTGGTAGCACCAGAAGCTGCATCATCCACTGCTGCACCAGCTGAAACTGAACAAGAAAAAAAATTGTGTTGTGTTCACCAATCAGTAACTCTTCTCTCTTGTGTTGTGTTGTGTGGTGCTGTCTGTTTTCAAATAAAATTGTGTTGTGTTCACCATCCAGTAGTTGTGTATGATTTCAAATTTATGTTGTGTTAAATGTTTTTAATTCAGTATTGTAGTGTCCAAAAGGCCTCTCCCATTAGAATTGCATGAGAAGTGGAGACATTACTAGGTCTTAACTTGGGGGAAGGACGTTAAATGTGTTTAATGTTATGTATGTCAAATGTTAATGTCATGTGTGTTTGTTGAATAGAAATCATGATCAGTTGCAACTCCTAGTTTTTCAGTAATAGAATTTGTTTTTTGCTGAGCTAAATTTAGTGATGATTAAGTGTATGTGTAGAGTAGCCTTGTTTGAATAATGACTGGTTTTATTGCTGCTTCTATACTCAAACTCTAGTCTTAGCAAGGAACCTAGTTAGCTAGGGATGATCTGATGCTGAAGTTAGTTCTGGTTAACTAAGGTTTAGTCAAGTTTTATAAAAAAAATTGAGAGTAGCATGTGAAGCTAAGTTTGGGGGTGCATCGGTTATATTAAGGCTAGATATGAAGATTATAGGATGGTCAGTGCAATAGGCTCACAAAGTATACAAATGTATTGTCAATTGGTCATGTATATTGTAATTAGCTGCAATTGCCCGAAACAAATGCTGAATTGTTCCAAAAATGCATATAAAAAAAAGAAAAAGAAAAGAAAAAGAAAGAAATGCAAATAAAGGAGTTCAGTAATGAGGGCATTGTAGCTACATATGTTCATCAAGTCACTTGTGCTATAGCATCCAACGCTATAGCGCTGAGAAATCACCAAATCAATAGTTAGTGCACTGGCCAAAGATCTGAAATGCCTAATCAAGCCATTTGTTGTGCTTTGAAGCCCCTCAAGTCTTATATGAAATTGTTAGTCTACCCGCCTTTTTGAAAAAAAATTTGACTAGACCAAAAGAAGGCCACTCTTTCCAAGGCTAGGAGAAATTCTGAACCTAGCTAGGAACTGTAACATCCCAAAGTAATTATTTTAATTACTTTGATGCTTGAACTATTTAATTATTTTGGCAATGATGCTTGATTGATAATTTTATTAATTGATTGTACATTAGTGTGTTAATTACTAAATGATTTAATGAAATTCGGATCAATTAGTGATTAAGACAAAGGGTAAGGGTATAATGGATATTTCCAATACCCAACACAATTACACCCACACAAACTCATCCTATCCACTACATAAGAAAAAAAAAGAAAGTGAGGAAAGAGAGAGAGAGAGAGAACTCAAAAGAAAAGAAAAGAAAAGAAAAGAAAGAAGAGGGAGTTGAGAGAGAAGAGAGAGTCGCGAGAATGAGAGAGGAGAAGAGGGAGAAAAACTTGAGATCATCTTGATTCTTCTTCCCTTTGGTTACCCTCATCACCATAACTAAAACCACACCACAAAAATCTAGCTAGTTCATCCCCTTCAAGCTTGATTTTGAGATTAGGGGTCTTGGAAGCTCAAGCTAGGGATTTCAAGACTTGGGGTTCAAATTGGAGCTTAGGAATGGGATTGATACTTCAAACCTTTGATTTCCTTGCTTGATTGTTGTTTTTCCAACACATTCAAGGTGAGTTCTTACTCCGTTCTAGGTTTTCATCGATCAAATTGTTATAGTATGTTGTTGTTTCGGTTTGGTATGAGTTGTCGTATAGCGATTTCGTTGAAAAATCGTTGAATCGAATTGTTGACAAATTTTGGTGTAAAATGGCCCCAATTTGTTTGATTCATATGATTGGTTGTGTTTGGTTGATTGAACATGTTTTTGGTGCTGTTATAGACTGTGGTTAAGTTAGGAATCGAGTGGAACGAGTAGCGGAATCGAACAGAAAAGCGAATTTGCACGAAAACAAACATTTTCAAAGCTGATATGAGGACCCGATCCGTACGCCTCAAGACCCAGACCGTGCGTCTCATTCTGACACTCATGTTGCAAATTGTTTTGCAGCGAGCCCGGTCCAGGCCCCTACATCTGCCACCATTTTTAAAACACGCTTAAAGCTATTCCTTTTGGTTGCAAACCTCTCCCAATCCCTTCATTAACCCTTCCCATTGATAAATGAGTATTTTGATTCCTCGAATCGTTTATTTTTTTATGATGCAAAATGAATAATATTATGTTACGGATAAACACGAACCGGATAGTTTTGTATCGAGTGTGAAAAGAATCCAAGTGTCAAGTGAGTGTCTAAATTAATTAAAAGATATCATGGGGATGACGATCCCAAATATTCATTGTAGCACACCTAGTGGAGGGGAGTCATGATCCCGAAGCTAGGGTTTTGGCATTATTCGGTATAGCTATACGAATTGGGGTTTCCGTTGAAATTGAGTGATTTAATTTCTCGGATTGTGCTAAGCCATAGAAACAAGACATAGACAAGGAAAACACCGAGAGAGAAATTGTGAGGTGGTACGAAAGAACTCATTGAGATTTGTAATCTTATTGTTTTTATGTGGTGTTTTTAGATAAACAGGGCAAAGCAAAGCAGACCGAGGAGAAGTAGCGGGAGTCTTAACTACTCAGTTTGACGGAAGATCCCTTCTGGAGATCTTTATGTTATACTGTTTAATTTTCCTCTTATGTATCGTTGGATCTAAATCCTTGCATTATGGTCAATGTCCTGTAGTTTTTATAACCTTGTCTTGTAGTTGGATCGTAGTTGTGTTATTGTATCGAATTTGTACCTTTGAAGTACTTATTTCAGATTTGTATTTGAGAAAATTTTATCTCAAAGCTATGTAAAGTGGTTTAAATCCGTTTTAGTTTCATTTTGGTCCAACTGCATGAGCAGGTTATACTTTGATTTATTATGATTATGTTAATGCTTTTTGTTCACCTAGTTGTGATTTTAAGGTGTTACAGGAACTAAACTGAACTTAGAGGTCACACACTCACAATTGAGCAGTAATAATTCTAGATGTTGTGAAAAGCAATGGTGTGTGTGTGTGTGTGTGAGTGTGAATCTGAAATTTTAGCCCATTGAGAACATTTTTGAAAAACTATTTGATTTAGGGAAGTAACTGGCCTTGTCTTTCTATGTTGTTATTGTTCTGTTTTAAGTTAGTTTGTTTGTCTTTGTAAATGCCATTACTTGAGGACAAATAATGGTTTAAGTTTGGGGGTGTATAACTCTTATCTATAAGAGTTATTTATGCTTTCTAGACTTAAATAAATGTGAGTTCTAAAGTAATAATTTTTTTTTTATTAAAAAAAGATAGAGAGAGATATTGTTGTTGTAATCTATGTCTTTGTTTCTTTGTTGTTGTGTTGTTTGTTCTTTGTCAAGCGTCATTACTTGAGGACAAGCAATGGTTTAAGTTTGGGGGTGTGATAACTCTTATTTATAAGAGTTATTTATGTTCTTTAGGCTTAAATCAATGTGAGTTCTTAAGTAATATTGCTGTTTAATTAAGTAAATATATGTTGTTTAATGTAAAAAAGGATTAAGAACTGATTAGTGATCATTTGACACTTTGATGCCCCTTGTTGTATTTTAACTTGTTTGTTCAGTATGCTACAACATCAGATGTTATAGCGTTGCGTTCTGCAGCTGATGAGAGAGAAAACAAAAAAGCAGCTTCTGCTGCGTGTCAAATCACTGCAGAGCAGTTCAGAACTTTTCCTGCAGCAGCCACCCACCTTTTACTTTATGGGACACTTGTCTATTTTGTAATGGAGGATGAAAATAGTTGGTGGGATGGCTTGTCACTGCAGAGCAGTTCAAGAGAAGGATCTGTAATTAATCAATATTGATGTGATGCTGTGATCAATGCTGTGACAGCATTCAGTGTGCTGAATGAATGTGGATATTCCTATCTCTGTGAAACGAAATGCTGTCAAGGTTTCCTTATTCCTAAGCTCCCATGAGGTTCAGTCCGTAGGGTGAAAAGCACGTTTCAGTTCACACCATAGCCCCTAGCTTCTGTTAACAATTTGGCAAGTGTACCAATTGTCGTTGCAAGTAATAATTTAAACGGTAAGTACCGGTCGTATCCACAGGGATTGTGTTTTATTGTCAATTCAGCAAACAAATTATTTCTTAGATGATACGATTGGACAAAAAGATAGTTATCGGTAATGGTGAAATAGAAATTTATAAAACAATTAGGATAAATGCGATTAGGGATCGAATCCTCTCCCTTCACCGATCTTATGGACCTTCAGCTACTCACATATTAATTGTTTGAAATACCAGATTCAATTCACAATATTAGGCTAAGGACAATTCCTTGCCTCAAAACCCCTATTACCCTAAGAGTTACCCTAATTCCTTAGGTGAGTCATGCCAGAGGGTAACACATTAAGATTAAGAATTTTAATGAATTCACATAAGCTACCACATATTCCTATGATGATTACTAGCATGTGATCTAAACCCCAATTTCCAGCAAACAACCCATATTCCTATGTGATTATTTACCTAGATCATTACAATTATCATATGTAATTGCAAAGCATTAAGAACATAAGATTTAGACATATGATAATCAAACAATCAATTGTCTTAACCATATCAAAGAATCCATAAGAAGGGTTTGGGGAGAGTCATCTCTCCCTAATCAAAAGAAACTAAAAAGACAACATCAAGGAAAGAGAAGATAGAAATAAGGAGAAGTTACACATAGAGGAATCCATGAGAAGTCTTCAAAACCTTGTTCCCAAGTGATTAGAAGCTCCCAAAAACACCCCCAGCTGCTGCTCCAAACCCTAGCTGCGCTCCCCAGACGACCTCCCCAGGAAAAACGCTGAAACTGCTTTAAAAGCCCTAATTTTCACGCACCATCGCGACGCGGCCCGTGCCCGTCGCGAAATAAGACAGAAGCATCTGGCTTCGCAAAATTGCTCCGGGTCGCGTCGCGAACCCTCCTGGTCGTGACGCGAAATAGGACAGAAACATCTGGCTTTGCAAAATTCCTCCTGGTCGCGTCGCGAACCCTCCTGGTCGCGACGCGATATTGAACAGAAATCAAATCCCTCCATTTTGCTGCATTTCCGGGCAAGTGTCTGGTTCGCCGAATGATGCCACAACCAATTAGAGGTCTTCAAGTCCAATTTAGCTCCAAAAGTGAAGGAATTACTTACAAATGAACTTCCTACTACAATTATCTAAAACTAGACTAAATCCCCAGATAATGACTGTGATACAATGAAAAACCTGCACAATTGGTCCTAAAAATGCATAACTTACATCATATGATTGAGAGTCAACAGCTTCATATTCCTATTCTTCATTAGGAAAGGGTAATATTCCTATTACTCTTCGAACTATGCTAATTTGCGAAATCAGCACTTAAATTTCTTTCCAAAAATCGAAGCACGTTATCCAAATTAAATTGATCGAGTTTAAAAAGGATGTATAGCATTTACTCATGCAAATTAATGAAGCATCAAGCATTAATCACATTAAACATCAATAGATCCTAATTACATCACCATAGTCTTGACTATAAAGAGATCAAGCTCATAATGAGCTTAGACATGACAAAATAGAACCTAACTACCATAAATGAAGCCATCAAAACAGTAACAGCACTGAAAATAGAGTACACAGAAGAATGTAGAATTATACAAACAAAATGAAGCTCAAAGTAAGCTTCAGATGCTGTAGATCTGCTCCAGAGCTTCTGTGCTGTGCGAATGAAGATCTGTGCTGCAGATCCTGCGTTTCCAGCTTCAGAAATGGAGTTTCAGCACTGAAAATGGTGGAAGTGTGGTTGGGGAAGACGAAGTACAATGATGGAAGGAATGGAACAATACTCTCTAATCTAGGGAATTGTGGAGGCTGAATTCTCTGCACTTTTAGGGTAAAATACCTATTTATACTCCTTTCTCTCTCCAAGTACCATTGAGCCATTTTGCTCTTACACGCTGCCAGCACCCGCCAACCCTAATTTCATGGACATTTTGTCATTTTCTAGCCCACTAAATGCGCAGATTCCAAGATGCCATTGTCCACTAAAGACAAAACACCTCTTTCTTGCTTATACCACCTGAGGAGACTTTAATTTGTTCCTTACATCAGCTGCCTGCTATGATGCTACCACAGCACTGACCATAGCACTACAACCACTAAAAATCCTGCATAACTAGCACACAGGTGAAATCCCACAAAATGGCACTTACGTGCCAAAAATATAATTTTCACACCATAATAAACTTTTACCTAATTATGCACAACTTTCATATTTATTTACATGAATTACTCTTAGACAAAGCTAATTCTCATTTGTTTTTGGCATAGATAACTCACATTTCTGAGAGTTATCAAAGCTCCATTTTCATAATAAAAGCAGAAATTCTGCAGTGTTGTGAGCGATGCTATAGCATCACAGGGGTTGTCATCATGGTGCTGTAGCGTCACGGGGGTTTTCATCATTTGGAGTATTTTCCTTCTCTTTGTGATTTCAGTTTTATGGCTTTAGGTAACCCCTTTATGCTTTATTTCTCGTGTTGTTGCTCATCATGAGCGACTCTCTTGTAATTGTGATGCTTGAAGTTATGTAATGACATTTTAATAGTTTTAATGTAATGTTTGATGTTAGTATTTAACCCTTGCATGAAACTTCTTCAAATGCTTATTTTAGAACTGATCAGCTAAATATAAGTACATTTATAGGTTCAGACATGGTCTATAAATCAAACTCAAGGATTAATATGAGTAAGTGGTTGTTTTAAGGACACTTAGAACAACTCATGCTTAAACCTAGACAAAGGAAAACATAGTTAATAGGGTGAATACTGTGGGAGCTTAATACACAGGTGTGAACCTATTTAGAGCTTAGACATAAGTCCTTGTAATGAAACCCTGACGTTAGTGACCGAAAGGCACACATCAAACGCTACAGCACTCAATGCTATAGCATCAGACTTTGTATTAATCTGTTTTAATGAATTTACATAGTGAAAGGCATTCCAACTACTCTCATTCTGAATTTCTACTTATCATTTATCTTACTTGCTTTCATACTTTTATTATGATGACATTAATGATTCTACAACTTATTATGTTATTTTGTGTTACAATTTAAATATAGAAGTAAACTCAACAATCCTCGTGGAAACGATATTTACTTACTCTTTAGTTGTTGTTGTGACTGTGTATACTTGCACATACTATTTTCCCACAACACTATACCATATTCATACTATTTTCCCACAACACTATACCATATTCATGCAAGCAATTTTGATAGAAATTAATAAGTTTAGCATCTTGGCGTTATTGTGTCTGAAACTCACTTAAGATTAAAGGAACTCAAGGTACGTGATTGTAATTCAATTTTGGGTTTGAAATACAATTGTGAAGTATGACTATGAAATATAATTCACCTTTTACTTTGTTATTGTTATATATGGAGCATATATAGATTATATATATTCAAGTATAAAAGTCATTCTCATGGATGAGAATCATATGCAAGTTGTCTCCGGTACTTTTAATTGAAAGACAAGTTATAAGTGTTTATAGTGCATATTAATTTCTTTCTTTGTAACATGGATGGCTTAATTATATAACATGTAAAATTGACAAATTTTCTTTGTCATGTATTTGGATTGTGTTTGGAATGTGTTTAAGATGAATGCACTAAGTATTAATTAATAAATGATTCATCTGGGTAGAATAATTTTGTTTGATGCACTTGGTTTCTTTTCCTTCTCTTTCAATACGACATTAGAACTTTAGATACATTGACAATTTTATGCTTCTATGTACAAATCCTACCTCATGTGATACTAAAATGATAAACACTCTTAGATATTCATATAAGCCATTACTTCTTTGAAGATTCCACCGCCACCAAAGAGGATGTAATAGATATAAATAACAACGCACGAGAAAGTCCCGTATTAAAAAGACCAGGACCATTTGGCGGTGATGAAAATTCTGACGAGTTTGTTCTAAAAAATGTGAAGATATAAAAAGACTAATAGTTTGATATCGTACTTATTATTTCTGGATGGTCCTCATATATATTTGTTATTTTGTTGGACAATTGTGGTATTATTTAAGTCAAATAGTTTGCTATTTGTTCATTGTTCTTCTTTCGTGTTGTGTATTTCGAACAAAAGTATTATTATTACTTCATCTTATTCTAATAAATAAATGAGGTGCTGGAGTCATAGCTTATTTCATGGTTTATGTTTATTCCAATTTCACCGATGCTTCTCATATGATTTAATTTTTTTTTTTCAAAAAACCATACCGATTAATCCCAATATCCCAAAACTATCTCTTACTATTTTTTAAAACGTGTTTATGTAAACTACACATGCCAAATTTTTTTAAGAACATGGGCCAAAGATTTTAATCATGAGTCAAACAAAGCATATTCCATTACATGTCACGCCTAATCAAATCAATGTGATTGTCATTGTAAATGTTAAAGTTAAGATATTTTTCATACAAATCTACCAAACAAATGATTCCAAATGTTGATATGGTGATTAGCAAACAAAACACATACTCAAAATTATATTTGGAATCTTTAACTATACCTAACTTCAAATTCAAAGAATTCTCACAATGTGGAGTCTTTAACAATACTTAACTTCAAAACAATCATCACATAGACTGTCCATGTATTATAAGACTATTTCGCCAAATTCAAAGAAACCTAATCATAAATTTCTAAAACTGAAACGAAGGAATAGTACTTCAAATTCAAAGAATTCGCACAAATTAGATATGGAGATTATAAACATGATCGTACCTGATCAATACGATGAGTTGTTGTTGATGACGTTGATCGATCGCTGTGATGAGGGACCGAGTTGTAAGCCGCACGCGGGTGGTACCTGCAAAGGCACTCCAACGCTCAAGTCAGAGGTGCTTCAACGGACAGGGTCACAAGGTGAGTAAAACATACCTGATTATGGAGCTCTGCCATGTATTTGTGGTGATAGGGGCGTCCTGGCCGTTGGCGCGTCTTGCGGAGCACGCCTTGCGTGGGCCGAGTTGGGCCGGCCTTGGTCGAATGGGCCGCTGGCCCATGTTGCACCTGGTTGCTGTGCGCAGCACCCCCTTGCTGCAGGTTGCGCTGGACTGTCTCGTTGGGCCTTTTGGGCCACTCCAGAACAGTTGCCCCCCAAGCCTAGGTCGCTTAAGAGCGGGCTGAGGCTTGAATCGTTGCCCCCCTGCATTCGAGTTGTGGAAGGGTGACTGACGGTCGCTGCCGCCTATTAATCGTTGAGTTTGGCGTCGGTCGCTGCCGACCTCTGTTGTTTGAGATGATGTGACGTTTTGGACGATGGGAAGGTGGTCGCTGCCACCCGTGTGGTCGCACGGGACCGGTCGGTGTTCTGGGGTCGATGCCCCTCGTTAGGTCGCGCGGGACCGGTGTGGCAGAGGTCGCTCTGGATTCTGCTTTAGCGGGTGTGAAATCGGTCATGCAAGAGAAGGATAGGCTCGCTGGCAGGAAAAGCTTCTTGTCCAGGTTGGCTCGCTTAAGACCGACCTGGGGCTTGAATCGTTTTAAACGGTCGGGTCTCGGCCCTATCCCTTGGGCAGTTTACCAAGTATCGACTCAGATCGAACTCGCCCTTGGGGGTGCGACTATTCTTAGGTCGCTTCGATTGTGCTTAAGTTCGCTTAAGCGTTTTGACTGGTCGCCTGGGGCTCTCGTCCTACAGGGAGCAACCGATCGCAGCCTATTCGAGGCTTGACTCGTTGCCCCCGTGTAGCCTCGCTCGGCCGACCTACAGGGAGCGACTTAGCGTAAACCATTGGGGGTGTGGTCGCTGCCACTCGTATGGGAACGTGGTCGCGGCCACTCACTTTGCTTGGGCCATTAGATGGCGCTCGCTTTGGGCCATTCGATGGCACTCTTAGTAGGCCGCTCGGGACCTTGGGGCCATTCGATGACACTCGTTGTAGGTCGCTCGGGATCCTACGTTCGATTTGATCAACACGGTGATCTATTTTGGGCCAACTCGGTGGCACTCGCTTGTGTCAATGCGGTGACACCCGATGTAGGTTGCTCGGCGGCCTACGTTTGATTGTGGGTCATTCTGACCCTTGGGCCACTTCGATGGCGCTCGATGTAGGTCGCTCGGCGACCTACGCTTTGTGGGTTATTCAAACCCTTGGTCGCCGGAGAGCCTCGCAGGATCGACCTGTGGGAAGCGACCAATCGCGGCCTATTCGAGGCTGATTCGTTGCTCCCTGTGTAGCCTCGCGCGGCCGACCTACAGGGGTGAAGTAGCGTAGCCTATTCGAGGCTTGATGCATCTTGCCGGCTTGCGAACGGTCGGTGGATTGGGCGCCCGGTTTCGACCGTGGTGAACCCGTTGTGTACTTTTGATTCGAAATTTTAATTTTAGTTCTTGTTCGATCGGTCGCTACTTTACTGAGTGTTCAGGCATGCACTCGTACATGTTAACTAAAACACACTTTCAAAAGGTCGAGTCTTAGTAAAAAGAGTGCTCACCTGTCCTTTATTGATTGATCGAGTATCAGTACCAGTTTGTAGGGTCGTTTGAATTCATTCTTCAGCTCGCGGGCTGAACTCATCTTCCTCTAGAGCATACTCCCTCAGCTCTCCCCTTTGAATCAGGTCCTCGATATCATCTTTGAGGGCCATACAATCGTTCGTATCGTGCCCCTTACTACAATGGTATTGGCAGTACTTCTTGGTCGGTCGATGCCTTTCTTTGAGCACGAGGGGGTCGGGTCGCTTCATGTTCAGGAATTCTCTGTTCTGTCGCTCAGAATAAATTTGCGCAATGGGAGTATTCAACTTCGTGCGCTGTTCATATTTCTTAGGTCGGTATTCTCGGTGGCTTTCTTGCTCGCTACCTGGCCTGTTGTGCTCCTCTTTGGGTCGCGCTCGGGCGCCCTTCCTAGAGGCCAATTTTTCTTCGTAAGCCATATGATCGTTGGCCCTTCGAAGAAACATGCCGAGGTCGCTATAGTGGTTCAACGTGAACTCTACTGCAAACCTGTGGTCCTCTCTTATACCACATTTTAGATATTTCAACTTGTCTCTATCTGACAGGTCGCGGACCGTGTCGGCTTCAGTGTTGAATCGGTCGATGTACTCCCTCAGGGATTCATTTTCTCCTTGGACGATCGTGTCCAAGTGCTCTTCATATCTGTACTGGCAGCGGTTGGCTGTATAATTGGCTAGGAACATTGTCAAGAGACCTTCCCAAGAAGAGATGGTGTTGGGACGTAGGGTTTCCCACCATTCTAACGCCCGACCTTCGAGCGACTGAGGAAAAAGTCTGCACTTCATTGTCCGACCTAGCTCTCTATAGCTGCAGTAGTTGTTGAAGTACATGAGATGTTTATCGGGATCCCCGCGGCCGTTAAACTTGTTCAGGTTCGGGGGCTTCCTGAGATCCCTTGGAATGCGATAGCGTCTGATTTCTCTGGTGAAGGGTCCTTGTCCGGTCGGAATGTAATTCTGCCCGTAGGGCTGCATGGCGGCAGTTTGGTCGATGGGCAGACCGTAAAGGCCGACCGGTTGGCCAAGGAATCCGTCGGCGATTGGAGGGGGTCCATGGGGGCCATGGTATTGTGGAGCATGCGACGACGACCGTCCTCTAGGTCGCTCTGAACAGTTTCTTCTTGATTGGCTGATGGCACGGGAGACATCTCTTATCTCCCCGTTGCGGTAGTCATTAAATTCCTCATACGAGTCCCACGACCTGCTTCTTGATCGGCGGGATCCTGAGGACTCGTCGGACGAGTATCTTGTTGGGGACCTGCTCGACTCTAGTCGGTAGCTCGAGTCAGCATAGTCGTAATCATAATCATAGTCGTTGGAAGGGGACCGACGACGTCATCCGCCCCTATCTGGGGGCGACCTGTGCACCCTGTTCCTACGCGGAGGAGTTCGGCGTGACACACTTCTTCTACGTGAAATGCCTCCTCTAGGCATCGTCCTGCATCTAGGAGGCGGCCTAGGTTCTTGTATTTGATCGTTCCTGCGAGCCACACGCGGGCGGGTCGAGGCTTCAGCCCGCTCATACTGGGAGATGAGCGCTTCTCGGTCGGCTATGAGCTGATTCTTGTTCTGCAGTATTTGGAGGAATGCCTGGGTCACATGCTCTGGGAGAGGCTCTGTGATTCCAGCATCGGCCAGCTCGGCCGGGATTTCTTGTTGCTGGACCGGCCGTTGAATTTGTCCCAACACCGGTCCTCGACCGCCCTGCACCGTAGGAGATCGGCGAGGGTCGCCTTGTGATTCGTGAATGGTCACGGGCACGCCCTCCGGGGTATGCTCGGGTTGGGCGTTCGACCCAGGTTGATTGAGCCTGGATGAAGTACGTTTCTGACGCGGCGGCATAGTTTGATGTGGAATAGCGCTCGGGCCTCCCACTGTGGTCGCCAATTGATCGTACCTGATCAATACGATGAGTTGTTGTTGATGACGTTGATCGATCGCTGTGATGAGGGACCGAGTTGTAAGCCGCACGCGGGTGGTACCTGCAAAGGCACTCCAACGCTCAAGTCAGAGGTGCTTCAACGGGCAGGGTCACAAGGTGAGTAAAACATACCTGATTATGGAGCTCTGCCATGTATTTATGGTGATAGGGGCGTCCTGGCCGTTGGCGCGTCTTGCGGAGCACGCCTTGCGTGGGCCGAGTTGGGCTGGCCTTGGTCGAATGGGCCGCTGGCCCATGTTGCACCTGGTTGCTGTGCGCAGCACCCCCTTGCTGCAGGTTGCGCTGGACTGTCTCGTTGGGCCTTTTGGGCCACTCCAGAACAAAACAATACTCAATATTTGATATGGATTATGTAACAATACAAAACAAAACACATGCTTAAAACACATACTTAATATATATATATATATATGGATTTTTTAAGAAAAAACAAACGCAAGTAACAATAGAAGCTTTAAAATCAAATAAAGAGATCACAATCCAACAACATTTTTAATTGTGAGTGGGGAGATATTTAATTTGTTGTGGATTGGTTGAAACCATCCCAAATCTTGCAGACTTAGGGTTTGAGACACATAATTAGGAATATGGGTTTGAATTAGGGGTTTTCGTAAAGAGATGCTTATCTCATTGTTGTTCACGAATGATGCAGATTTTGCCGAGTTTTCGGGTAGTACGGCGTGAAGAAGACGAAGAGGATCCGTCCGCTGCCATTGTTGTTCGATTCATGAAGCTTATGGTGAAGAAGTGAGTATTGCATAGTCTTCTTTCACTATTGGGGGATTCCGGATTCGTACAAATGATTTGCGTATGGTAAGTTTAGTTTAACTATTACTTTCTACCCTAAATATCCTTGTCTTTTGATCTTGAATTACCCAAAATATCCTTTACTTAATTGTTATATAGCTTTTTCATTATTTTTAATTAATAATTTGATAAATATAAAAAATCTACATAATCTTATTGCTATTTTTTTTTGTTTAAGATTAATATCCTGAATTTTGGGAAATAGAACAAATCTACATAATGTAATTGGAATCTACTTTTATTTTGAATTATTGTTATCAATATTAGTAAAACATTGTAATTGTCAAAAAAGATTGCATTAAGATAATCTAAGATGATATATATATTACAATATAATTTAATAAAACTTCTAAAAGTCTGTGAGATATAATTTAATACAATAAAAATTAGATTATATGCAACTCATTTTTTAATTAATTTTGTAATTATGCGGACGATTTTCATCCTAAAAAGGTCAAAAAAATGATCACCCCGTGGAGTTAAAAAAAATGTCTGTATGGACGTTCTTCTTATTATACTACTTTAATATTTTTATTAAATAAAACTAATTATTTTTTATTCGAAAATACGACTAATTTTGTAACATTGCAGTCTTTTTTCATGTAATTAATTATCTTCTTATCAAAATCGTAATTATCACACACACACACACAATTTGATTAGTAGAGTAGTTCCAAATTGAATTGTAAAAATAAGATGTATACCCGTGCAGCGCACGGGTCATACATACTAGTAGTAATATAATATAAGTAATAGAATTTATAGTAATATAATATAATTATGTCAAAAAAAGTAATATAATATAAATTGATGGTTTAGTAATCCCCTAGTGTGTTGCAACTTTAGTAATCCGGTAAAGATGAAAGTTATGGTAGGGTTATTAGTGTGGAACTTGTAGAGTTAATTTACACTCCATCTACTTTTAGCATGATATGGATTGCAAACCAACAAGGGCATTAAAGATCTACTTACAACACGTTTTTTTGTTACTATGTCATTGGTGCGTAGTTTTCACCAGCTTTGTCGGTGACTAATCTACGTCGGGGAACCTGACTGGCCACGAGTTTCTGACTTTGCCGGCCCGTGTGGTTCTCCCCTCCCAACAGAGTTTTTGCCACACCCAAGATTCGAACCCGAGACTTTGGGATGGAATCCAAGTCCAGTTACCACTTGAACAAACCCTACTTACAACACGTTTGGACACATGTGAAGTCGTCTGGATGCACGATTGAGGTTAAATGTATGTGATTTATATGATTGACTCACCTTAGATATGTGTAAAGTATTGAGATATGCATTGTAATTCTATTGCTTGTAATAATAGTAGGTGTAGTTAGAAACCTAGTCGAAATGGGCCAGTCGAATGGGCTAGTCGAAATTATGGGCCTGGGCCTGTTTCATTGTATATATATACAGACGTCAGTAGCATGTAATTTGCACCCTACTTTTATGAAATTCAGTGCAGCTTTTACCTATTATTGATATTGCCCTATTCATTCCTCTTGTCCTTTAGCGCCGCCACTTCATTTTCTTGTCCCTTTCACGTGTTTATCCCCAACAAACTGGTATCAAGAGCTTGTTAGATCCTTACAAAAATCTATCAAGATTCATGGCAGCGCGAGACAACTCTGGTGGAGGTATTCCGGGGAACCTCCCAATCTTCGACGGAAAGGATTATGAACGTTGGTGTGCGCAGATGAATGTGCTGTTTCGATATCAAGATGTCCTTGATGTCGTGAATGATGATGTTCCACCCTTGGCAGCAAACGCCATTGAAGCGGTGAGGAACAACCACCATTCGCTGAGGAAGAAAGATGGAAAAGGGCTGTTTTTGATTCACCAATGCGTTGATTCCAATGTCTTGAACCTGATCATTGACAGTGAGTCAGCAAAGGCAGCTTGGGACATCCTCAAGAACTCGTATGGAGGAGCAGATAGACTGAAGAAGATACGCCTTCAGTCGCTCAGGAAACAGTACGAGGCCTTGAAGATGACAGATGGAAAATCAATTGGAGAATTCATTACGAGGTTAGTAGCATTAGCTCATCAAATGAAAGGTAATGGTGAAACTGTGACTGAAGTAAATAAAGTCGAAAAGGTGTTCAGATCCTTAACCCTGGAATTCGACTATGTTGTCACTGCTATCGAAGAATCCAAGGACCTAGATACGTTGAAGTTAGATGAACTTCAGGGTTCCTTAGAGGCGCATGAATTGAGAATAAGGCAGAGAAGTTCAGAGAAAGAAACTGAACAAGCCTTGCTTTCATACTCCTCTAAGAGAAATTGGAAGGCAGGCAACAAGGAGAAGGGTAGAGAAAGGGGATCAAGCAGTAAGAAGAAAGAACAAGGATCTTTCAACAAGAATAAGGGAGACCTGTCGAAAGTTCAGTGTTATAACTGTCAGCAATTTGGGCATTATAGGAACAAGTGTAAAAACAAGAAAGTTCCTAGGGATAAAGATGCAGAAGCCAAGTTTGCTAATGATGGTGACTCAGACTCAGACTCAGACTCAGAGGAGTTAATGTTGATGGCTGTCGAAGATGAGATTCGACTCGATGAAAGAATTGCTGAAAGTAGCGAGCAAAATAGTGGGAACACTGGTATAAGTGGATTCACTTGCGATGCTCAAAATACTTGTGCAATGTGTGTGTGGCAGGGCAGTGGAAACACTGATGATGCCTCCAACATTGCCAGTAATGATGATGAAGAATTGTCATTCATGACAGCTACTGACCCAGAATTACTGTTGTTGAAGGCTGATACAAATTCGACTGAAGAGAAGTCTGTCGAATGGTATCTCGACATAGGATGTTCAAATCACATGTGTTGTCACAAGGAGTGGTTTGTCGAACTGGAGCAGATAAGCAAAAGCATAAGGTTTGCAGATAACAGTAGAGTTACTGCTGAAGGAGTACGCACCATAAAGTTCCTGTCGAAAGATGGTAAGTGGTGCTACATCCAAGGGGTATTTTATGTACCAGATATGAGGAGAAATCTGCTAAGTATTGGGCAGATGATTGAGAAAAACTTCACCGTCGAAATGGGTGATAACAGTCTCAGCTTGTTCGATTCGACCAAGAAGATGATTTTGAAGGTGTCGATGCAGGGTAACAGAACCTTCAAGATCAAGCTGCAAGTAGTCGAAGAACTTTGTCTCCAGACCACTGTCGAAGAGGAGCACTAGAGATGGCACAGGAGATTTGGCCACCTCAACTTCAAGAGCTTGAGTCATCTACATGAAAAGAAGATGGTTCATGGGTTGCCTGCAGTAAAAGTACCTGTCGAAGTTTGCGAGAGTTGTTGCAAGTCGAAGCAACCAAGAAACTCGTTTAAATCAGAAGTATCTAGTAGAGCAGAGAAGAAGCTAGAGGTGATATTTTCTGATGTCTGTGGTCCTTTCGAAGTATGTTCCTTAGGAGGGAATAAGTACTTTGTCACCTTCATTGACGAATACACTAGAATGTCCTGGGTGTATTTGATCAAAAGGAAGAGTGAAGTACTAGAAATATTCAAGAAGTTTAAGGTAATGATTGAAAAGCAGAGTGAATGTGCAATCAAAACCCTTAGAAGCGATGGAGGTGGTGAGTACAATTCTCATGGATTTGTCGAATTCTGTGAGAAAGAAGGAATTGTGCACGAAGTCACTGCACCTTACACGCCTCAGCATAATGGTACCGCTGAGAGGAAAAACAGGACCATCCTCAACATGGTAAGAAGCATGTTGAAGGAGAAGCAACTACCTCATAGCTTATGGGGAGAACTTGTAGCCACGGCAGTATACATTCTGAACAAATGCCCCACAAAGAGATTGATTGGGAAGACACCTGAAGAAGCTTGGCTAGGAAGAAAGCCAAGTGTCAAGCATCTCAGAATAATTGGCTCACTATGCTATAGACATGTCCCTGAGCAACTAAGAAGCAAGCTGGATGATAGAGCACAAAAAATGATTCTTGTTGGCTATCATTCGACAGGAGCATACAAACTGTATGAACCTGTGCAGAAGAAAATGGTGAAAAGCAGAGATGTCGTAGTAGATGAGTCGAAACATTGGAACTGGGAAGAAGGCTGTGGGAAACCTATAATGATGGACTTCGACGAAGTCTCTGATCGAGATGATCAGAATGAAGAGGTCGAAACTGACGAGCCAGAAGAACCCATTACTGTTGAACCTTTAAGAAGGTCGCAAAGGGAAAGGCAGAGATCAGTAAGACTAGAAGAATTCGACACTTACCCAGATTCTGCTATTACAGCAGAGGGAGACCTGTCACATTTTGCATTAATGGCTGAAGCAGAACCAGTGAGCCTGGAAGAAGCTCTTAGTCACAAGCAGTGGAAGTAAGCAATGATTGATGAGCTGAAGTCAATCGAAAAGAATGGCACTTGGAAGCTAGTCGAACTTCCAAGGCAAAAGAAAGCTATAGGCGTGAAATGGGTCTACAAGACCAAACTCAAGCCCAATGGAGAAGTGGCCAAGTACAAGGCCAGGCTAGTAGCCAAAGGGTTCCTGCAGAAACCTGGTTTGGATTTCAATGAGGTCTTTGCCCCAGTAGCCAGGATCGAAACCATAAGATTGGTAGTAGCATTGGCAAGTCATAGAGGCTGGCCCCTACATCAACTTGATGTAAAGTCAGCATTTCTGAATGGACCTCTGGAGGAGGAAGTCTATGTTTGTCAACCACCTGGTTTTGAGTCGAAGGGTAAAGAAGACAAAGTCTATAAGCTGGAGAAGGCCCTGTATGGGCTCAAGCAAGCTCCAAGAGCGTGGAACAAGAGAATTGATGGATTTCTCTTGGCTCAGAAGTTCACTAAATGCACTAATGAATATGGAGTATATGTGAAGAAGAATGGAACTTCGACTCAGTTGTTGTTGTGTCTGTACGTAGATGATCTACTTGTAACTGGCAGCAATGAAGTCGAAGCCTTCAAGAAAGTGATGATGTCAGAATTTGAAATGAGTGATCTGGGACATCTATCATATTTCTTGGGGATGGAGTTTACCAAGACAAGTAAGGGTATACTCCTGCACCAGTCGAAGTATGCAGCTGATATCCTGAAAAGATTCGACATGAGCAACTGCAAGGAAGTTTCGACACCATCAGACACTAGCAGCAAGCTGTCGAAAGACGACGAAGGGATTGAAGTAGATGCCACCTTGTTCAAACAGATCGTGGGCTCCCTAAGGTACTTGTGCAACACTCGACCTGACATTATGTTTAGCGTCGGAATGATCAGCAGATTCATGGAGAAGCCGAAAAGCTCTCATCTAGTAGCTGCAAAAAGAGTACTAAGGTATATAAAGGGAACACAAAGTTATGGTATTCTATTCCCTAGCAAGTCAGAGTCGAAGAATGATGCTGAAGTGTTTGGTTACACAGACTCCGACTGGAGTGGAGACAAGAGTGATCGAAAGAGCACAAGTGGGTATGTCTTCATGCATGGATCGACACCCATCTCTTGGTGCTCGAAGAAGCAAAGTATAGTTGCGTTATCCTCTTGTGAAGCAGAGTATGTGGCTGCTTCCTTTGCAGCATGTCAAGCATCATGGATGAGCATGCTATTGGTCGAAATTGGAGTGCACAGGGTCGAAGCAATGAAGTTGTTAATCGACAACAAGTCTGCGATAGATCTCGCCAAGAATCCTGTCGCACATGGTAGGTCGAAGCACATAGAGACCAGATATCACTTCCTGCGCGATCAAGTAAACAATGAGAAGCTGAATCTGGAATATTGCTGTTCGGAACTTCAAGTAGCTGATGTAATGACCAAGCCATTGCAAAAGGGAAGATTCAAAGAATTGAGAACAATGCTTGGGATGATGTCACTCAGCAATGTGAATTAGGAGGGAATATTGAGATATGCCTTGTAATTCTATTGCTTGTAATAATAGTAGGTGTAGTTAGAAACCTAGTCGAAATGGGCCAGTCGAATGGGCTAGTTGAAATTATGGACCTGGATCTGTTTCATTGTATATATATACAGACGTCATTAGCATGTAATTTGTACCCTACTTTTATGAAATTCAGTGCAGCTTTTACCTATTATTGATATTGTCCTATTCATTCCTTTTGTCCTTTAGCACCGCCACTTCCTTTTCTTGTCCCTTTCACGTCTTTATCCCCAACATAAAAGTATATATTTTGATATCAAAATAAATTATTGCATTGATTGTTGTTACGTATTTTTAATGCATTCAATAAATAATATCTTAAACAATTTATGATGCATGGAAGAAATAGAGGTAGAACTCTAAGGTGAAATGAGTATTGAGTGCTTATACCAAAATTTGTCTAAACCAATGGCACAAGTATACATATATTGTAATGGTAAATTTTATCACAAATATGTTTTCAAGTGGATAGTAAAAAGTTAATGGGACAAGCGCTCCATTTTTGTGAGAGTTATTCAATACTATCAAAGAGTATATTAAATGAAATGTTAAAGGACATTGGATTAAATCATATGGTAATCATTTTGAGAACTTCTGATTTCCACATATGAATTTATTATTCCTTCACTTGTATCCATAGATGTTGAGGTAGCATCATCAAAATTTTCTTGCGATATTTTCTGATACTGTATATATTTACATTGGCACAGAAAACCACAGAATGCCTTGTTGATCTCACGGAGGAGAAATTTTGCCCTGTGTTGCCTCATCACTGGGCCACATAACGCATCAATTGCAACAATCCTGGTTTTACGTCTTCCAAGGGAATCTACATCTTTGTCATTCGCATAATCCCCAGAAAATCGGAACGATGATGCATATCCTGCATAACTCGAGAACCTTTCAACACCAACAATATCTATAGTCTCATTATCCTCCATCGATGGCGAGAAGAGCATCCCAGCAATTAATTCTGGACTGATCATGAAGCGGATTTCCTCCTGTACACAACCCCTGCGAAGAGCACGGCCACCATCGAGATATTCATTTGCGAAATCCACTTCAATAGCTTCACTTGTGTGATTTTGAGTCCTGTGAACCTAGAAACGGGAAGGTCAAACCACATTTTCAGGACGTTGGACGATTGCTGTCGTTTAGAATTAGTCACGTTCAAATGTCCTCAAGATTGTTGTAAATAAGGACTTGAAACAACAACGTAATTACCTGCAAAACAATAAACGCTAGAAAATCAACCGGAGGGGTCTGACGGCGCGCCCTTAAGGATTTATCCGCCTCAATAGCGCAAATCCCCCGAGGGTACAACCAGTCTCGTCTCGAGTCACAATAGCGACTGAGGTATCCGAACTGGCAAGAATTTGGTGTTTACAGATCATGAGATGTACCCAGGAAATAGGGAAAAGAAACATATTGTTGTTGTTGTTTTTGGCGTTAACTCACATTACGACCTGACCTGCCTCACAGTTACAAAGTCGGTGAAAGAAGAGCTTGTAACAACTTAGTTTGTTACGCTAAAAACATGGAATGTTGAGAGTGCTCCACAAGTAATGGACCTAGACGCTTTTAATTAAAATGAAGTTAGACAACACTTGGAGCTCAAGTAAATAGCTATTAGGAAAATATTTAACAGTAATATTAAATAAAAAATAATTTTGATTAATCAAACTTGCTTAAAGTAGGCATTCTAGGATAGACTCATGTGAGTCCAATATATATATATATATATAATTAATATGTCAGTAAATAAAGACTTTGGTATGTTCAAAGCCAAGCAATGGACTTCCCCAATTTTGAAATATCTCTTAAATTCAATAAAGTCACAACACCTTCGACATGATAATTAACATAAATCCTTTGTTTTCATTTTAGTAAATCCGATAGCCAAATTTTTTAAGATAAATTTCATACTAGTAGTGATAAATCTGGTAGTGAAAAAAATGTACTACGGATTTATTTATTTAGTAGATAAATCCGTAGTTACAAAATGAACTACAGATTTATCTACTAAATAGATAAGTCCGTAGTGGAATTTTTAAACTACAGATTTATGTTTTAAGTAGAGAATACGTAGTGCATTTTTCAACTTCGGATTTATCTACTAAAAACATAAATTCATAGTGCATTTTTTCAACTATGGATTTATGTTTTTATTAATCCGTTTAACAATTTTCATAGGGGTAAAATAGGAATAAAAATGGTGGGAGTACAAAAAACGCAACCCATAGACTTATAGCATGTATGTGCTGAAGTGCTTATTATGGGAGTGCTTCTGATAGAGTCTACTTATATGAGTGTGAAGTGGGACCGCTTCTTGGAGATTAAGGGCTTGATATTCTTAAAATTTTCATGAAAATGATACATGACATATTGACAAATGTGTCACTTTACGATTCGTTCAATGGTATCGATATCTCATATGTAAGTTAAATTATGCTTGTTCCGATAAATATTTGGTTCAAAGCTTGTCTACCAATCTAGTCAGGGATGAGTGAAACAATGACTTCTAAGTGACA
Organism: Astragalus membranaceus; assembly: GCA_039519185.1. Classification (NCBI taxonomy): domain Eukaryota; kingdom Viridiplantae; phylum Streptophyta; class Magnoliopsida; order Fabales; family Fabaceae; genus Astragalus; species Astragalus membranaceus. Next base: position 97,921,208 of record CM076850.1, read on the forward strand.
AAAACGGATTTCGGGAAGAATGGGATTTAGGTTTATTTTGAAAATGATGGGGGATTGTTGGGGATTTCCAAAAATAATAGGAATTCAAGAACACCAAAGTGAAAGAGAGACACAATGTTTCATGTTTGAAAGGCGTGTCATTTGGTGGCTTTCACTAGCGGTTGTGTTCTTTCATGAACATTTGTATCTATTCATTTAAATACATTTGAGTGAAGAGATGCACTCATTAATGGATGAGTTTGACAATTGTCAATGAGTTGTGACTCTAAATGGGGACACTTCTCTTCACAAAATAGTATGAGTTGGTCTATATATAGAACCACTTTACAAGCATAAATATAAATTTTTCATATGCCTAAGCCAAAACTCTAATAAATCCATCTTTCCAAATCATTCTCTTTCTTCTCTTGTGTGCAAATTGAAGTTTGAGAATGTTGTTTTGTAAAATACCATTGACAATTCGCTTGGTGTGGCTGTGCAAACCATGCTAAGGAACTCCATTGTATCCTGAAGGGGATTCATCGATTATCCTATTGCATCAAATCTAGAGCGATTGGTGGGGCCGAATCGAACCTAAAACTTAAGGGGCATTTGTTTCAAGTTTAGCAAAGTCATTCTCATGAATAAATTTCCTAGAAACAAAATGATGGAAATCTTATTCCAATGAATTAATGAAAAAATGTGTTTAGCAAATATTTATAACATTCACAGGCAATTGTAAAAAAAAAACATTCAGAGACATTATTCTAAGATTGGGCATATAGGTACTCATAGTTTTTATTCACATATCAATGTGAGCTTTTTTCCCACCATTTTCCTTGGGAATGATGGAAATTACTGAGAGTTATTTCACTCCTAGGAGTTTTATACTTGGGAATAATTTTTTTCAACCTTCTAACAAACATGGGAATACTCATTTCCTACATATGCATTCCCGAGAATGTTAATTCTATTCTTGAAACAAACACCCCCTTAGTGTTTCCACATGTCTTGGAGTCTTGCGCGATGATGAATTCATTTTTTTCTTTCTTCTTTATTTTACACGATATTTGCATTTATTTGTACTTATGATTTTTTATGCTTGATTGTTCTTCTTAATTGCGTTATTATTCTCACCAACAAAGGTTCCAACATGTTCATCACTCCATTTTTTCGCCTGGCTTCTCGACACTCCCTCTTCATTGATACAAAAATAAATAATTATTTTTTTAATTATTACCTGTTTCTAATTTTCATTTTAAATTCAATTTCTTTATTTTTGTTCTACTTTGAATTTCAGTTGAATTAATATAGGGTAAAATATGTTTTTAGTCCTTACAAAATCGGCTCCTTCTAAGTTTAGTCCCTACATTAATGAAATAGGCGTTTTGGTCCTCATCTTATTTTTCCGTTTTCAATTTTAGTCCCTCATGACTTTTAATAGCACTTCAAAACTTTTAATAGCGCTTATAAAGGTCAAAAAAGCGCTATTAAAAGTTTTGATGCGCTATTAAAAGTCATGAGGGACTAAAATTGAAAACGGCAAAATAAGATGAGGACCAAAACGCCTATTTCGTTAATGTAAGGACTAAACTTAGAAGGAGCCGATTTTGTAGGGACTAAAAACATATTTAACCCATTAATATAACATGCTCTAGGCCAACATATACTTGAAGAATTTCATTTTAGTTCTAATTTCCTTTCGTCCCAAAATACTAGGGCAGATTAAACTCCTTTAACATGGTCTAGGCCAATTCCTCAAGAGTCATATTCTTCTTTTCGACTACCCTATTTTGTTGAGGAGTCTTAGGAGTAGAGAAATCATCCTCCACCTTATCTCATTTCAACTACCCCATTATAGTAACTCCTTGGGAATTGATGACTCTTTTGGAATATCAAGATCATCACTTTGGTCATCTCGCTATTTAACACATTTCTTGTTTGAGGAGTTTTACCACCCTAAATGCTTGATACAGAGACTCATTTGCAACCTTATGTTCAACAATAAAAGGGGATATCATTTCTCATCAGAGCATTAACAATTGACTGATAAGATATAGTCACTCTTTTTGGATTAGTGAATACTTTTGTAATTGATTTGCTAATTTTCAAATAAATTATCTTTTCAATTATAGTTCACTATGTTTTATGCATAAACCATGATGAAGGAAACCAATATATATATATATATATATATATATATATATATATATATATATATATATATATATGTATATATATATATATATAGAGAGAGAGAGAGGGAGAGGGAGAGTCAAATTAGTATGCTTACACCTTCAATAATTCTTTGTAAAAAACAAATTAAATTAATTCAACAGCGCAAACTTTCAAGAATCCTACCTCTCAGATCAATTCAACTGTGTACACCTTCATCCACTTAATAATAACTCCGTTCAATGATCAAATTGATTCAATTATGCTCGTACAAAGAATTGTTGAAGATGTATATTATATTTGACACTGGGTGGCAATGTGTAAATTTTAAATCATGTGTGTGATTACAATTACAATATCAACAATGGGTTTTTTATTTCGAGTCTATAATTAAGATTCTTGGGAATTCATATAGCTCAAGAATGAGTATTCTCATGATCGTTAAAAGTTTGAAAAAAAAAATAGTATCGGTGTTTACCGTGGATTTTGGTAAACACCGCTAGTTTTCAGTTTGGTTTACTTGCGGGATCAACTAGTAAATCCCAAGACAGTTTGGATAAAAGTCGTTTAGAAAACACAGGTTTCTTACGGGTTAAGTTAAAGAAAAGAAAGAAATTCAATGTTTCTTGCGAAACTACTGAATTGTTCGAGAGAAGAAGAGGATTGCGTAAAACAGAGAAGGCAAAAAGTGCAAGAATTGGAAATAAACAAAGTAAAATTGCATTAAAAAGAGAAAAGTAGTACACAATCATACATTGCTTCTCTGGACTCGTTTTTCGCTTTAACTTGGAAGTAGAGCGTGAGAATTTGTGTAATGAGTTTGTGACCTGTTTTCCTTATGGAAAACTACTATATATACAAGAAGAAAAACATAAACTGCCTAAAACTGCTAAGAGTTCGAAAACTATAACTGCTATATACAATTCGACCATGTAACTGCCTACGCCTTCGACATCATCATTGCTCTGGTCTTCGACCAAACTCCTTGGCTTTAACCTGCGACCAATCTTCTTAACTTCTTTCACGTCGAAACTTTGCCTTTAAACTCTCAGTTTTATTAAGTCTTGGGCATAGTCGAAAATATTCTTCAAAACGCCTTCTCAATGTCAAATATCAACATTTCTTCTTTAAAATGACAAGTCAACATCGTTGACTGCATTTAATTGAGCCTGTCGAAAATGCAGGCTAACAAATTGCCCCCCAAAAATGTTGTTTTCGACTAAGGCATAAACGAAGATAGAAAATGACGTTTTTGAAACCAGAACTTAACAGTTTTAAGTCAAGTTTGATAACGTCATTAACATCACGTTTCAGAATTGAAAATACAGTTTCAGCAAAAAAGGTATTTTATGGCGCCATTATCTCAGATTTAGTGGGCCATGTTTTGTGTTGTTTTAACTTCTTGCAATATTGACTTATATTTTTTCAAATACTTGCCATTTATATGCATAATTCGACCATCTGTGCCTACTTCTTCTATTTCATAAGCGCCATTAGAAAAGACTTGTGAAATTTTAAATGGTCCTTCCCAATTTGGTGACCACTTGCCCAAAACTCTATCTTTTTTGTCCATAGGCAAAATGACTTTCCAAACTAAGTCTTCTAAAGAGAAAGATTTCGACTTAACCTTTTTATTGTAGGCTTTAGCCACTCTTTCTTTTTGCCTTGTAAGGGCATCTAAGGCAGTTAATCTTTCTTCGTCTAGATCAACCAATTCATCTAATATCATTTTCCAATAATCATCAGATGGAGTTTCAAATTGTCTTTGAATCCTGGTTGATTGTAGACAAATTTCGACTGGCAAAACTGCCTCATGCCCAAAAACGAGCCTAAAAGGAGTAGTACTAATTGACTCCCTAGGAGAATTTTGACAAGCCCATAACACTTGGTCAAGAGTTTTATGCCAATTTTTGGGCTTTTGCCCAATATGCTTCTTTATCAAATTAATGATAATTTTATTGGCTGTTTCGACTTGCCCATTAGCTTGCGCATAGTATGGTGTCGAACCTAACAACTTGTAACCATTTTCAGCAGCAAATTCTACCATCTTCTGACCAATAAACACTGAACCTTGGTCTGTGGTAATGGTTTATGGAATTCCAAACCTATATAAAATATGGTTTTGAATAAAACTGATCAGTGATCACTGCTTCTTGATTAACATTAGCCAAAGGAATAGCTTCTACCCACTTGGTAAAATAATCTATCCCAACTAATATAAAACGATGGCCTTTCGATGACGTTGGTTTAATCTCACCAATTATGTCTAAGGCCCATCCTCTAAATGGCCATGGTTTTATTATTGCGTGTAATTCACTCACAGGTACATGTTGCACTCCTGCATGTTTTTGGCATTCTTGACAACCTTTGGCGAATTCTATGCAATCTTTTAGCATAGTTGGCCAATACACACCCTGTTGAAATAAGAGCCATTTCATCTTGTGACCTGCTTGATGGGACCCACAAGTTCCACTATGAGTATCAGATATTGCCAAGTATGCCTCACTTTCACTAAGGCATTTGAGTAAAACTCCTTTAGGGGTCTTTTTGAACAACTCATTTCCAATAATCATGTAGCTTAAGGCTCTATACTTGGTTTTCCTATTAGTTATTCCTGTTGGATTTTCAAAGTATTCGACAATCTGCTTTCGCCAGTCGTCGTTCAACATATTGTCAATAGCAAAAACTTCAAAATTTTCACTAAAATTTTTAGTATCACTATTTTCAATAACTGGAGGTAATAATGCAACTGGAGGTAATAATGCTTCTTCTGCCCCCCAAGTTTTTGTGTTGACAATTTCTCTAAAGAGTCTGTCGAAATCAATTTCTCTTTAATTTCTATTAACTCTTCGAGTTTCTCTTTGGATACCTTATAACCTGAAGCAATTTGTGCCAACTCATTTGCCTCTTGATTATCAATTCGAGGCACATGCTTTATATTCACACTGTCGAAGTGTTTTAACAAAGCATTGGCAGCAACAAAATATGTAATTAAATTTTCCTTAATACATTTATAGTCTTTTGTTAATTGCTTCACAACTAGTTCAGAATCGCCTTGGATTTCGACATTATTTGCCCCCAAGTCTAACAAGATCTCAAGTCCTGTTATTAAGGCTTCATATTCAGCCTCATTATTGGAGCAAATTTCTTTGATTTTAAACTTATATTTCGTTGGTATTTTCATTGGAGAAACAATTAGAATTCCAATTCCAAAACCATTTTATGACTAGAACCGTCGAAATATAACTTCCAAGGATGAATATCCACTAAATTTAATGTTGCTTCGACGAATGAATGATCGACAATAAAATCAGCAACAATTTGTCCTTTAATGGCCTTTAAAGGCTGATAAGTTAGTGAATATTGTGATAAAGCCAAAGCCAATTTACCAATTCGACTATGTAGTATTGGTTTCGCCAGGATATGTTTAATGATATCGTAATGCGAGTAAACATACACATCAATAGGTTTTATGTATTCCTTTAACTTTGCACAAGAAAAATACAAACATAAGCACAATTTTTCTATTGGATGATACCTAGTTTCAGCATAATTTAAAACTCTACTAAGGTAATAGATGGCTCTTTCGACACCATTTTCATCCTCTTGTGCTAACATACTACCTATTGACATATCTGATGCTGCTACATACAATTTCATTGCCTTATTTCTAATAGGAGGTAACAAAATAGGAGGCTTCATCAAATATGTCTTGATCTCGTCGAAAGCTTTCTGATGTTCTGGTTCCCATCTGAAAACATCTTCCTTCTTCAGTCGAAGTAATGGCGAGAAAATTTGAGGCTTGCCACTTAGATTTGAAATAAACCTTCTAAGGAAATTAATCTTTCCTAGCAATGACTGTAATTCTTTCTTTGTCGAAGGAGCTTTTATTTCCAAAATAGCTTTCGTCTTATTTTGATGGATTTCAATGCTTTTTTTGTGCACAACAAAGCCTAAAAAATCACCTGCCAGTCCTGATGAACTTGCTCTTTAGTAGCCTTTCAATTTTTGTTTTAATCTTCGACAAGATCTCCGGCGCAAATCTTCTTGGTGTCTGCTTCACTGGCTTCTTTTCTGGTCGAATAGGTAGCTTCAATTCTATTACTTCTCGACTCAACCCTGGCATTTCATTATAGTCCCAAGCAAAGCAATCTTTGAATTCTTTCAACAGTTCGATAGTTTGCACTCTGAATTCCTTGTCGATCTTCGCACTGATATATGTTGGTGTCAATCATAACACACGATATTGTTTACGCAGTTCAGCCAAAGATTGCCTACGTCTGCGACTACAGAGTAGCTGTAGTTCTGTTTTATTGATAATGTTTCGATAATCTGAATACAAAGTACAAGAGAGTTTAAATAGTCTTCTCTAAGAAGACCTAACGGGCCTGGGCCAAAGCATAAGCATATAAATAAATCTACAACTACTATTTACAGCCTTCTTTTATTCCTTATTCACATCCCCCCCTCAAATTGATGCGGGTCATCAAGGAGCATCAATTTGCTGACAAGAAACTGATGGCGTGGAGAAGGAACAGCTTTGGTCAAAATGTCTGCAACTTGAAATTGAGTATTGATATGAGGGATGGATATAACGTGACTATCGTAGGCTTCACGAATTGCATGACAATCAACTTCGATATGCTTAGAACGCTCATGAAAAACCGGATTTGCAACAATCTGAATGGCACTTGTATTGTCAGCATAGAGAGATGTCGGTTCGGTTTGAGGAAATCCAAGTTCACCCAAAAGACCACGAAGCCAAAGTATTTCGGAGCATGCCGTAGACATAACACGATACTCCGATTCGGTTGAGGATTTAGAGACTCTCGCTTGCTTCTTACTTTTCCAAGAGATCAACGAAGAACCAAGAAGCATGCACCAACCCGTGACAGAGCGGCGAGTGTCAGGACACCCAGCCCAATCAGCATCACTGTAGGCACTCAACGTAAGGGGTGTTCCATTAGGAAAGAATAAACCCCGTTGAGAGGTACCTTTCAAGTAGCGAATAATTCGACGAACCGCTGCCAGGTGAAGATGACGAGAAGAATGCATGAACTGACTTACTTGCTGAACAGCGAATGAAATATCTGGTCGAGTAATGGTCAGGTAGTTAAGACTACCCACGAGCTGTCGATACAATAACGGATCAGTCAAAAGTTCACCCTCGTCACGGTGGTATTTAACATTAACTTCAAGAGGAGTATTCACAGGATTAGCGGATTCGAGGCCAGCCATAGTAATAAGTTCGGTGGCATACTTATGCTGATGGAGAAATATGCCCTTAGAAGTAGAATGAACCTCGAGTCCAAAAAATAATGTAACAGACCAAGATCTTTCATTTGAAATGAGGCTTGAAGCTTTTGTTTAACTTCTTGTATGGATGCTGCATCAGAACCGGTAATGATCATGTCATCAACATAAAGAAGGAGTGAACAATGCCCGTAGATGTGCGGTGAATGAACAAAGACGAATCATACTGACTTTGAGTAAAAGAGAACCCAAGTAGAGTGGAACGGAATTTCGCATACCATGCTCTAGGTGCCTGTTTCAAACCATATAGAGATCGTTTGAGCTTGCACACCCCCTTAGATGAAGAGAAAAGGCCCTGAGGGGGAGTCATATAAATATCTTCAGTCAGGTCGCCATGAAGAAATGCATTCTTGACATCCATTTGGTGGAGAGACCACCCATTAGAAGCAGCTATAGAGAGCACCATTCTAACAGTAGTTATTTTAGCAACCGGTGCAAAGGTCTCATCATAATCAATACCATATTCCTGCCTGTTGCCTAAAGCAACCAATCGAACCTTATACCGATTGAGAGATCCATCAGAATTCAATTTCACAGAATAAACCCATTTACAGCCGATGAGTTTGATGCCAGGAGGGCAAGGAACAATATCCCAGGTGAAGTTGTCCTGAAGAGCCTGAAGTTCCTCATTCATGGCTTTGACCCAAGACACATCTTTAACAGCCTGCGAGTAACAAGTAGGAATATATGTGCCAGTTAGAGAAGCAGTTAAAGCAGTATGTGAGGAACCAAACCTGTCTGGGGAGTATCTGTCAGGTGCTCGAGACGTTCTACCAGAACGCCGTGGTGCCGGCGGTACAGGATCTGAATCAGGATCTGGAGCAGGATCAGGAGCAGGATCAGGATTAGGATCAGGATCGGTGTCGGAAGGGGAAGTGGGAACGAGTCCTGTTTGATCAAAAAATTGCGGAAGTATAGCAATATCATTCAAACCAGGAGAAGAGCAAGGAAACATAGACTGATTATCGAAAAATGTGACATTCCTAGAAATGCGAAAACGATGGTTAGAGACATCATAACACACAAAACCCTTATGAGACTGACTATGCCCCATAAATGCACATTTGACAGATTGTGCTCCAAGCTTATGTCTTTCAGAGGATGGGAGGTGCACAAAACATACACACCCAAAAGTATGTAAACTGCTGTAATCAGGCTGAGTTTTAAAAAGGCGAAAGTGAGGAGAATCAAACCCAATCACCGTGGAAGGAAGACGGTTGATCAAAAAGACAGCTGTTGAAAGAGCCTCCACCCAGAATTTGGATGGAACAGAGGCCTGCAGAAGTAAGGTACGTGTCACATCCAACAAGTGACGATTCTTGCGTTCTGCAACACCATTTTGCTGAGGGGTATTGGGACAAGATCGTTGAGACAGTATACCTTTTTGCTGTAAAAACTCCTGAAACTCATGAGACATATACTCACCACCTGAATCAGACCGAAGAATTCTAATATTGGTTTGGAATTGATTTTCAACATACATCAAAAATTTCTTAAACATAGAGAACACTTCAGATTTAGATTTAAGAAAATAAATCCAAGTAAAACGGCTATAATCATCGATAAAGGTGACAAAATATTTGTAGTGAGCGTGAGAAGCAACAGGAGAAATCCCCCAAACATTACTATGAATCAACTCAAAACACGTAGAAGCACGATGTGCACCAGACGGAAAAGGAAGAGTTTTACTTTTAGCTAATTTGCAAACAGAACATGAAATAGAGGTACTAGAATCTATCAGTTTAGTACCTAACACACCAGTCTTAAATAAGTGAGACAAAACAACAGAGTTTGGATGGCCCAATTTCCTATGCCAATCCTCACATGCATTCAAAACACTATTACAAGCAAGAGATAAATGGTTTGAACTAAACTGGAGTGGAAACACTCTTCCAACTTTAGGCCCCTTCGCGATCACCTTCCCTGACACCCGATCCTGCACAAGACAACCATCCGGAGTAAGATGAACATCACAGCCTTCATCAACTAATCGACCAGCAGACAATAAATTTGAGGCAAGGTCAGGTGCTACCATATCAATCATAACACACGATATTGTTTACGCAGTTCGGCAAAAGATTGCCTACGTCTGCGACTACAGAGTAGCTGTAGTTCCGTTTTATTAATAATGTTTCGATAATCTGAATACAAAGTACAAGAGAGTTTAAATAGCCTTCTCTAAGAAGACCTAACGGTCCTGGGCCAAAGCATAAGCATATAAATAAATCTACAACTACTATTTACAGCCTTCTTTTATTCCTTATTCACAGTTGGCCTCTTCACAGAGCCATCTCCCAAGTCAATTTCTTCCAAGGGATCTTGTGCTTGTATTCTTTTGGTCGAACCCATTGGGTCCTTTTCAAAACCTAAAGGCTCATCATCATATACACAATCGAGTCTTTGGTCTTCGACCAAATCTTTTTCACTGATTACACTGGTTACACTGGTTTCTGCAACCATTTGTTGATTTAATTCAGCTTCCAAAGTCGCTTTTTCTTTGTTTTCGGCCACATAAGCCGTAATTCTGTCCCACGTGCTGGGCTTAATCATCAAACCATTTAAGGTACATCCCAACCAGTAGGCTTGACAAAGCCTCTTGGATGGCTATCTTCATCTATAATCTCCCTTTCCCAAACAAAACCGTAATTTGGGTGGAGTGTGACAAAAGAGAAAACATTATCTTCGTTTATATAACCAAGGTCAGAAGAAGAACATGGCGCAATATTCGCCAATTGTTTGTCGAAGGTCTTTCTGGTTATAGTGTTGACTTCTGCTTTGAAGTAACTCTAGTCACCTTCAATGTTTTCGACCAATCCATCCTCTCTCCATATGATCAATCTTTGATGGACAGTTGATGGAATTGCCCCCACACCATGGATCTACTCCCTTCCTAGTAGCAAATTATAATTTGCTTTCGATGGAACCACTAGGAACAGGGTTAATCTCTTGATGCTTCCCACAGCAAGCTCGACCTCTATGGCCCCAAGTGAATGGCCAGTTTTGCCTTCATAATTTGTCAAAACCACGTTGTGTGGCCTCAAATCAGTATCACATTTGCCTATTTTCCTTAGCAAATGTTGAGGCATTAGGTTCACAGCAGCACCTCCATCGACCAAAATTTTATTCACACCTATGTTATTCACTTTGGCTTGAATGAACAGAGGTTTGAGATGATTCATCATCCCACAATCTGGTCTTTCGAACACTGCATGCTGTTCTTCGACGCAGCCATTTTTGAGCACATAGTAGCAAATTGGCTTGTATGTAGTTTCTTCATCGAAGTCTTCTTCGACGTCATTGACCTCAGAAACCACATCATATACTCTACAGGCAGGATAGAGACCACATTACATAAGACGTCGAAATCTGGCTCAGAATCATCGAAATCTGAATCCATGTCTTCGTCCAAGTTTAGGACTTCTTTGAGTGCAGAAAGTGGAGGAAAAATTCTTTCAGTAGCGGGCTTTCTAGCCATTTCAAGAGATTCTGAAGGTAACTCTTTACCTTTTCCTTTGTCAGCACTTAATGTTGCCCCTATAGCAGCAGTAACTTTCTTCTGGCGTTGATATCTTCGCCATTGTGATCTTGTCATGGGGTTTTTACCCTTGTAATTATTATGGTAGGCATATTTATTTGCTTATGATGCCTTATTTTGGGTAATTGTACTAGCACTAGCACCACCCTTAACCATCTTTGCTGGCTTCTGTTGGTTGCCAGCGCTCTTTCCAACATAATACATGGGATAATACCCAGTACTTCTCCCACCAGAATGAACCCATTTCTCGACAGGAGATTGAGAAGGTGGAACATAAGTTCTAACCTTTTCTTTGTGGGGGTGCTTAATCGAAGAAACCTTGTAAGGTATCCCTCTGTCATTGAAACTGAACTTGGGTCTCTTGTCGACCCACTTCCCCTTGCGTTTGGGTTGAGGTTTGAAACTTTCCATATCCTTTGCAGCTTCCTTATCGAAAACAACACTACATCGTGGACATAGCATCACCTCAGAGTTGCTTATCTTGCAACGATTGAGGAAATCGATCAGTTGCTCTTCAGCCTTAGGGTAAACCACCTTCATTTTGTCATCATACTGGTCTTCAGTGACCATTTAAATGTCAACCTTGGAGCTTACAGTGGCTCTTTTCACACTACCCTTTCCTGCAGTATCGCCGGAAACTTCGGCCATAGCAATGTCAACTTCGACATACATTGCTTCGTTTGTTGGTAGAGGATCTACATCAATCTTCGTTGGAGGCTTTGACTTGTCTCCAAATTTGAGCCTTCCTTCGTTCAATGCTTTTTGAACCAAATCCCTGAAAAGGACACAACGAGCAGTGTTATGGCCCAAGAAGTTATGAAATTTACAAAAACCTCTTTTATGTCTTTGATCCAATGGTGGGGTTTTTAGGCCTTTAGGCACTAAAATCTGACCATCAGCAACTAACAGATCAAATATTTCGTCACATTTAGAAACATCAAAAGTATATGTTTTTGCAACGAATTTATCATTTTTAGGTTCGACGGGATTTTTTCCATCTGAAGGCTTTAATAGTTTACAAGTATAAGGAGGCCCAGGTTGTAATTCAGCAATATTAACCTCTTCTTCGACACTTTCATAAGATATGTCGAATTCTTGGTCATTGTCATTAGCATTGACATAGGCGACCTTTTCTTTTTTATTATTACTAAACCTATTAGTTCTAGCTTTTTCAGCTTTAAGCCTTTCGACCTGTCGAACTCTATCAGTCAGTTGTGCCATATCTCTTAGGTGCAAAGTATCTAACTTCTTCCTAATAGAGTAGTCTAGGCCACCACCAGCCATTTCGACTAACTCGTGCTCAGGTACTTGAGTAAAACACCTTGCCTTGAGAAGTCTAAATCTATTAAGATAATCATCAATAGACTCTGCCCCTATACGTTGAACACTAGCCAATTCTTTAAGACTAATCTTACATTGGCCCATGTAAAATTGCTCATGAAAGGCCTTTTCTAACTGAGCCCAATTGAAGATAGAACGTGGGGCTAAAAGTGGTGAACCAAGTGAAAACATTCTTAGTTAGAGAATTTGGGAAATATTTCATTCTTAAATTCTCATCATGTGCTAAGTCACCAGCCTCCGTTAAATACCTAGCAATATGTTTAACAGTCGATTCACTGGTTTCCCCAGCAAATTTTGTGAACTTGGGAATTTTCCATCCCCTAGGCAACTATGTTTGCAATGTGTAGTCAGATAATGGTGATACAAAATTAGGCCTGTGTAAACCTAAGTTAAGGCCATTCTGGGCTAAGATAGTTTCGACCATATTAGCCAAGTTATTTTGTGCTCCAAAATTATTTTGTTGCACCTGCCTAACCACTTCGTCAGCATTCTGATTTCTATTGACTAACACAACATCAGGTATTGCCTCTACTCTTGTAGGATCTTTGACAACTAGTTGTTGTTGTCTCTGATTCATGGGAATTACATTGTTTGGCCTTTCCAAAGGGATTTCAACAGGCCTAACATTTTGTACTTGGGGAATTTGCTGGTTATGCACTGGTGGAGTGCCAAAGAAATCAGCAATTCTTCCAATTTGTGTTGTTAACATTTGGTAACTATTATTGGTATTTTGTATCAGAGGATTGAATACAGTACCAATTTGTTGTGTTAACATGTTAACCATATCGTGATTACTATCATCCATTTGTTGCCTTAATGCCAACAAAGATGACGTGGTTAGGGCTGGTTGAACATTTCGACCATAAATGTTCTCAGAGGAACTGTGAGTAGGAGAGAAACCTATTATTGCATTGTCTGCAAATGTGGATGAATTGGTTTGAAGGCCTGCCATTAAGGCTGTTGGCATGCCATAAGGGTAACTCCTACCATTTGTAGGATTAATTGGCATATTTCCACTCACGGGATTAGCTATGAAAGGACTTGATGGTCCTAATTCTGGTGGCACATAAGCCACTGCATTGGGTTGTGTCACTGCTGTTGTGGTCATCATAGACACAGGAGTAATTTCAGGAGCAGTTACAGCAGTTATGCCCATGGCTGTAGAAGAAGACAACAGAGCGGTTACTGTAGCTACACCCATTGTTGTCGAAGAAGACAACAGAGCAGTTACTCCTATGCAGCATTTGCATCACTAACTGACGCATTCCTTGGTGAATGTTGCGCATTAGATGAAGAAGCATTGTTATTAGAGCGAGCCATCTCTGAGAGATTTCTACCACTCCTTAAACGCATGCACAAATCACTTTATGCTTTTAAATTCAAGAACAACAAAACCAGAAATGTTGTAAAACAACTTTTAAAATTAGCACAAACTGTCCCACCGGGCGTGCCAATTTGTTTACCGTGGATTTTGGTAAACACCGCTAGTTTCCAGTTTGGTTTACTTGCGGGATCAACTAGTAAATCCCAAGACAGTTTGGATAAAAGTCGTTTAGAAAACACAGGTTTCTTACGGGTTAAGTTAAAGAAAAGAAAGAAATTCAATGTTTCTTCCGAAACTACTGAATTGTTCGAGAGAAGAAGAGGATTGCGTAAAACAGAGAAGGCAAAAAGTGCAGGAATTCGAAATAAACAAAGTAAAATTGCATTAAAAAGAGAAAAGTGGTACACAATCATACATTGCTTCTCTGGACTCATTTTTCGCTTTAACTTGGAAGTAGAGTGTGAGAATTTGTGTAGGAAGTTTGTGACCTGTTTTTCTTATGGAAAACTACTATATATACAAGAAGAAAAACATAAACTGCCTAAAACTGCTAAGAGTTCGAAAACTATAACTGCTATATACAATTAGACCATGTAACTGCCTACGCCTTCGACAGCATCATTGCTCTGGTCTTCGACCAAACTCCTTGGCTTTAACCTGCGACCAATCTTCTTAACTTCTTTCACGTCGAAACTTTGCCTTTAAACTCTCAGTTTTATTAAGTCTTGGGCATAGTCTAAAATATTCTTCAAAACGCATTCTCAATGTCAAATATCAATATTTCTTCTTTAAAATGACAAGTCAACATTGTTGACTGCATTTAATTGAGCCTCTCGAAAATACAGGCTAACAGTCGGGTATGAAAATTCCTAAGAGTAAGATAATTTCCAATAACCTCTATTATTCTCATTGAAAATGTTGGGAGTAAGGATGCCTATAAGGATTACGTGAAAATTTAAATATAAAATTTATTTTAATTTCTATAACTACTTTATTCTTGGGAATGTTTACAAATTTACCAAACACTTTATTCTTAGGATTATTATTCCTATCATTGTATTCTTAGCTTTTAAAAACCTCTTCGAGAGTTTCAATAATATTTAATTTATCCACATAAACAACATAATTTATAGCAAATTCATTTGCAGCTCTTTTAATAAAACTATATGAAGGAGGTCATTTTACATCGAGACGATTATACCTTATTAGTCCACATTATATCATCCCATTGAGTTTGCACTCCCTCAATTTATTTTGGATGAGGCGAGATCAAAATAAATGGCATCTCAATAAATTAAAGCAAAGATCATGAAAAGTATTAAGCTTTTTTTTACCCCCTATTATATCCTATACCCCCATAATTCACCAAACGGACAATTTTATTCCTGATTCCTCAAAAAAAAATTGGAACACATTTTTTACTTTCGGAATTACGCCAAAACACATAAATCCGGAACACATTTTTGACTTCCGGAATTATGTCGTTTGGGGTAATTCCGGAAATCTTTAAAAAAATGTGTTCTGAAATGACCTCAAAAGAGGATAATTCCGAAAACCATAGTTTAGAACTTCCGGAATCACCTCAAAAGAGGTATTTCCGAAAGTCAACTGACTTCCAAAAATACCTCTTTTGAGGTGATTCCGGAAAGTTTTAAAAATTGGCTTCCCGAATTATCCTCTTTTGAGGTAATTTCGAAAATTTTTAAAAAAATTAGTTTTCTTTTAATTTTTTGAGGAGTATTTTGAGAATTAAATGGGTTATGGGGGTATAAAAGAGAAGAGGGGGAGCCAAAGTATAGCGTATTACACTACTGTGGCTATGCCAATGTTGACACTTGACACCGTAGGGGAACCAAGATCTCTCTATATATAAAGTGAACCCAGCCTTTCAGCTGGTTTGCGCGGCAATACCCCTCCCCCCCGTTATTTTTTGTTTTAATGATTCTTTTTTTAAAAAAATGTTTGTTTATTTATTTTTTTCTTTTAATTCATTTTTTACACAAATATGTCTTTTCTTAGTTATTTTGGTAATGTTTTGGGATACTTTAGAGTCTAGAAAAAAATTATATTTTCAAATACGCAAAGTTTGTTCCTCAATAACCGGTCTTTAACAAAAATAAAATATTTTTGTGACAAAATAGGTATAGTGCGGTGCTGAGTAATGTATCTGGGGTACTTTAGTGTTCAGAATTTTTTTTAATTGTTTTCATACGCATATTTCGTTCCTCAATTACCGATTTAGTGGAAAAAAAAATTGGTGTCAGAATTTGTAAAAGAAAACTCACCACATTAAAAAAACAATTTATTTTTATACTTCTTTTCCTTATATTCGCATTTCTTCTTGTGTTTATTTTTTGAGAGTAATCGCCCCAACCCCATTTTTCCTCCATTTTTTATGACCCTTATTTTGGTTATTTCGCCCCAATTAATAGGTATTAAAAGCATACTTAAACCATTTTAAAAAATTAATTTATTTTTATTTCTTTTTCTTATATTTGCAATTCTTCTTATGTTTATGTTTATTTCTGCGAGTACTCGCCCCGACCCCCCCCCCCCTTTTTTTTCTTTAATGAGTACTTTCGCCGACTCTCCGTTTCTCATGACCCTTATTTTGGTCATTTCGTACAAACCGCTATTAGAAGTTTGCTTAAATTTGTATTTGCATTTTTATTTTAGTATCACAATTTAGTATTTGAATGTAAATACTATAACTTCTTATTGTGTTTTTCAAATATTTATGACTTTTAAAGCGTTCGCCTAATTTCTATAACTCTTATCTATTCGTTTCCTAATTATATTGGGTTAAATATTAATAAATATCAATTTAGTATATTTGCATTTGTTAATACTAGCGCTCCCCCTGCATCGCACGGGTAATGCAGCTAGTTGTGAATAATAAATTGATAGCACCACAAACTAAAACTACATTAAATAAATATATCGCGTTGCACTAAATTTCCTGTACATGAAAGAATTCCATATGCTAATGCTGAAGATAATTGTAGTTTGTAAATTGTAAGGATCGTATAACCTCACAAGGTACAATAATCTTTTAGAACTTGCCTAGCAAGATCAAGAGCTCCACTCTTCTTATAGATTAAATGCAGATTGTAAGCCGCCTCTCTGCGAAGATCACAGTAACCAGGTTTATGATTTTCGATCACATCTGGCTTCTCATGGGGAAGTTTTGGAATCAGATAGTCTTTCACTCTAATCGCGAGCACCTTTTCATAATATTTAACTGCCAGGGTTACGAGACCAACATGATGGAATGCCCGAGCTAGGTTGTATAAAGATTCCTACATTGCGTAACAACGGTAAAAAAACAAGTTAAATAGTAGAATCAATTACCAAGTGTTTTTTTATTCTAATAAGCTACACCAGTTATCTTCAATATGTATTTATTCATATTTCATTGGAAGTGAATCCAGTCCATGAATTCAAGAATCCATCTGATAGTTATTGGGCAATTCAATCAGAAAGTAGAACTAGTACAACATGTAAATAAATCAAAATAATTCGATATGTTAATAAAGTTGATATTTCCTTATTTTTATTTTAATAACTGATGAATGTTTACTTCTTAAATGGGCACCAAAAAAAACATGAAAACAAACCTGGCTGTTTTTACAAATCCTCAAATTATTGTAGAGGAATGATAAACCTTGTACAACACACTGATGCTTATTTTGAAGTCTGAAACCCAATGCCAAGTTGATCAAGGCCGTTCCTGAGAAACATTGATGAATCACAGTTCAATTTTTGCTTGTTCTTTGTTAAGAAAGCGCTGTGTAAATACGGTGCTAAATGAAAGAACATACCAACACAAAGATTGACTAAGGGATTCTCAGGCAAAAGTTTATAAGCTTCAAGGTATTTCCTAGCAGCATCTTGATGATGGCTATGTTGGGTAAACTGGTGGCCAGAAATGAGGATAGGAGGCACACAATCCACAAACTTTTCTTGCATAGAACGAACAAATTTGTCGTGTCTCGTATCTCGGTTTTCCAATCTACAAACGGGAGAAAACAAGTAAATGAAATTTTAGAAAATTAGGGAGCCTATCTATCGCCGGATTCTTTACATCCACAAATTTACCTCGATATAACCTTGTAGTAGCAATTCCAAGCTGCAACACTCTGTGGATGTTGCTGAACAATGTATTTTACACAATCAAAACCAAGTTTAGGATCTGTGTTGTTGTATGCCATTTCTGTGAACATAAAACTGCTTTATCAGTAAGATAAGCATTTTCCCATCCTAGAACAATAAACTAATTTCTTTCTGTTAATTTTTTTTTCATATTAAGAGTGGTATTAACCGAAATATTTAAAGCTAAATAAAGAGAAAGCTAAAGAAAGAGAAAGAGAAATAAACAAATAAACAAAATTCGCTTTTTTATTTCAATTTATTGAAACAAGAGAAGTTGGGAGCAAGAATTCAATCTAGAAGGAAGTACAGGGCTGTTAAAGTTCGGGGCTTACGAGCTCCAAGAGATCGAAGCTTCTCTTCCTTCTCAGCAGACAGAGAAGTATGAGCCAATCTAAGAGTGCGATTAATAATCTCCAATGCTTCCCTATACCTTTGCAAGAACGCTAATGCATTGCACAACTGTACAAAAATATTAAGAAGTCACGCATTATAAAGGGAAGGGCATGCCGAAAAAAGATAGAAGTACTAACATCAATGATTAGCTGGTGATGTTCTTCATCTTTGAGAAGATTAGACAGAGCAGGTTCTGTGTTTACTTTCTAAAAACATCACACGCAACAAATAAAAAAAGGAAGGTAACACGTTATCGTCATTAAACTTGTACTATAAGTGGGAGCAGAAAACACCAAACAAATTACCTGGGGTTCATCATCTGAATCATCACTTAACCAGTCAATTCCAGAGGCCAGTGCCTCGGCCTTTTTTTCCTCTTTCTGAATTGCCTTCTTCTGAAGCAACTTTTTTGCCCTGGAAGCTTTCAACCTAATTTCATAAAACAAGAATTCATTTCACTTTGTGACCAAATGTAGTGAGGGTCATGAACATACAACTATGTCCATTATTATAGACTGGCTTACACAACTTTCTATAATAACCTTTATACTCTAGCAATATATAATGAGTAAATAAATAGATAGTAGAAAAACTTTTGTATGTTATTACACCAGATTGTGCATGCCAGAGTTGAATATGATATACAATATGTGAGAAACAACACTCACAGATCAGATGATGGAGCAATGGGCCTGAATCCTTGAAATACATTATCCTTTTCTGGACCATTCAGTACCCTAACCCTTTCAACCAGATCTCTTTTCGAGAGGCGCTTTTTTGATTTACCCTACCAGTAAGAACCAATAAGAACGTATTAACTTTCTTATATGATAGAAGAAATAGTTATAAAACCAGAAAAAGAGTAGTACATATTGGCAGGGGTCAAGATATCATTGAAAACAGCAAGTTAAAACAGTAAGTTAAGGAGGGAGAAAAGGGAGACTAAAGACTTTGAATAATGATTACGGTTTTTTTGACTAAGCATTAACCTTTATACAAGTAAAGCAATATTAGACTCCTAATCCTAATCAAATAAGGACACTAATCATGACGACCAAAGGGAAAGAGACAGACTGCTTAAATTTAGTTTTGACAAATATTACCTTCTGTCTAGCAGCTCCAACATGCAGTGACTCGCGTATCAAAGGGAGAACTACATCCACAAAGTCATCAAGCATCCCTCTATTCTGAAATATGTTGCCCAGCTTCAGTTTTATTCTCACGTCAACCAACCATGTATTTGCCTTTTCAGAACGTGCTTCACTAGAGTCTGCATCTACCTCATATTAAGATCTCCATGAAAGAACATCAATCACAAAGAATGAAAACATTTTTATGAGTACCAGAATCCTTTGGAAGAGACAGCAAGGAAATGGCTTCATCTTCTTTCCCTTCCTCGAGCAGAAGGGAAGCCAAAGTTATGCGTGCATCAACATCATTTGGTAGTGTTTCTAGGGCTGAAACAATATCTTCATTAGCAACTAAAAAATATGAAAAATACAAATGCAAGTGAAAAAAACAAAGACCTAACCAAGAATAATAATAATAAAAAAATCAATGGGTGATGCATCACCAGCACATGATGTAAATTGCAATACTCTACAGCCATCTATTGTAAAACTACAAATATGGGTCAATAGAGATAAAGAAAGTCATAAATATGCAAGCTTGGGTAAATCACGCCTCTTTGAGTTTGAACTAACCATTGGGGTTGAATTCGGGTTAAAGCCTAAATTTGAAGATTTTAAGATCACATCATAGCGTATCCTAGATCTATTATCTGGTCATCTTTATTTGTCCACGTACTAGATCTCTATTCCTAGGCAAGAAGGGTGTTGTTATTTGGCCACCCGCATTTTCCCACTCTCCAGACGTCTAGTTCTATGCGTGAGGGAGTACATTAAAATCCTACATCAACTAGAGATATGGCCAAAGTAGTCCTTATAAGCTTAGACAATCCTCACCTCAACGTCGTGGATAATTCAAAAAGTTCAGTGAGTGGATGTTGAAATAGAGAAAACGGGAGAGACATATGTTGAATACCGTGTGTTAGGACTACAAATAGTTGCAGGATAATTCTACTACTAATTACACGATACGATGTGCATAATTACTAGACTGTACAATAATTACGTGGCCCATGGGTTGTTAATTAACTACTTGTAATTGTGCACTACAAATAGTGATTCAGGTATATGTGATATGCAGAAGTGAGTAATACCCTCTCACTTTTCCTCTTTTTTCGTATGTGTGAATGATCTCATTTATCGAGTGTGTTTTAACATTGAGCTGGCTTTGTAGGACTGAGTTAGGCTTAAATCCCAAATTCTAAGAGAAACATTCATTTTAGAAGATTGAGCACCAGCCGGAATGCTTGCAAATAAAAATAAGATAAGTTCATGTATCGAAAAACAAGAGGGAAGTGGTTCTCATACAGTATCACTTGCATCAATTCCATTCGTATAATAAATATAAATCCTTGCCTTTGTAAAAAAAGTCAATTGCTTGTAACATTTCTCCCAAGGATCGATAACACCTAGCAATTTTCATATACAAAAGACCCTGTAAAAAAGAAATTCAATTTGAATATCGTGTTAAACTAGCTAAAAAGCATCCTGAAACTAGAATGAGCCAAAAATAATAAATAAATAAAATAGAATCATAAACAGTAATTTATTTCATTTTATTCATATAAGCAAAACGATTCCTCATACGTACCCGCCAGCCCACTAAAAGACCGC
This sequence comes from Astragalus membranaceus, assembly GCA_039519185.1. Taxonomy (NCBI): domain Eukaryota; kingdom Viridiplantae; phylum Streptophyta; class Magnoliopsida; order Fabales; family Fabaceae; genus Astragalus; species Astragalus membranaceus. Next base: position 97,942,161 of record CM076850.1, read on the forward strand.
ATCAAAAATTAAATTGGGCAGCAATAAATGGGAAAAACAAAATGAAACGGACAACCTACAAATTCCTGATATTAATGACTTGGAATTAATAAATAGGGGAGAGCAAAATTATTTCGTTGAAATAGATCTTAATAGTTGTTTTACAGAACATTGACCTTCATATCTGTTTATATGAAGATTATGATATGATGACTAAATGATCCACATATTCCCTGAGACCTATAAAACATTTATAAATACTATCACTGCCCATTACACGACAGCGTACGGTGGCTTTCAGCTTATATAAAATATAAAAAAAAAAATTACAGGATTGTAAACTTCAACAATTACAGCTTAATATCAATCAAGTCCCTAGCTTTTACAACTTAGTATCAGTTTCGTTCCTAATAGAACCAAATATCAGGAACCAAACTGAAACTAGGTTGTAAAAGTCAGGGACTTGATTGATATTGTAAAAATCGGGGACTTTACGTGACATCGAGAATTTGAGGAACTAAACTAAATAGCATTTGAAAATGTCAGCGGCTCATTAGGAATATTGTTAATGTCGGGTACTAAATTGAACTATCCTAAAATTTGAGGGACCAAATTGGCTATTATTTCATTATTATTTGTTTCTTGATTGCCTTATTTATTTTTGATTGAGTTTATTTAGGATCAAATTATTATCAATAATATTCAAATTTCGAAGTTCTACTATTTTCTCTCATCCTTTTATGTAAACTCCCAACTCTTCAACATGGTATCTAGAGCTTGGTTCGGTCCTCCATAACCGGCCTCCTCATTATTCCATTGTCGAGTTCCCAAAAGTTTGGGAATGTATTAATAGTTCAATTATAATGGTTTCACTTTTCCGGCGTGATCACCTTCGTTTCCAGTTTGGCACTTCTTTAACGTTACCCTTCCTGGCATCATTTTTGGTAGTTTTTGGTCCTTTACCAGAGTTTACACCTCATTTTTCGACAACCTTTGGTGTGACCGCCACCACTACCGAGACCACAGCCCCCAAACTGACAAACCCCCAGAGGCAGGTCTCAAAAGGCCCGTGGACGTGCCTTCACGCGTCCTTCGTCTCCAGCAAGTTTTCAACCGCGCATAGGTCGCCATCTAAACGGCGATGCGTCCAACTACCTTTCCGACTGGTTCTCACTGCACTAAACTCACCTTGGCCTATTGGTTCCAGATCTACGTCATGTTTTTCTGTTTTGGGCCACAAGTACTTCTATTTTAGTACAAATAGGTGTGTATCTTCCATTTTTAGACATGTTTTTTCTCTCCCTTGACCGATCATGAATTCCTATTGTTATAAGTTATAACCTCAAATTACTGCTCTTTTTATTGCTGCTACTTCGTCTTTTGTCTGTTTTCTAAGCATTGTGTCTCTAGTGTTGTTTGCTAAATCTTATCGGTGCTTCCAACAGTTTCTTGTCTGCTTCCTCGATGCTCTAGCCTTTGCCTTCGTCCTAGATGCATTGGCAAGTCTTCATCCTAGCCACATGCATTGGCCAGTCTTCGTCCTAGCCACTTTGGCCTCAGCTTTCAAAGGTCTCCGATATTATTAGTTTGAAGCTTGAAGCTTTCAAATGCGTTTTTGAGAATAGACTTGCATTGTTTGATTGCTTGCCATGGATTTCTCACAAGTTCTTTTATAGCAATTCTCTCTAGCTTCTCAAACACCCCACAATTGTCTTCCCAATCATTGTTTTTGATGTAGCTCAATTTTTGTCTGGTTTTCTATTTATTTTTTATCCGTGGAGTAATGCACTGTTTTCTTGTAACAGGGTAAAGCTTAGTAAGCTTTAACTTGAGGGGGAATGTTAGAATATAAAATAATATCGCATAATATAAAGATATTATGCTAGAATATCTTGGTTAATCTCCTAAGATTAGCTTTCAATCATAGTGTATCTTATCTAAGATTATATCCTAGGATTAATTTCCATATTTCGTATTTAGTCTTGTTATTTATTTCTTGATTTTCGTATTTATTTAGGATTAAGTTTATGTATTCCTATAGATAGGGATTATTGCTTAGTCTTTTGGATTACGCTATCATGCTATTATCAATAATATTCAAAACTCTTGTTATTTTCTCTCCTCCTTTTATCTGAAATCTGACAATTTCAACAAGACCTCCGGCTCACATAAATAATTCATCTAACATAAGTAAAAAAAGAATAGAATAGTCATTTGACGCGGGTTGAAGCCGCTGAAATTGCTTAAAGAACTAAACAAAGGGTTGGCCATACTGCTGTTTCATTACTCCTTTTTTTGCAAGGGTGGTGGACTGGAGAGAGTTTAAGGAATACGTGAAACAACAAATCAGAAAAATACACAGAACAGAAGCGTGAAATGAAGAAATTTCTACATAAATACTGTAATTATGGAGTCCATTGACATCCTTAATTCAAGAGATATTTTTGAACATTCACATCTGATTAATCAGGGATAGCATAGCATAGTGGTTGACCTGACCCCAACAAACCCAATAGTGGGATGACCGCTATTTTGAAATTTTGACACAGTTTATATAATTTATTTATCCTATATATACATATAAGTTCAACAACTAATTGTGTCTGATTTTGACAATTGATGAGGGTGAAAAATACAGCAAGAGTGAGACGGAGTGACAGAGGAGAAGCCCTAACGCTGGTCTCGTGATTTTTAATTGCAAAATTCCTAAAATACCCCCAACACAGGTTTATGGATTTTTTGAAATTTCCAGTCTCATTTTGAGGTTTGACACTATCTCGCCACGACAACTGCTATTTTGGCCGCTATAGCGACCTCTACAACCGCAACACTAAACTGCTCAGTTACTGCAAGACAGGTAGCACCCAGGGGCAGCTCCTCTCTGCTATACCGCTATACCCTGCTAACAACATTTGTAAAGATCCTATACGCAAAGCTAGATATTAGACAGTAAGACAGAAAAAAGGTCAACTACGCAAGTAAATTACCTGAATAGAATCAAAAGAGAGAATTGCAACAGATAGGAATGAGTTACCATACATTTTTATTTTGACTATTTCCTTCTAGCATCTGAAAATAATTCAACGCAGAACTATAATGCTCAAGAGCCATTAAGGAGTCCGCAACCTCAGTGACAAAATAGACATGCTCTTTTGCGTTCTCTGGTTTCAAATCGTTAAAGAAAACCTGTTGATTATATGATAAAGTTAGGTAATACACTAATACGTACAGATAACGTAAAACCAAAGAAAGACTTCATCATTGTAACAAAAGCTAATAACAAACACCAAAAAAAATGATGATATGCTGATGAGCTTTGGAAGGCAGAGTTTGTGCTGGAATACAGACACTAATAAACGGATTTTTTTAGATTCGCATACGAAAAAAAGGCATTTTTATAAGAAAGTTAATGTAACATAAGACTATAAGTCTAATAAAAAACTGAAAAAGAGAACAACTCCAGAACCTAGAAAAATGGGAACAAAATTACATGCAAATCTCTTTAAAATTCAAACTTCAGAAGTCATATATACATATAGATAATGTATTGGATAACAAGCTTTGGTACATCAAAAATTAGAACAAAGTTACATGCAAGACTTTGTAAAATTAGCTTCATGACACAAACAATCAGAACAAACTTACATGCAAATCCCTTTCAATTTTCAGACTTCAAAAGTGTTACACAGCATGGAGATATAATATTATCATAGATAAAAAAGTGATATTACCCATAAATTGTCTAGAACATGGGAAAAAATGCATCAAATAAAAGAGGGAAAATCCAAGCTAACTTAGGAAGTACCAATGATAGTACGTTCAAATATCAATAAACCTAACACTACATGATATTCTAAGATTCAAGCACTTACCATTAGGCATGACATTGATCAAGCAAATCAAAGTTAATTCCATTATAAATATGCATGCAACGCACCTGAGCCAATTCCATGTTTCCAAGATGAATATGGCAGATTCCAGCTTTAACTTTCAAATTCAAAGGCAATTCATTTCCTGAATTCCCCACTTGAGATTGTTCAATGTACTGAAGAGCTCTGTCATATGCCTTAATTTCCATCAATATAGCACCCAGTAGATCAACTACACTTGCATTTACGCCATCTGGTTGACTTTTCAGATAGTCTTCGAGAATAAGAACTGAACGTTCAACTTGACCACACTTTTGGTAGAACTAACGGAAAGCAGTATAAACTCAATTCAACAGCAAAATATTTTATTTGATCAAAATAAAGTATCAGCAGTTCCTCTTGAACATTATACTAAAACATGATTTCGGCAGAGGAAAAACAGCTTTTGTCAATGATAAACACTAGGAAGAGAAAAATCCAACATAATACAATGTTGGCTTGGCCTGATTCAAGCAAAAAAAAATTAGCGATTTGAAGAATCAGGATGCCCTAATTTTAGCCCTAAAGTTTTCAGCTAACCCGACTTTCATTACAGTAAGGCTTACTACTTCATAAAAATATTTAAGAAGGAAAGGTTTTTAACAGCATAGCATATTATGCATGCAAATCGTTTTTGAAGGATAATAAATTAAATTTTTCCTTCAAATCGTCATCTTTCCCCAAATGGTCACCCACTTCAAAGATGCCAGCTCAACCCCTTATAACGAGTGATAATGATAGACAAAGGAACAAGCAGATAAGTGCATTATATAGCACACACACACACCTAAGGAATACAAGGATAGTGATAAAACTAGGTAAGCATTGCTACCAATAATACAGAGAAATAACTTTGTGGAGCTAACAACAATGCTAACTAGAATATTTCACCAATAATAATGGCTGAAAATATGTAATTTGTATCACATATTAGTTTCCATGAACATTCTCACTCACTCTTAGCTTAAGGGAAGAGCGGTACTTTAGAATCAAGATTTGAGTTTATCTTCCTTCATCCTTCTCCTTTACAATTGTTGACTTGGAATTGGAAAATCCCAGCATCTGTCCAAGAGGCATTAAAGGATAAAAACTAATCCAAGGTATGGATGAAGAGATAAAACACTTGAAAGGAATGGAACTTGGTAGATTGTTGAGAGGCCAAAGGGCAAAAAGTTTGTTGCTTGCGGATCTATACAGTCAAACACAAATCAGATGACACTCTTGATTAGTTACAAGGGAAGACTAGTGACAAAGAGATACAATTTGACCTTGTCAGCAATTATGAGAAGACATTTTCTCCCGTGCAAACATGAACATTGTTTATATCTCACTTTCTCTTGCAGCCCACTCTTGTTGGGAACTACACTTGTTTGATGTCAAAAATGCATTCTTGCATTTAGACTTAAATAAAGGTAGTGTAAATGGAGATTCTCCCATGATTTGGACCCATAAGTAAAACAAAGGTGTTGCACATATCGGAAGGCTTTACATGGGCTGAAACAATCTCCTCGAGCACTAAAGGCAATGGTGTGCTTGGACTACGAGTAAAGCCAAAGAAATCCAACACTTCTTCAATTATTCATCGGGAGAAAAACTGATTGTACTTTTTGTTAATGTTAACAATATTTTTATAAAAAAGAAAAAGAAAAAATATTATTACTACAGATGACCTTATCAAGAGACATTTGGTCAAGGAGAACTAGCTGCAAAATTTTGGATGAAGGACACTTTAAAAACAAGGCATGTGTTGGAATTGAAGTGACCTACTCAAAACTAGGCATTTTCATTTCTCAAAGGAAGTATGTACTTGATATTTTGCAAAAAAACGAGTGAATTGGGATGTAAACCTGTAAGGTGTTCCCATCAAGCAAAATCATATAACAAGCATGGAAGAAGACAATGTCGAGGTTAACAAGGTCTAATATCAGAGATTAGTGAGGAAATTGATTTACTGAGCACACACTTGACCAAATTTAGCATATGCAAATAATGTTGTGAGCTAGTTCATCCATGATCTGGGGGTGAGGCACTTGCAGGCCGTAGAACATGTTCTGCAGTATCTCAATATCTCAAAGAGAGGACTATTGTTCAAAAGAGATGGTATCTAAACGATAAAGGCTTATGGTGATGCAGATAATAAAGGATCAGTGAGTATTAGAATTTAGAATAAGGCACCAGTTGCAGCTTTATTAACAAAGGGCTTGCCTACATATCGATTTAGCCAGCTTACTTGCAAGCTGGCAATGATAGATGTTCATTCACCAGTTTCAAGGGAAGTATTGTAAATATGTAATTTGTATCATTAATTACTTATCTGTAATTAGTAGCAATCGTGGTACTAAGCCAATATCAGACCCATAAGGAATAACTTAGTCTATATAATAAGATTAGAGCTTGTACTCATTACTTACTTCAATATTATTTCAAAATAACCTTTTTCACAATTATCTTTAACAAAACAAAATCGAAATTTTTTTTGGTTCCAGACTAGTGAATAATTATTGTAAAAAAGAAGAGAAAAAGTGCAATATCAAACAAAATCGAAATTTAGCAAAGGTTGAAATGCTTAGAAAACTAAAATGCATTTTCTTAGCAAAAAATTTGGTTAAAGCAAATGACTAACCTTAGCTGCTGATTTTAGTGCATCAACATTTTCATGACAAAGTTGATATACTTCTTCATATGTCACAGCAGCTTTGTGAAAATCCTGAAGTTCAGCATGAAGCATTGCACGATGGCTTCTAAGAGAACTATCTTGGGGATCTGCTTTTATTGCTTTTGAAAGACAATAATTTGCTTGATTAATATCACCTTGTTCTCTGCATTTGAAAAAGGTTCCCAATGAATAACTAAGCATCTATTCATTATATATATATATATATAAAATTATAAAATTAAAATGATTGTTACAAAGAAAACAAGCATGAACCTAGTCTTGTTAGAAAGTGACAAACTCCAACCCATTTAAGGGTAGAGAGAAAATGAAATGATGCTATTGCTAGTTTGATTCATTTACAATAAGTAATAATAATATATAGTAGGAAGAAAAAGTAATCGGTTAGTAATAGTTACAACAGAATTAAGGCTGCCATGGAACGCCCTAGATGTTCCCAAGCTAATCAAAATAGATCCTGCTAAGATACACGAGTAGGCCCGAAACAAATTCAAATTGGTGAAAATACAAACTGAGCTTGTCCCTAAGAAGAAAGAAACCCAGAGGAAGACAATGATTTTTAAAGAGATTTTCCCATTGATCCCAAGAAGGCACATATTGAACATAGAGCTGCTTTGCACTCACCTTCTCACGGACAAAAAAACAGATCTAGCTGTGTGTTAGTTCGCCGTGGAAAACTGGATTATGTGTTAAGGATACAACACACTAGTTGTCATAAAAGACTGAAAATTGTGAAAGGCACCACAAGTTCAGAAAGCAGTGTTTGTAACCATAATAGGTCAACAGTTAGTTGGTATGAAAACAGTTAGTTTTTATCCTTTAATGCCTCTTGGACCAATGCTAGTTAGTATGTGCTTTACTACAATCCAATCCAAATAAACTAAGCAACAAGGTTTACGAGACACCAGGAAATTAGATTCGGACCAAGTCATACTACTTCCCCAGATGTGGACTTACAGTCATGAGGATACAAGGCCAGATCAGAATTCCTCGAGCTGAGTGCTAGTGATGATGCAAATTTTCCCGACAGAATCAAAGACCATGATGAAGAGTGCCTTGAAAAATCTTAGTATGTGCTTTACTACAACCCGATGAGACTCTGGTAAGCTAGACATACCGGCAGACCTAATTGACTGAAAAGTCGAGTTCTAGAAATAGTAGGATATTGTAAAGCCTCAACTACAGATTTATAAGGAAGGATCTGGAAGAAAACCAGATTCCTGTTTTGATAATACGACGCCTCTAACCATAGGAGAGGAAATTGCCTTAGCTAGTTCTTAGAATTTGTGTTAGGCCTAACTCAACTCTACAAAACCAACTTGTAAAGTGAGGGATGTCTTCCATTTTTAAATACTTTTTAAGCCATATCACATTCGACATGGGACTCGTATCACACGCCCCCATAGTCTACTCTATGTTAGATTGGCATGTGGAGTGCAAATAATCAAATCTCACAGCTATGCAGTGCAAAAAGGAAAAACGCGTCGATGCCAGAGGTTCCGAAAGTGCTTATCCCAGTAGATAAGCCCAAATACCCCAATCCAAACAGTCTCGTATTGCTAGTGGTCTAATGAAAGTGGAAATCCCCGGAGAACAGTGCATAGGGGAAGGTGGGGGATTTCTGGTGGCCATCAATGGATAACAGCTATCAATACTATATTAGGGTAGAGAATAATCCCATAGAGAGGAAATGCGGGCAAAACAAAATGATGCTATTGCTAGTTTGACTCTGTTAAAATCAGTGATATTTTATATATATATATATATATATATATATATATATATATATATATATATAGATATATATATAGTAGACAGAGCTAGATACCATGTTGAATTGGTGGGATTTTAAAAAGAAAAAAGAGTAGAGAAATCGAGAAAATAACAAGAACTTTGAATATTATTGATAATAACTTGATACTGACTTGATAATAGCTTCATACAAAAGACTAATACACAGACTCGATCCTAAATAAATAGGAAAATCCAAAGACAAATAATAATAATAATAATAATAAGAGGTGTGAAAATTAATCCTAAAATATAATCTAAGATACACTAAGACTAAAAGCTCATCCTAAGGAATAAACCAAGATATTCTAGAATAATATCACGATATTATTAGGTATACTCCATTGTCCCTCAACATGGAGTTGGCTCCATGGATCAAACAATGTCATAATGTTCTATATATTATGCCAAAAAGCAAGTCTTCTGAGTCGAAATCCTTAAAACTTTGGTAAACTCCAATGAAATCAAAATAGTGGAGAGATATTTTCTGTGGAAAATGAAGCTACTGTGAACCAAACTCTCCATTAATAAACACCGCACACACATGTCATTTATTTCAAGGTTACATTATTTGACGGCTGCCAACAATTTATCCTCTTTAATTATTAGAGTAAGAGTATTAATTCATGCAGCTGCAGCTGAATACTTCCAGAAGAATAACTTCACAGAAATAACAATGACAACAAAAATAAATAATCATCTTACATGGACCACGCAAAGAGTGTTTGCCAAAGCGATGAATCTTGTGGACTCAAATTAGCAGCAATCATGTAAAAATCCATTTCTTTTTGGTAATCCCCGAGTTCCCTATGGACAAGTCCAAGGATATGATATGAGTCAGGTAAATTAGGTTCCAGTCTGACAACTTCATGCAACACAGCTATAGCCTGCAAAAAGGCAGCAGAGCAATGCATAACTAATTTGCGAAAAGCTATCGTAATAGTAAAGCCTATAATGTATATCAAACTTAAACACACACATAAAGCATGCAGAATCAGAAAAATTAAACGAGCTCTAATGCAATCTAACATTAACAAATGCCCCTTCTTACTTTGAAAGTTGAGGCAATTAAAAATGATTACTGTTCAAAAAGCATCTAAATAGACAGGAAGCAACTTTCAGCTATGTGTTGTTGCTGTAGACATCCTTGTCTCTTAAAGTTAAACAGTGTATTGTGGCCAGATCAAAAGTAGGTTAAAGTGAATATGTAATCAATTTGATGAACTTGGATTCTGAGTTCTATCTGAATAGCAAACTCCGGTGAGAAAACCTATAGATTGTTACATCATCATATAATAATGTACCTTGTCAAAACTGCTTTTTGAATAGTGGAGGTTGGCATCACCCAGCATTTGTGATAGCCTTTCATCAAGTTTCTTCTTTGATCCTTTTCGCCTACCTCGTTTTTTAGGCTGCTTCCTCTAGAAGATAAACAATGTTTGAAACGGTGTTGTGAGTTATGTTAAAAACAAAGGATCAAGTATATAGTAAATACATAAATTGTAATTGAGAATGCTTATCTTTTTTACACTTTCAAGTACAACATATGCATAAGAAAACAAACGAGCACGAATAAAGAGGTATAGAACTAACATAGTACAAAACATATCTAAAACAGAAAATCAATGAAAACAAGGAATAAAACAAATCCAACATGTGAAAAGTGGAAAATCCCTAGAAACTGCTAGGTGTAGATAAATGGAATTGGTGTATGTAGCATGAACATAAATCTTACTTTTTTTCCCAAACTCACAATCCCAGATTATTGAAGTAGAAGAACTTCAGAGAATGTATAAAGTAAAGAAAACTTTGTAACTGAATTTGTTAAATTGATTTTCTGAATTGGAAATTGGAATGATACAGAGATGTATTTATAGGCTTTGCCTATCCTGCTCTACAAATCCTTAACCTAAATCTAGTTAGTTACACAGTTTGACTTATCTAAATGAGATGAAAAGAAAATTGCCAACTCAGCAATCTGAAGCCTAATTAACTATGCCAGCTCAGCAAGTGTATTACAATTGTGTGCTCTTATATACCCCCCTCCCCCCAAGCTCCAGATGGGTGAGCTTTGGCACTAACGTCAAGCACATTGAGCTTGGAACGGAATTGAAGGAATCTGTTGGAGGAGAGAGGCTTTATGAGGAGGTCAGCTAGCTGGTCCGAGCTTGAAATGCGGACAACATAGAGCTGCTTGGCCAGAACTTTTTCTCTGACAAAGAACAAGTCAGTCTTCATGTGTTTCGTGCGAGTATGGAGAATAGGGTTGTGAGCTAGCATGAAAGCTAATTGGTTGTCACTTGTCACAGTAAATCACATGTGTAGTGTGGGGAATTTTAAGTTCAGTGAGAAGTATTTGAAGCCAAAGTAAATCAGCAGTAACTTGAGCAAGGCTGGGATACTCCGCTTCAGTGCTGGAACGTGGCACAACAGGTTGCTTGCTAGGCATCAGAAGGTTGCGACGAAGAGGGATTTGTGAGGTTGATTGAAGCAGTGGTGTCATTGAGAAGCTTCTTCTTGTATTTGTCTAAGCGCATTTCATGTGCAAGCAAGAGCGCTTTGACTTCCTCCAAATCCATGGATTCAAACCGACTCTCAACTAGAGATGACAGAGCCATAGTCTTTTGTTGATCCTTCAATGGTTGTTGTTCGGTGCGGCAGCGGTGAAGGGGGGAGAAGAGGGATTTCAGACGCCGTTGATGAATCAATCTAGCTCTTAGTTACCATATTGAAGTTGAAGAACTTCAGAGAATGTAAAAAGAAAAGAAAACTTGGTAACTGAATTTTTTGTATTGATTTTCTGAATTGGAATGATACAGAGATTAAGTATTTATAGGCTTTGCTTATCCTGTACTACAAAGCCTCAACCTAAACCTAGTTAGTTACACAGTTGGACTTGACTTATCTAACTGAGATGAAAACAAAACTGCCAACTCAGCGATCTGAAGACTAACAAACTGCGCCAGCTCAGCAATAAGTTGCTTAAAGCAACTAGCGCTAAGACCTAAAGCATTTTACATAATAACTGTGTACTCTTATATAGATGTAACCTCTGATGTACACTCCATTGCTAGACTAGAGTCTAAAATTTTTAATCAACCTTTTTTGAAAGAGTAAATGAATGCTAGCATAACATGTTACGCAAACTCTCTTATAGTGACATTGCACAAATGTTACATATCATATATCATATATACACCGTACCTTTCTTGATCTCCAATGGCCACCAATATTCATTGATTCCATCACCTCAGCATATTTTTCTTCAGAAATATCATCTTCCCTAGCCTTCTTAAAAGAATTTCCTTCGTTGCATTCAGGTCTATTCAAGACCAAATATGTCAAACATATACATATCAACTTCAACTGTAGCAGCAATTTAAATGATTCTCATGTGGAATATGTAAAACTGTCCAACACATGTAGCATTTAAACTCATAATCAAGACTCATCTTTACTAGCTCGTTGAATTTCTTTTTTCATGTTCCTTGGAATATTCAGTTTGTAGATATTTTGACCAGCCATAGTTTTAACTTTTGTCTCTAAACATTTTTCTATAAGCAAAAAACAAAGTTACTATCAAGAGGCTTATTTATTACAATTTTTATTGTACACATGCATTGTTGGTAGAGGGATTGGGATTAGCTGCATAGAGAGGCATTTTTAGTTTGCTCAGACACATTACTCACTAGTCAACCACTCAACCACTGATTAACTGAATATATAGTTGAAGAGCGTGGATTAAACTAAAGCATAACTAAACAAGAATGACGGTGGTTCTAAAGTTGAATGTAAATACTAGTGCCGTTTTGTACATGGACGAATTAAAATAGTATATAAACTCAATCCAACAAATAAAAATTATATGGAAGTATATAAGGCACAGCTTAATTTGAAATTTCCCAAAAGCAATTAGAAAGATGAAGTTATTTACGTGGGACATTGTTCTGGTGATTTGCGCTTTTTGCTGGCGAGAGCTTCATCCTCATGTTGCTGAAGTTTTTGATAACATTGAACACCAGAATCACTGTTACCGACGAAATCCAAAGGATTCATCCCGTTTTCGAACCTGAAAGTATATCCTCCATCCTCCTTTTCTTCACCTTCTTCATCCACTTCATCTTCTTTCTCCGATGAGTTTTCTTCTTCTTCTCGCTCTTCTACCACACGATGCAAGGTGTCGCCGCCGCCATCTTTGTCAATTTCAATATCACTGCTCACCATAAGACGATCGTGCTTTTCTTCCATTCTATTGATTTTCAGCCTTCTCAAAATTTCGTGTATTCTGGTATTTGTGTTAGGAAATAGGGCGAAAGAACGGAACTGTGGATCTCGCAGCAAACAAGAATCGTCTTCGGTGGAATGGTTTTACAATATTTTGATGTATTGCCAGCTGCTGTTTGTAAAGCTTTGCTAGATGATTGTAATGGTGTTAGTACACCTCGTGTTGTAGTTGGAATGTTGGATAGCTGTGTTCCTTTCCGGGCTTTTTAGCCCTCTATTAATTCAAAAAATAAATAAAGTAAAATAACAACAACAGTTAACATGATGGGGGAGAGTCACACACTCACGCGGTGACGGGAGGGGAGTTGAAGGAAACATTTTTTTGCTATTTAATTATTGACTAAATTGCACTTTTGATCATTTATCTTTAGGGTTGGTGTCACTTTGGCCCTTTATCTTTGTTTTTTCTCGTTTTAGTCCCTCATGTTTTTTTTTGTGTCATTTTGGTTCCTGCCATTAGCTTTTTCTAATAGACGCCACGCTGGCAGTTAACTGCTGACGTGGCGTCCTAATTATCCAATCTGACGTGTCTTCATTAAATGACATGGCCAATAAGGGACCAAATTGAAACAAATAAAAAACATAGGAGACCAAATTGACACAAACACAAAACATAATCAATTACTATTCATCTTCTTCCTCCATCTTCATCTCTTCTTCTCCGGTGAGCCACCACCTCCGGCGAGCCACCACCACCCTCGCCTCTCTCTCTCTCTCTCCCCCCTCCCCCCTCTCTCTCCCTTCGTCATTGAAAAACCCAAAAAAACCATAAAACGTGAATCTACATTTCCATTTCGTTCTCAATTCTGTATCATTTTTGTTGAAATATTTTGCTAACAACCAGTTACTGCACCAATTTCGAGTCAATTGCAAGTGGTTTGGTGAATTTTGGTTGAGTTTTAATGTTTTCCCCAATTTGCAAAACCCAAAATGTGTTTTCCTCTGAAAATCATGTTTTTGATTAAGTTCTTCCACTTTTTTGTGCGAATTGGTGATGGATCCTAGTTCCATGTGAAATTTCGCATTAAATGCACTATTCATTTGCTTGATTTGGTGAAGAATGGAGAATTTTGGAAATTGTTGTTGTTCTTGGTGTTCTTGAGGAGAGAGGGAGGGAGGGAGAGAGAGAGAGAGAGAGAGAGAGAGAGAGAGAGAGAGAGAGAGAGAGTGAGAGAGAAAGAGAGAGAGAGAGAGAGAGAGAGAGAGAGAGAGAGAAGCGATGAGAAATTTGTGGTGGTGGCTCGCCGGAGAAGATGAAGGTGGAGGTGGTGTTTGGAGGAAGAAGATGAATGTTTTGTGTTTGTGTCAGTTTGGTCCCCCATGTTCTTTTTAAGTTTCAATTTGGTCTCTTATGTGCCACATCACCAAATCAGGTCCAAGTCAGCCCTGACATTTAAGACGCCATGTCAGCAGTTAACTGCCAGCGTGGCGTTCGTTAGAAAAAATTAACGGCAGGGACCAAAATGACACACAAAAAAAACATGAGGGGCGAAAACGAGAAAAAAAAAGATAAAGGGCCAAAGTGACACCAACCCCAAAGATAAATGGCCAAAACTGCAATTTAGTCTTAATTATTTAATAAAATAAAAGAGGTAAATTGATATAAAAGCCAAACATAGTGGTTGAAACCCTAATCTATTCATCAGCCGCAACATGGTTTCAGAGAGAGAGAGAGAGAGAAAATCGAAAACAAGAAAGAAAGAGGAAGACAGAAGAAGAAGAATAAAAGGGAGAAAGAAAGAACCTTGAGCAGAGAGAGAATGGTGGTGCGATTTTGAGGAGAGAGGCGGTTGAGAGAGAAGAGAGAGGTCGCTGGGTTGTGCGATGAACGATGGTGGCCGATGGTGAGAAGAGAGAAAGAACGCGGTGGTGCGATGATGGAGAGAGAAAGTCTTATAGTGGTGCTCTTCTTCTCTTGTTTTTTTTATTTCTCATTTTTCTATCTCCTCCTTTTTCTCTTTTTTTCAGTGTTCTGTGTTGTTATTTAAAAATCCCCTCCCCCTTTTGCTTGCTGTCTTTTCGTTTTTATATAGGGTTTAATGGTTTAATGAGACAAACATTGCTGTTATGCTTTTACAGAGGAGGTAGTGGAGCAGCTTAGTCACGGGAGACCATCTCTGCACCAAAGCAACAAAGGCAACTATGTTGAAGCAAAAATAGGAAAGAAACAAGGGAGCATCAAGAAGGGGCTTTGACCTCATACTCAAAAAGAATGCCATTAGCTGTAGCAAGGCTTGGCTGTAGCTTTTTTTTTGTGAAAAGGAAGCAAACATAATAAAAGAGCAATAACCACTTAGCCCAAAGTAGAAGACGCGATTCTTCTTTCTTTTTGATTTTAATTTTTATTTTTATTGTTGGAATTGTGATTTCCATTTGTATTTTAATTGTGTGATTTGAAGCAATAAAAATTGTTAAAATAAAATACTAATAATAGATTTTTAATTCTTTTTCTTATAATAAAAGGTAAATAAGTTCTACTAATAATAATGATAACAATGCAAAAAACACCAATAAGTCCAAAATGACAAGCAAAATCAATTAAAATAAAAAATGCATAAAAAAAAGATATTTTTGAAATTTTCATGAAAAAAGAAGAAAATACCGGTTAATATTGGGTGTTCACAGTTGCCCCTCTGTGCTTATTCTCTTACTATATAATACAGAAAACAAAGTTTTGTTATATTATCAAAGTAAGAAATATGTACAGATAAGAACCTCAATTTTAACCGGTGACATATGAATGTGGTGTGATGAAAAGGTTGAATCGATACCAATAACTAAAGAAGAATGAAGTACCAGGGCAGGACCATTAGCATGGAGAAAGAAAAGAAACAATGCTAGAGCAGGATCGTTAGCATGGAGATAGAGGAGAATGCAGGGCGGGACCGTTAGCATGAAAGAAAGAAGAGACTGTCATGCCAGAGCAGGATCGATAGCATGTAGTAGAGGAAAATGCCAGGGCGGGACCGTTAGCATGAAAATTAAAGACAATGCCAGGGCGAGACCGATAGCACAAAATTAAAGACAATGCCAGGGCGAGACTGATAGCATGAAAATTAAAGACAATGTCAGGGCGAGACCGATAGCACAAAATTAAAGACAATGCCAGGGCGAGACCGATAGCACAAAATTAAAGACAATGCCAGGGCGAAACCGATAGCACAAAATTAAAGACAATGTCAGGGCGAGACCGATAGCATGAAAATTAAAGACAATGCCAGGGCGAGACCGATAGCACAAAATTAAAGACAATGCCAGGGCGAGACTGATAGCATGAAAATTAAAGACAATGCCAGGGCGAGACCGATAGCACAAAATTAAAGACAATGCCAGGGCGAAACCGATAGCACAAAATTAAAGACAATGCCAGGGCGAGACCGATAGCATGAAAATTAAAGACAATGCCAGGGCGAGACCGATAGCACAAAATTAAAGACAATGCCAGGGCAAGATCGATAGCACAAAGTTAAAGACAATGACAGGGCAAGACTGATAGCACAAAATTAAAAACAACGTAAAGGCGAGACCGATAGCACAAAATTAAAGACAATGTCAGGGCGGGACCGATAGCACAAAGTTAAAGACAATGCCAAGGCGAGACCGATAGCACAAAATTAAAGACAATGCCAGGGCGAGACCGATAGCACAAAATTAAAGACAATGCCAGGGCAAGACCGATAGCATGAAAATTGAAGACAATGCCAGGGCGAGACCGATAGCATGAAAATTAAAGACAATGCCAGGGCGAGACCGATAGCAGGAAAATTAAAGACAATGCCAGGGCGAGACCAATAGCACAAAATTAAAGACAATGCCAGGGCGAGACCGATAGCATGAAAATTAAAGACAATGTCAGGGCGAGACCGATAGCACAAAATGAAAGACAATGCCAGGGCGAGACCGATAGCACAAAATGAAAGACAATGTCAGGGCAGGACCAATAGCACAAAATTAAAGACAATGCCAGGGCGAGATCGATAGCACAAAGTTAAAAACAATACCAGGGCGAGACCGATAGCATAAAATTAAAGACAATGCCAGGGCGAGACCGTTAGCATGAAAATTAAAAACAATGCCAGGGCGTAACCGATAGCATGCAAATTAAAAGTGCAATGTCAGGGCGTAACCGATAGCATGCGGTGCCAGGACGTAACCGATAGCACAAAAGAATAAGACAATGCCAGAGCATAACCGATAGCATGAAATTTAAAAGCGCAATGCCAGGGCGTAATCGGTAGCATAAGTGAAATGCAATGGATGCCTTGTTTTGAATGACTCCCTTTTTTTACATTATTTCATTCACAAAGAGACTGAAAAAAAAAACATGATTCTAGTCATGAAGTGGAATGCATGTTTTGCCATGAAATGTATGAGTTATGCATGAGCTTTGAGTTGAAATTGAAAGGGACATGTTTTCAAGGTTAGAAATTTGCTGAGAATATCTCTTTTTTGTGCATGCTTCTTTTGAAACCAATCAAGATTATCCTCAAATGGAAACTTATCATTATCTTTGTGTTGGAAGATCTCTTTTCTTTTATGATCCTCATCCTCCAAAGCATGACACATTCCAGATTGACCCTTTCTCACAGATTGTCATTAGCTCGCTAAATCATATCAATGAGTCCAAGTTGACTATTTTTGAAACATTACTTAATGAGCATGCATAGATTCACGGGTATTTACGAGCTAGGCTTTTCTGTTTCTGGATTTTTATTTTGGATTTTTGAAGGTTTGGAAGTGAATGGTGTTTACTAAGTGAACGAAAATGGGGAAGACCAAGAGGACACGAGATGGTTGGGAAAAGGTATTAGGCTTGCCTCAAGATTAATCTTTCAGTGTATTGAACATTTCTTTTTCTTTGAGGCAGCTTACTTGGTAGAATTTGGTAAAAGGTTTTACACAAAGGGACGACTACCCGGTGTAGCAAGCAAATATGGACTTATGAAGGGTCTTGCAAAAGATTTTCCCTATGTGGCAAATGGTATTCTCAAAGAGAAGACAGTACTGGTGTAGAAATCGAAGTTTGACTCATGAAGGGCTTTGCAAAATTTTGTTGCCCCGGTATTGGTAAATGATAACTCTCCATTTGTAGAGTTATTTACACATTTCTATTCTTAAATCATTGTGAGTTTGCATGCTTAGGCTAGGAGTTATGTGAATATTTATGTTAAATCAAGGAAAAGGGAGTCAAGAACTAAAATGGAATTTATTTGGCACAATTGGTGCCCTTGTGAAGTTTCTAATGTTTTCTGTTAAGTGCTATAGCATCAGGTGCTATGACATCATGCGCGCAGTAGAGCTGGGGCCCACTTAGAGACCAAAGCAGGAAACAAATCTGCAGTAAATCCTGATCTTGTCCAGTCAGCACCTCCCTATTGGCACACCCTATGCTGATGCAGCCACCCTCTACCAATTGCACATGACCACTTGGCAAACATGGATGGGACAACATGTCCCACTTGTCTCCCCCACTTGCAAAAGAGGAGGGAAAAATCTGCACTATAAAGAAGCTCCACTCCCACACTTGATGAGAGACTCCACACTCCATAATCTCTCATACATTACACTTCCAGCATGAAATTCTCTGATTTTTGAGAGGAAACATACAGTGATAAACTGTCCTCTTGCATCCATTGAAGATCAATCGCAAATCCATTAGAAGATTTTGTTCTGCTCATGCTATAGCACTGTCAGCACACCAGGTCATGCGTAGGAGTTGGAGGGGTGTATCTTTTGCACATTCTTCTTCTATTTTCTGTCTTGGTGATATGAACTCCACTATTTGTAAGTTGTTGATAATGTTTAACATGAGTTAAACATCTTTTAGTTGGATTGCTTGAGCTTGTAATGACTCTTTAATGTGTTAGTAATATAATATTATGATGTATGCATTTCAATCTTTGTGTTTTAATGTTTCCAAACCTGTTTTGGGATTGGCCAACTAAAATAGGTAGATTCATGGGTTCAAAAATGGTTCATGAGTTGATCTCAAAGATTGATATGAGTGAGTGGTTGTTTTAAAGACATTTAGAAAAATCCTTGCCCAAACCTAGACATAGGAGGGCTTAGTTCATAGAGTGAATACTGTGGGCTCTTTAATATACAAATGTGAACTTACTTGAAGCCTTGACATAGGATCTTGTCACGAAACCTTGGTGAAAGTGACTGAAAGGCACGCAACATATGCTACAACACTCAATGCTATAGCATCTAATGCTATAGCACTAACACAGAAGAGAAATTACTTAGTAAAAGCAATCCAATTAAGTCTTCACCATATAGTTTCCCTTTTTACTTCCTTGCACTTCAACCTTTATTTTACTATTCCAAAATTGTGTTTTTATCTTTACACACTGATTTGCTAAGACATGACGACTCTAAATTAAATACAATCCCTGTGGGTACGATCTGTATTTTCTACTATATTACTTGTGTGACTGCGTATACTTGCGCATATATAAAATCCACAACAGTAAACAACATTGCCCCAAGAAAGGACTACACAGGTGTGGCAAACAGAGTTTGAACGGTGTAAGGTCTTGCAACATTTCAGCCCCAGTTTACCAAAAAAGGTATGGCCCCGAGAGAAGATTACACGAGTGTAACAAGCGAAGTTGGGCTCATCAAAAATTTTTCCCCAAAATTGGTGTACGGTATTGCCCTTGGGATGAGACTATACTAGTGTAGCACACAAAGTTTGACTCACGAATGTCTTGCCAAATGTTTGCCCCAGTATTAGTGAAAGGCATTGCCCTGAGAGAAGACCAAGTTGGTATAGCAAGAAAAGTTCAATTCATGAAGGGTTGTGCAAAAATTTTGTTGCATTAGTGTGGGATTTATTGAGACTCCAAAGCTTATCTCAAACCAAAAAATTGCCCCAATGTGTCATCACGTTAGGCTTTAAAGGAAGAGATTACGCTAGTGAACGAGTATGTCAAACACAAAAATTGCCCTTGTGAATGATAACCTTATTTTATATAGGTTATTTATGCTCCTAATACTTAAGTCAAGCTTATTTCTCAGGTAATTCTAGTGCTTAAATATGTGAATATATGAATATTAGAATAAATATAGGTTATAAGTTAATTCCCTGAACCTTGGGCATAGTCAATGCCTTTGTGAATATGTTTGATGCTTTGCTTTAGCGCGGCAGCGGTATGCTATTAAGGAAACGCTACAGCGTTATATGATGGTTGACCATTGAGATATTTGTGTGGCCACTTGAGGACATGATGAGTCACCACCCTTATCTCTTCCTCTCAGCTGGATATTTTGACTTTCAAGTGGATGCTAAATTACACTTGGCGCCTCCTAAATGGAACCCATGTGATAGTTGTTGTATTCCATCATTAGCACTTTTTGTAAAGTACTTTAAGGATAATATCTAAGTCTTATGATCATCATGTAATATTATTATTCTATTAAGACTTAGTTAATATTTTAGATTAATTAAGATTACTTCTCAAGGAGGTAAGATACGTAGACAAGTAGTTGTAACTTGGGAGAGAGAACTACACATGACATAGTAGCTATTCTCCATTGATACACTACCTTTAAGCTTTTATTTTTTTAGCATAGTTTTTCTAGTCTTCATCAAAGGTTTTGCTCACGCCTCAACTTCATCTCTGGTATGCTACTTGGGATCATTGGAGTGCATCTTTTGCAACCACTCTTCTCTTGTCTTCATACGGTAATACATACTCTTTAGTTGTATTATGTTGATGGAACTTGTGATGAGCTAACTTTGTTGTAGTTGGATTGTTCTTGGTATGTAATGAACCTTGAGTAACTTTTGTATAATATTATGATGTTTGTGTTTTATTCCTTGTGTCATAATACTTTCAATCTTGGTTTGGGAATGATCAACTAAAACAAGGTAACTTTGTGGGTACAGACATGGTTCACAAAGAGAACTCAATGAATGATATGAATGAAAACCCTTTAAAGATATTTAAAGGAAGCACTACTTCACTCTAGACATAGGGGAGTTGTAGTTCATAAGGCAAATGCTGTAAGAGCTTAATATACAGGGGCAAAACTTATTTAGAGCCTAGACATAGGAGTCTTGTAACATAACCCTGACGAAAGTGACTGAAAGGCACGCCACCAAAGTGCTACAGCGTCTACGGATTCTCAAGCGCTACAGCGCTTAACGCTACAGCGTCTAAATATTATTTGAACATTACTCTTGGGAATTTACATAACTATTGAGCTATCCAACTCATCTTTAATTACTTCAAACTTAATACTGTTTTATCACAACTTATGATGTTTACAACTCTTTACTTTTACTTGTTACTTAATTCTTTTCACTAAGATTCTAATCATTTAAACTTCTTAGATTAATTCTAATCCCTGTGGGAACGAACTTTACTTATCATTATATTACTTGTTGCGATTGTGTATACTTGCACATCACCTTTTCGCACAACAAGTTTTTGGCGCCGTTGCCGGGGATTGTATTTAATTTTCATTGTTTAAGTTTTTAGCAAACTTAGTGCCTATTTTATACTGGTGTGTTGTTTCTTGTTGCTGCAGCAGTAAGCGCTACAGCGTATGCCCAGGTCTCAACCACCAGAATTTGAACCATACTCAGAACCAGAGAGAAGGTTCAGGAAACTAAGACATCTTCACAGGCTCAGACCCACCATGTCAGAACATAGTCATAGGACCAATTCTGGTAGAGCTACCACTCTACATGGCAGATCTAATTCTGGTAGAGGAGGGACTGAACCAGGTGGAAGGGGTAGAGGTAGACATCAGCAGCCCCCCACTCCAACCTTACATGACCAAGAGGACTGGTACAGACATCAATTCATAAATGAAGGACCTGCTCAAATGGTAAATGACAGAGATAGACCAATGAGGGACTATGCTGTGTTTGATCCACAAATCATGGAGACAAGCATAGCAAGACCAACTCTCAACATAGCTCAGTTTGAATTTAAACCTATGATGTTCCAAATGTTGCAAACAGTGGGACAGTTTGGTGGTGCTCCTCAAGAGGACCCATATTTACACTTGAAGCAATTTTTGAAAGTCTGCAGTAACTTCATCATTCCAGGGGTAAGTGATGATGCATTCAGATTAAAACTTTTCCCTTACTCCTTGAAGGATAGAGCAAAGGCCTGGCTAACTTCTCTAGAGCCTAACTCTATCCATACTTGGAATGAAATGGCTGAGAAATTCTTAGCAAAATATTTTCCTCCAAGTAAGAATGCAAGAATGAGGAATGAGGTTACTGCATTCAGACAAAGAGATGCTGAAACACTGTTTGAGGCATGGGAGAGATGGAAGGAGCTGTTAAGAAAGTGCCCTCATCATGGTATACCTGTGATTATCCAAATGGAAACCTTCTACAATGGACTAGATCCAACAACCAGACAAATGTTAGATGCTTCTTCAGGGGGTGTGTTGTTGAAAACCTCCTATAATGAGGCATGTGAACTGATTGATGATATTGCCACAAATAGCTATCAATGGCCTACAGAAAGGTTAGCTCAGCAAAAGAAGGTAGCTGGTGTGCATGAAGTAAGTGAAGTTTCTGCTCTATCTACATAGGTTGCCTCTCTTACTAACATGATAAAATCTCTGAGCATATCAAACGCTGTAGCGGTTACCGCTGCAGCGGTACATGAACCTACAGTAGCTGTTATTGAGCAAGCCTCTCCAAGGTTAAAAGGCTCAAGAAATTGTTTTATGGGTTATGGGTTAAGCAAGAAAAGGATTTGGAGGCTAAAAAAAATGCTTTATAGGTTAAAAGGATCAAAAGATTTAAAGGCTTAAAATTTTTTGGGCTAAATGGATCAAGGGGGATTTAAAAGATAAAAAAAAACGTCTATGAGCTAAAAGGATCAAAGGTCTTTAGTGCATTCAATTTTCTATTGTGCTTCAAAACGTCACTTTTTCTTGTCAAACTCATCCATTCTCCTTCTTACATGATTTTGACTTTTTTTCTTCATTTCTTGGCATTTCCCATTTTCTTTCTTCATTTCTTCCTTTATCTCCACTTCATTTATGGCCCACTGCTTTTTGCCATCATTTATTTATCTCCAAATTTTCTTTACTTTTCTTTTTTGACTTTTGTCCTTCCTTTCCTCCATTTTCCCTGATATATATCTTATCAATTTTCTACCTTCGGAATTCATATGATAATCTTGATGCTCTAAAGTCCATCGTAGTATCAATCATTGTCTAGGTCAAATGAAAAGGAAATTTCAAACTTAAAGGGGGAGATCAATGGGTATAACACTTTTTATTTGGAAAAAAATGCCACTCTTCATTTCAAATCATGATTTCTCATTTTCGAACATTAATTTTGAAACAACATTAGTGCATGGCTAACATTATTCTCTTAAAAAATTCTTTTGCTTTTTTTTGCTTCTTTTTTTGCTTTTTTTTTGTTGGGGAATTGGACCTTTCAATACTGACATTCGTTCACGGGCTCATCCTTGAATACTACACACCAAAGGGCTTTGAAAATTATTACTTGAGGCACAAACATGAAAGGGGACCAAATATTGAGGGATCATAAGGAAAGAATGGAGTGAAATGAGTTTTCGAATCCATGCAAATTCATTAGTATAAAGCTTCGAGAAAGTTAACTCGACTTTACACAATTTGATTACAAAGCGCTAATGACAATCATATTTTTTTTTTCTTTGAGCTTTTAATTCAAGAAACTAATTTCCAACCTTATGTCTCCTTTCCCCTTTTTGGAATGCCCTATGATATCCTTCTTCTCAACATATTTCCCTACGCCTCTTATGATTAATATTTTCCAAAAGCTCTTAAAAAAGTGATCCAATTCCATGAGTCTAAGCTTGATTGGTATCCACCTTCATGAAAGCACACAAAATTCAACTTTCTTTATTCTTGTGAAAGAAAAAAATGTGGATAGACACTTAATGACTTTTAAAATTCTTTATTTTCAAGAAAAATTATGACAAATGGAAATGTGTCAAAAAAAATTGATGCCATGGAGTGCATGGAGATATTTTATGTATGTAAATATCGTCCTCAGATGCAATATGCATTTGTTTTGTGATAAATTTTTGTTGTTGTTTTTATGCAAGAAATGCAATGCAATTCTATATACTCATGTAAGTATGTACAACATGCAACAACAATTTTTAGGTATAGACAAAGAAAAAATGAAATATGGAGAATTCTTATGATGTTATGCTATGAAAGTGCATGAACTTAGAGCCATCATGCAAATGTTTATCCTACGATGCGATATTCAATGCGTTTTTCGTAAGAGATACCATGCAACTTTTTTTTATTCATGTGAATATATGCAGAGATTTTTCTTAGAATGCAACATGATCTTTTATGCATAAAATGCAATGCAATTCTCCTAGTTTTTTTTTTACTTTTTTTTAAGGAAATATGCTATGAAGATTGACAAATGACAATACATTTTGATGCATTTACTCATAAGATATGGACAACATGCGACAATGAAATATGGAGAAATTTTGTGATGCTATGCCATGAAAGTGCACGGGTTTAATGCTACGCATGCAAATATTATTCCTAAAATGCAACTGTGTTTTTTTTAGGAAATGTCATGCAACTCTTAAGGGAATAAACTATGATGAATGGTAGATGACAATGCAACTTTTTTTTAGTCATGAAAATGTGCCCAAAATGCGGACAATATTTTTCCGAAATGCAATATGATTTTTTTATACTTTTTTATACATGAAATGCGATACAATTCCCTATTATTTGAGATTTTTGGTATATTTTTGTAGGAAGAAAAAAAATACAACACGATTAAGGATAAGAGACAAAATAGCTCCCTTTGTGGCCTAGACAGGTTTGCCCATATTATTGGGTTTTGGGTCCAATGGGTCTAATGTTTTTCTATTGTGAACACTCACAAAGGTGGGTTATTATAACCTAAGGAGATTTAAGGTCTCTAGAGTCAAGTACTCTTCTGAAAAATTGACCACAGTAGGATGTACATCCAAAATGTGGATATCCGCACAGAGAATCGTACTCTAGATGAGGAATTCGTGGAAGTCACACAGGATGTGCATCCAAAATGAGTTCCACTACACAACCTCGTTCTAACTTATGTGTTTTGTTTGGGCTCCGGTATGAGTCCAACCCTCAATGTGTGCTCAAAGTGCAAGTGTAGTGTGTGAAGGGAGCATACAAACCTCAAATCCTAATAAATTAAGTAAAGGCAAAATAACCAGAAGCAACAACCAGACAATAATATCAAATGTCTTCTAGCCTATGGTTTATATCAAACATAATATAAGATAAAGATATACACACAAAAAAAGATAAAGAAATAAACAAAAGTAAAGAGGGGTAAACAAATCCACATACCTTATAATCATTTGCACAACCAAATATAACAGGCTTGACTCTCACCTCTCCATCTCTCTCTCTATTTCCTCTCTTATTTTTGCTGTTGTTTTTTTTAAAAATGGGGGGAGAAGCATTTTCAGAGAAAAAAACAGCAGCAAAAATAAGAGAGGAAATAGAGAGAGGTGGAAAGACCAAAATAGGTGAATAGATAAACAAAGCTCAAAAAAATAGAAGAAGCAGTAAGAAGAAAAAGAAGTAAATATGAGAGAAAGAGAAGAGAGAGAGAGAGAGAGGTGCATCTCCGGCAAACCACCAGTTCCGGCGTACCTCCGTCGGCGACCGCCTTACCGTGACCACCTCACCGGCCACCACCCCAAACGTCTACCTTAAACGTAACCAAACAACCACCACAAACCCCCACGAATGTCTCTTCTTTCCTTCTTTTTTCTTCCTCTCTCTCTCTCTCTCTCTCGTTTTCTCTTGACCGAAACGACGCTGAGTTTTGTAGGGATAGAAAATTAGGGTTTTAAGATGTGTTTAACTTTTATACTGTATGTCTATTCTTTATTTTGTTTTTTTCTTTTAAAAAACTGATTACTACTCGCACCCCCCCCCTCTCAATAAAACACCCTCCCCTGCATCCATCGAGCATCCGTGATTCCTGTCCCTCCCACTCTCATTTTTTTTTCATTATTAAATAACCACTTGTTTTATTATCATTCAAAAGTTTGTTTTTTTTTTAAAAAATGGATCCCTAATCACACCCCTACTTTGCTGATTCGTGACCTCCCCTAGTATTTTTAAAATAATCAATTTTATATGGGAGTAATAAAAAGGCTGTCTGCTATTTACACCCCCTGAACGTATTTTTTGTGACCCCCTCTTATCAACAATCATTTTTGTTGCTTCACCATCTTTTAATAACGAAAAAGATTCTTCTTCAAAAAAAACATTTATTGTAAAACTACAAAAAATATGAGATCGGCTAAGATGTGACATCTTGTCGGTCTTGGTTTAAGACGCTTGAGTTGTACAACTTGGTGATCTTAAACCCCTCAAAAAAATTAAAATCAACCAACCAACAAATTTTGGCGACTCTTAAAATTACATATTTTTGAGCCGAGATTACCGGTCACGACAATTAGTATTCTTAATAAATTCTGCCATTTCTTTATCACACATTGCCATTTCTTACAATTCGTACAAAATAACATTATACTATTTAGCACTACTCTTTTCTTTAATTAGTTATGGCATATTGTTCCATTCCTTTTTTTGTTGACAAAAGCATATTGTTCTATTCCTATAGTTAGCATTCTTTTTTTGGTTACCATGTTTTTGTGTCTAGTTTCCATCGGCTTTGTCGATAACTAGTCTACACCGGGGAACCTGGCTGGCCACGGGTACCCGGTTTTGCCGGCCCATGTGGTTCTCCCCTCCCAACAGCGTTTTTGCCACACCCAAGATTTGAACCCGAGACCTTGAGGTGGGATCCAAATCCAGTTACCACTTGGGCCAACCCTTCTTGGTTCCTATAGTTAGCCATTCGTGGCAGTATAATCTAAAACTTTACAACTAGAAAATGTGAGAACAATTTGTTGGTGGGAATAATGCTTATGAAAATATTTGATACTTAGTATAATAACTTTAATTCACCGCACAATAAATTTTTGAAAATACAAGTAAAATGTTAATCATATG
Source organism: Astragalus membranaceus (assembly GCA_039519185.1). NCBI lineage: Eukaryota > Viridiplantae > Streptophyta > Magnoliopsida > Fabales > Fabaceae > Astragalus > Astragalus membranaceus. The sequence goes on from CM076850.1 coordinate 97,968,825, forward strand.
ATTGAATAATTACAAATGTACAAATTGTGGAGTGAAGAAAATCAATATATATATATATATATATATATATATATATATATAGAGAGAGAGAGAGAGAGAGAGAGAGAGAGAGAGAGAGAGAGAGAGAGAGAGAGAGAGAGAGAGAGAGAGAGAGAGAGAGAGAGAGAGTCAAATTAGTATGCTTCACCTTCAATAATTCTTTGTAAAATAGTTCCTGTAAATATCTGAATAATCCAGTTTGTTCCCTGCAAAAAAATTTAAAAAGCCCTTGCAAAACACTTATAGTTTGGTTCCTTTAACTTTCCGTCCAAAAGAGGTGACATGGCAAACAAAGATGATGTCAACATGACATCAGCACTGACATGCCACGTCATCACCCCATGTCACCACGTCACATGGCATTGATATGTGCCATGTCAGCAACCAATTAATGGCTGCTATGTGGCGCTCGCATGGAAATGGGAGGCACTTGTTACTAATTTTTTTTAACAATTTGGGGGAAAATGGGTGTTGACCACCAAGTTATAGATGCTCTCAAATACCACTAAGACACTTGATTACTGTACTTCGGTAAATTAAGCCAACTACAAATATATAATACATAATTCCCAGTTAATTGTTTTTTTAAAAAAAACTGCAACCCATTCTTCATCTTCAACCATCAAACATTCATATCTTCAACCAAAAAAAAAACCCAAAACTCAAAACCCACAAATCTGAGATTCACATTTTCGTTTTTTCTCAGATTCACATTTTAAAAGCCTTCATCATCATGGTCAGCTTCATTTTCGTTTTTTCTCAGATTCACATTTCAAAGATTAAAATAACAGAAGAAGCAACCGAAGAATCAAATTCTAAAAGAAAGTGGAAGGAAATGAAATCGATTTGGAAACAAAATCTGTGAACGATTCGTTTCCCATTTCCGTCGAAGTAGGAGCAACCCAGATTCATTTTCCTTTTCAAATTTCATGATCTTGTTCCTTTTTGATTATCAACCTAGATTTTGCATTGGGTTGAAGAAGACGATGAATCCGAGAAAATGGTGTTTTTCCATTTCATTTTTTTTGGTACCAAAAGGGAAAGGAAACAAAAAAAAGGAGAAGGCGACAGCCTAAGCACGGACAAATTCAACACCAGTGGCATCAGCCAGCAGCTGCGGGGAGAGAACAGAGGGAGGGGACTCTAAGACAATCCAATGATCATTACTAGAAGCTCCCGATTTAGCCAAAAAGTCAGCACAAGCATTTCCTTCCCGAAGCGTATGACTCAAGTGCACTTGCCAATCTCTATGAAGAAGGTCCTTGATGTTCAGAACAATAGGCACATACTTGCTCCACCAACGAACGATGTCCTCTATCCCACACAAACAAGAGACCATTGTACAAGGTTAGGAGTTCAGCATGGAGGTTATTAGAGATGCCAATGTAGCCCATAAAACCACAAATCCAACCTCTGTTGTTATTCCGCAAGAGACCACCAAAACCAGACCTCCCATGGTTGCCAAGGCTGCTACCATCAACATTTAAAATGATATCATTATCCCTAGAGGGGTGCCAGGAAACCAACCTAGGCTGGGTAGGAGGGGACACTTCACCAGCGAAACACTTCATGATGGTGACTGCAAAGTTGAGAATCGTTAACTTAAGAGAGTAGTTGTTAATTGTTTCATCTGCTAAAAGAGTTGCATTTCGAGATCTCCAAAGCCACCACACAGAACAAAGGAAGATATAGGGGTTAGTGCCTCTGATACCAAGCATGAACCACTCCATAGGATCAGCCACATTATGGAACGAGATTGAATCAAAGCCAAGAGACCTCCAAATATTCTTAGGGAGGTTGCAGTCCCTTAAGCAGTGCAAGACTGTTTCATCGCCATTCCCACATCTCTGACAAGAAGCTGAGTTCAACATTCCCCTGTGATGCAGCATGCTAGCAGTAGGGATTGCATTATGAGATGCTGTCCAAATCAGGAATCTAGCCATTCCCGCATCTCTTCCATTTCGTTTGAAGATGAAGAAATGGAGATTGCAGTTTTTTTTTTTAAATCAGCACTTATGTGATATATATCAATAGTTGGGTTAATAAACACAAGTATTCAGGTGGTTATAGCTATGAAATTATAGCTTAAGATTCTTGGGAATTCATAGCTCAAGAATGAGTAATTTCATGCTTGTTAAAAGTTTGAAAAAAATCTTTTCGGGTAGGAAGATTCGTAGGAGTAAGATAAATTTCAATAACCTCCATCATTCGCATAGAAAAGGTTGGGAACAAGAATTCCTATAAGGATTAAGTGAAAATTTAAATATCAATTTTATTTTAATTTCTATAACTACTTTATTCTTTGAAATATTTAAAAATTTACCAAACTTTTTTTAGAAGATACGTGGGATTATTATTTCTATCATTGTATTCCTAGAAATATTATTCCCGAGAATATTTCTACTTAACTTTCCACTCCCTCAATTTAGAGGAGGCGAGATCAAAATAAATGGAATATTTCCACATTTCTTTGAATCATTGTGCAGCTTGACGCAGCCCCTACAGAAGCAGTAGATCTAAGAGAGAAGCAATTTATCTCTTTTAATTCTAGATCTAAGATTGGTGAAAAAACTCATTTCAAAACAAAATATGTAAAGTACAATGCTAAGTATTGTGTTTTTGAATGCTTGTGTTTGCAAAAAAAAAATCAACTATTCAAATATGCAAAGTTTATGCCTCAATAACCAGTTTGCTGAACATATATATATATATAATTTCTTTATGAAAATACGTAAAGTGTGATGCCAAACAGCGTGTTTTGGAGTATTTTAGTGTTTGAAAAAATTTTAACGGTTCAAATACTCGAAGTTCATTCCTAAATAACCACTAATTTGGTAAAAAAAATATAATTTCGTGACAAATATGTAAAGTGCGATTCTAAGCAGCATGTTTTGGAAGTACTTTAGCATTCAAAGGATCAACAAATGAGACTTTTTCATATTGCAATTTTAAAAACAAATTTTAACAAGACAAGAATTTCGTATTAACTGAAGTTGTTGCCCCGTGCATCGCACGGGTCCACACGCTAGTTTCTTTGAATCATTGTGCAGCTTGACACAGCCCCTACAGAAGAGTAGATGTATGAGAGAAGCAGTTTATCTCTTTTATTTCCAGGTCTAAGATTGTGAATTGTGAATAATAAATTGATACCACCATATACTAAAACTACATTAAATAAATATATCGCCTTGCATGTGTTTCTAAACTTCCTGTACATGAAAGAATTCCATATGCTAATGCTGAAGATAATTGTAAATTGTAAGGATCGTGTAACCTCACAAGGTACAATGATCTTTTAGAACTTGCCTAGCAAGATCAAGAGCTCCACTCTTCTTATAGATTAAATGCAGATTGTAAGCCGCCTCTCTGCGAAGATCACAGTAACCAGGTTTATGATTTTCGATCACATCTGGCTTCTCATGGGGAAGTTTTGGAATCGGATAGTCTTTCACTCTAATCGCGAGCACCTTCTCATAATATTTAACTGCCAGGGTTACGAGACCAACATGATGGAATGCCCGAGCTAGGTTGTATAAAGATTCCTGCATTGCATCAATTTCACCTCATTAAAACTCATGACAATAGTCAACCAACAGCAATTTTTTTTTTTTATTTCTAATAAGCTACATCAGTTATCTTCAAGACTTCAATAACTGATGAAAACAAATGGGCCCAAAAAAATTCATGAAAATAAACCTGGCTGTTGTTACAAATCCTCAAATTATTGTAGAGGAATGCTAAACCTTGTACAACACACTGATGCTTATTTTGAAGTCTGAAACCCAATGCCAAATTGATCAAGGCCGTTCCTGAGAAACAATGATGAATAAAAGTTCAATTTCTGCTTGTTCTTTGTTAAGAAAGCCCTGCATAAATACAGTGCTAAATGAAAGAACATACCAACACACAGATTGATCAAGGGATTCTCAGGTAAAAGTTTATAAGCTTCAAGGTACTTCCTAGCAGCATCTTGATGATGGCTATGTTGGGTAAACTGGTGGCCAGAAATGAGGATAGGAGGCATGCAATCCACAAATTTTCCTTGCATTGAACGAACAATTTTGTCGTGTCTCTTATCTCGGTTTTCCAATCTACAAATGGGAGAAAACCTCTCAAGCCCCGATACTCCAAAAATGACCAAGTACCCGTATCTGACACGTATCCGATACCGATACGTGTCGGATACGTTCGGATACGTATCCGGGAGTATCCTGGAATTTATATTTATTTTTAAATTATAAAAAGGTCGGATACTTACAGGATACGTGTGGGACACGTTGGGGATACGGCGCCATTAGCAAGATACGGACGCGGGATACGGCGTAAACGCAGGATACTCAGCAGATACGTTTTGACACCTCAATAGCTCATTTTAATCCATTTTAAAGCCATTTTTCACTCAAACTATTATTTTAACACCTCAATAGCTCAAAATAACTTTTAAAGATCAATTATAATTTAAACACTAATATTTTATAAAATAAAATAAGCCACTCAAATAATATTATTTCAAATACAAATATAGTAAAGTGAAATATCTTTAGTTATATTTTATATATTTTTATTTTTAATTTAATTTTTTATTGAAGTATCCCCACCGTATCGTATATTGGTTTTCAAAATTTTTCCGTATCCACGTATCCGTGTCGTATCCCGTATCGTATCCCGTATCCGGGCTACATAGGAGAAAACAAGTAAATGATATTTTAAAAGAATAGGGAGCCTATCTAATGTCAGGTTCTTTACATCCACAAATTTACCTCGATATAACCTTGTAGTAGCAATTCCAAGCTGCAACACTCTGTGGATGTTGCTGAACAATGTATTTTACACAATCAAAACCAAGTTTAGGATCTGTGTTGTTGTATGCCATTTCTGTGAACATAAAATTGCTTTATCAGTAAGATAAGCATTTTCCCACCCTAGAACAATAAACTAATATCTTTCTGTTAAATGTTTTTCATATTAAGAGTGGTATTAACGGAAATATCTATGGCTAAAGAAAGAAATAAACAAAAAAACAAAATTCACTTTTTTATTTCAATTTATTGAAACAAGAAAAGTTGGAAGCAACAATTTATTGAAACAAGAGAAGTTTGAGAAGATTAGACAGAGCAGGTTCTGTGTTTACTTTCTAGAAACATCACACGCAACAAATAGAAAAAGGAAGGTAACACGTTATCGTCATTAAACTTGTACTATAAGTGGGAGCAGAAAACACCAAACAAATTACCTGGGGCTCATCATCTGAATCATCACTTAACCAGTCAATTCCAGAGGCCAGTGCCTCGGCCTTTTTTTTCTCTTTCTGAATTGCCTTCTTCTGAAGCAACTTTTTTGCCCTGGAAGCTTTCAACCTAATTTAATAAAACAAGAATTCATTTCACTTTGTCACCAAATGTAGCGATGGTCATGAACATACAACTATGTCCATTATTATAGACTGGCTTACACAACTTTCGAAAATAACTTTTATACTCTAGCAGTATATAATAAATAAATAGATAGTAGAAAAAAATGTGTATGTTGTTACACCAGATTGTGCATGTCAGAGTTGAATATGATATACAATATGTGAGAAACAACACTCACAGATCAGATGATGGAGCAATGGGCCTGAATCCTTGAAATACATTATCCTTTTCTGGACCATTCAGTACCCTAACCCTTTCAACCAGATCTCTTTTCGAGAGGCGCTTTTTTTATTTACCCTACCAGTAAGAACCAATAAGAACGTATTAACTTTCTTATATGATTAGTGTCCTTATTTGATTAGGATTAGGAGTCTAATATTACTTTACTAGTATAAAGGTTAATACTTAGTCAAAAAAACCATATTCATTATTCAAAATCTTTAGTCTCTCTTTTCGCCTTCCTTAAGTTACTGTTTTAACTTGCTGTTTTCAAAATTAACCTTTACCACCAAAAAAAAAGGACACTAATCATGACGACCAAAGGGAAAGAGACGGACTGCTTAAATCTAGTTTTGACAAATATTACCTTCTGTCTAGCAGCTCCAACATGCAGTGACTCACGTATCAAAGGGAGAACTACATCCACAAAGTCATCAAGCATCCCTCTATTCTGAAATATGTTACCCAGCTTCAGTTTTATTCTCACGTCAACCAACCATGTATTTGCCTTTTCAGAATGTGCTTCACTAGAGTCTGCATCTACCTCATATTAAGATCTCCATGAAAGAACATCAATCACAAAGAATGAAAACATTTTTATGAGTACCAGAATCCTTTGGAAGAGACAGCAAGGAAATGGCTTCATCTTCTTTCCCTTCCTCGAGCAGAAGGGAAGCCAAAGTTATGTGTTACGGCCCAGAATGAACAATCAATTGAATTGGATGATGATGAGTCCAACTATGAAGAAGAAGAACTGTCAATACCTCAAGTGAGAGCTAAAAGAAATCGCACTAAGCTCAAGTGGACAAGAGACTATGCTATGACACTCAAATAGGCCCATCTTAATAGGCCCAGTAGTATAGATGATTCTAGTCTATGTATTCCCATTTAATTTCCTTTGAATTCTGTCCTTTGTTTTGTTTTAGTGTCTCAGCTATCATTGGATGCTGAGGATAAGAATGACAGCCGTCCCTAGCTAGCCACAGCTGTCCTTATTTTACAATTTATGTTGCTTTGAATGAAGGGAATGGAATCATTTGGATATTCAAAGAAAGAGTTGTTTGTTTTAATTCTTTTTTAGCATAGAAACGCGTTTCCTTCTCTATTTCCAGTCCTGAAGCTCGAAACCTTCCATTCCTCCTTCATCTCACCAAAAACTTACTCCAATCAGCTATACACAATAATCATCCCTGACATTGGTGCTTTCATTGCACTCTCAACCTCACCGTCACTTTTCCCTTTTCACACAAACCCAAACCCTAATTTCTTCCCCAAATCGCGTCACCATGAGCACACCTCCACCGCCACCCACACCCACCAGCGAAGACATCGCAGCCGCACTAAACCAAATCCTCCAGAACCAACAATCCTTTGAAACCAACCTCAATCAACTAGCTTCTGAGTTCACCACCTTGCGGGCTCGCTTGCTGCCACCCGGGTTTACGCCGCTACACCAGCTCACGGAGCCACCACAGATTTATTGGCCTTCTTCCATCAAGCTTGAGCTGCCACGCTTTGATGGAACCGATGCACTGGGATGGATTTTCAAGGTGACTCAGTTTTTTGATTTTCATAACACACCTGAAGATCAACGTTTGCGCATGGCGACCTTCTACATGGAGGGAGATGCACTTGCTTGGTTCCAATGGATGCACTCAAACGGACAACTGCTGTCATGGACCACCTTCCTTCGCGCTGTCGAGCTTCGTTTCGCTCCGTCTCAATACGAAGACCCTAAAGGTGCGTTGTTTAAGCTTTGTCAAACTAGTTCGGTTAGTGAGTATCAAACTGCATTTGAAACTCTGGCAAATCGCATTACTGGGTTAGGCCCTCAGTTCTATTTGAGCTGTTTCATTTCTGGTCTGAAATCTGAGATTAGGCGTGAAGTTCTAGCCTTTCAACCTATAACTCTGTCTCAAGCTATCAACTTGGCAAAACTACAAGAAGAGAAGCTCAATGATAAATCCATTACTCAACCCAAAATCCTTCCCCTTTCCAGTAACTACCAACAAGCCAAACCATTTTCATTTAAACCCTCTGTCACTTCCACACCCCAAAAACCAGCATCTCAAAACCCTAAACAGCCACCCATTAAACGCTTATCTCCCGCAGAGTTACAATCTCGTCGCGAACAAAATTTATGTTACAATTGCGATGAGAAATTTGTTCCCGGTCATAAATGCAAATGACATTTTCATTTGCTAATAGCAGAACTTGAGGACCCGGACAACCCCACAGAAACCCTAGACAATGTCCTAACCCAACTTGCCTCTTCTTCCACCAAAGAAAATGAACCCACCCCTACCTCACCCCCAGCCCAAATCAGTTTTCACGCCTTAATGGGTCACTCAATACCTCAAACCCTCCGTGTCCTTGGCCATATCAACAACATTGCTGTTATTGTCCTCATTGATAGTGGAAGCACTCAGAATTTCATTCAAGAGAGGGTACCCAAGCAATTAAATCTCACCTTTCAACAAACCAAACCCTTTCAAGTTTTGGTAGGTAATGGTGAGGAGTTATTATGCTCTTTGTTATACCCTAATTTTGTCCGCCTAGGTCGAAACCCTAATTTTCCACAAAAATAAATAGTTTCAGAGGTGTGGCATTATTTTGAAAGGTGAGAAGTGCTATGGGCATGCATTTTTGAGTCTTGAAAGGCATTCCAAAGTTTTTAAAATCACTTTTAGGGTTGGGATGCACTTCGGGGCAAAATTAGGGTATTTTGGTCATTTTACCCAAAAAAGATAATTTCTCAGTAAAAACCACTGTGCAACTTTGGAGGAATTTATTTGGATCAAAATGAGTTGGGTCATATTTTTTATGCGCATGCATTGGTGAATTTTTGCATAAAAAGTCAAACTTCAAAGAAAAGGACAAAATGAGAATTTCCTTCAAGCTGAGGTATCAAATCAATTTTGGGAATGGTGATATCATGGAATTTTGGGCCCAATGATTGATTCCTAGGATATGGCCCAAAGTGGCATGAATAATGAGGAATTATCTAGAAAGGAATAATCAATAATCTTTGGAATTTTGAAAGGTCAAGTATAGTACAACATGACAACTTGCAATTCCACTCACTCTCTCTCCTCAATGCCGCAGCCACTCTCTCATTTCCAGCCCATATTTTGTGCTTCTCCATGCCCTTGATCCACGTCAGTTGTATTCCTAGCCATTGATTAAAATTCTAGATCAAATCCTAGGCTACAACTTAGTGTGAAATGACCTAATTGCCCTCAACAATTTTTGTGCTACAAAAACTCACCCATTTCGCATATGATCAGCCCACTCACACTCATTTGTGCTTTCTCATTGTCCCTAATCCATGTGCATTGTAATCTAGACCCTTGATTCAAATTCTATCTCAAATCTCAATGGTTTGCAAAAGCACAAAGTCTATTATACCCTTAATCTTGCATCTGATATAAAACAAAAAATAGGAGACCATGAAGAGATCATTCTCATTTTACCCTAGCACACAATCAGATCACAATTCCTCTCCTCCTCCCCTCTCAAACCCGAGACCACCTCCCACCATTTCCACCACCAATTCTTCAATTTTCAACCATCCAAACTTCATTATTCTTGATTCCTACACTAGATCCACTTCTAATCTTGTATTATCTTCAAAGTTCATCATCAAATCCTTCAAGATCAAGTGATTTTCGTGGGATTCAAGAGGAGGTTCAAGTGTTCTTGGTTTCTATTTTGATCTTCTTCTTCATTTTAAGAAAGATCTAGAGGTAAGCTCACAAACTCTTGCATTTTCTTTAATTTTCATTATGTAATCTCTCTTCTACTCCTCTTTCCTTCTTGAAAGAAGCTTTGAGGACTCATTTCAAACATTATTGGACAAGGACATTGGGAGCCTTGGGTTTTTGAGATGGGTCCTTGGCCTTGAAGGGAACATTCTTGTGTTTGAATAATTTTCCTTGCATTTCTACACATTTTTCACTAAATTTCATGAAATAAAACCTTGTTTTCCTCTTCTTTTAGCTTCGGCCATGTAGTTTTTTTTTCTTGTTCGTGCATTTCTTTGTTCATATCTTGTGTTGAAGTTGAATTTTTGGTGGGTTTATGTCTTACATAGCCTCGGGTTTGAGGATTAGAGACCTAGGGATTTTTGTTGCTTTTGTTTCTTTGATTTTGTGTTGAAATAAATGATGAAATAACAATTGTTTGAGCATGAAATGTATGCATAGGTCCTAGGGTTTATACTTATGAGCTCATTGATGTGATTTGGTTGCAAGAAATTGATGAAATTGTGCTTGATTTTTCCCATGATTGCATTCGGCCATAGGCCATGTCTTTTGGCCAAATTTTGCTCAAAACTTTGTTATTTTGATCTTGCATTTGTGTGTGCATTTGATTCAATTGTGTTTTTCACTTTTACCATTTCATTAATAATTTACTTTTCACTTTTTACCTTTACTAATTTTCAAAAATTACTTTCTACTCCAAGTAAAATAAATTTACCATTCCACTAACTTTTTACTAAAAGTTTTTACCACTTGCATCTTTGCATAAAAACCTCAAAACATTTTCTCACTTGCATTTCAAACTTTTTCAACTTTATAAAATAAACCCCAAAATACTTTTACCACTTTCAAGACCAAAAACATTTCATCTCATTTCCAAAACACCAAAACCCAAAAACATTTTACCACTTTCTTACTTCCTTTTACCAAAACATTTTCACCCTCATGCATCTTCATTCATCCCTATTTTATGCGACAGTCTCATGCATCCTCTTGTCTACTCATTCATACATTCACTCTTGTATGCTCATGCATTCACATGCTTGCCTAATCATGCCTCATTGCTCACATGTTCATTCACCTAACCTAGACGACTCTATGCCTATGATCAATTGTATTCCTTTGTTCTTGATGCCATTTGAATGTCTTGACTTAATTGTGCACAAACCCTTCTACACAATCATGTGCCCTTATAAGACTACCAACATGTGTAGCATAGAGGCATATGTGCCCCTCTTGAGATTGCTTCCAACTTGTGTAGCAATTCCCCTTCACACACAAACACAATTGTTTTGAGAATTTTGTCTTGCATCTTTGACAATTGAATTCTTTGATTATATTGGCATGCTTAATCTTAGTTAGTGATCTACATGTTTATGACTACTTGATTGTTGAGTATGTTTGGGCTTCATTCATTCATTTTGCATTTGGTTTTGGACATAGAATTCGATTGAAAATGATTTACCTATTCTCTAAAACTCTTTTCCAAAACAATTAATTTTCAAAGTATTTTCAATAAACAAAAATGAGCAAGTAGTGGAGGTCACCCATAACCTTTGTTAGTTTGATCTCTATGAACGCTTTTCAGTTTCACATGAGTACTTAGCGATGATTACCCATAACATTTGTTAGTTTAATCATTCGCTAATGCTCGTCCTACTTCGAAAACCTTTTCGAAAATATAATAAAAGCAAGTTGTTACTAATAGTCAATCAGAGCCTTTGTTCGTCTGACTAGAGGTAACAACTCTTTTTGAGTATTTAGCAGTGATTACCCATAGCCTTTGTTAGTTTAATCATTCGCTAATGCTCGTCCTATTGCGAAAACTCACCAAAAGATAAAAAACAAAAACCTTTCAGAAAAAGACAAAGGAGAACTACGTAAGCTTTGAGTTCTCCATCGCACCGGGAGATACGTAGGAGCGGGTCGTAACCCCCGTCAAGCACTTTTTCTCTAAAAAACCTTTTTTTTTCTCCTTTCTTTCACATAAATAAGATTTTCACCAAGTCTCTTTCAATGCATTTTTTATAATAAGAAGTAGGGAGGCAAGATTAAAGTATTTTCAAACCAACACACTAAAACCACACTTTTAATTAAAGGTTCCCTCTCAGTAGAGAGGATGTGTGGGGTGCTCGTACCTTCCCCACGCATAACCGACCCCCGAACCCAAATCTTCTGTTTTCAAAGGCCAATCGCTTTCCAAAAAAAGGTTTTCCTAATATTTTCCTAAATAAATATTGGTGGCGACTCCGTTGTTTTAAAGAAAGTTGTAAACGAGAACAGTTCTCTCCCAAGGACTTTTTCAGGCGCAACAGCTGGCGACTCCGCTGGAGACAATTTTTTTTTTTTTAAAAAAAACAAACCTTTTTAAAAAAAAAGAGGGTCAAGCCTAATTAATTAAATGTGTGGTTCATGTGATTGATTTGAAAAGCTTTGTTTGTCTCTATTCTTCTTCTTTTTTTTATATACGTTCATGTGCATTCACTTCTTCATCTCTTTCTTTGTGTGCTCTTTGTTTAAAATAGTAGATAGTTGCTTCTTTGCTTATACGCTTAGCTCCTTCATGCATTTCCCCTTCTTATTATGTCCCCTTCTTCTTCGCTCCCTTTCTAAGGTAAGTTCATATATTCCCCAATTCCCTCATGATCCCCTCTTCTCAGCTCCCTTTCTGAGGTAAGTAATGTGTTTGTTGTTGGTACCCTAGGCTAGTTGTATTTGAATGATATTGAACCCTAGGGTAGACAACATGCTATTGTCTGGACTGTCTGGATTTTCATTTGCAGGTGGGGTAGTTTTGAGGAAATGCCCTTCGCACACACACACACTTATACCTTGAGATGATATGTGTTGATAGAAAAAGGCCATAACCCAGGTCTTCTAGGATACCTTAGGATGAGTGGATTCGAGTAGTGGGAGCCCATCAGGACCTTTGTCCGTTTGGCTACTCGCGAAAGTTTCAATCAGAGTTGTGCTCTTCCATGATGCTTCGTACCTAGCAGTTTGCTGCATTTACGGGGATTTTCATGAGAGAGACTGGGGCTCTGATGACCTTTGTGAGGGTGCGAATAGAGCCACATGAAAATTACCTCTAAAGTGCCCTAGATCGTAGGTTCTTCCCCCTTTTAGGTCACAAGGGCTTTCCAAATTGTGTGCTGCATTGTTGCATTCAGTTTAACCAATTTTTCCTTAAAAATTTTCAAAAATCAAAAATATGCTTTTCCTTTTTCAATAAACACCTATATGAGGTGGCATATAGCGTGTAAATTTTCAAACTACCACCTGTGCGAAACCAAAAAGAAAGAACATCATTGCATCTAACATCATCACATCATTGCATCATTTGCATTTCATAAAAACTCCAATTTTGAAAAATCATTCATCATGCATCTAAGCTGTTTGCCGGAATTGTAAAGTAACTTGGAATCGTGTCATAGGCGTGAAAGAAAAAGTATCAATGGGATCAAAAAGCGAAGTGATACTTAATTCAAGGTTTCCGGCTGTCAAGAGAATAGATATAGAGAGTTTGAAGGGATTTGTTGCCTTGATGGGGCCTGAAGAGAGGGATTTGTTCGGGAAGGCTTATGGTAATCTCCTCAGATTGTTACAATTGGACGTTCAAGAGAGTGCTATCATGGCTCTGAGCCGATTCTATGATCCAGAAATCCGGTGCTTCCTCTTCAAAGATTTTCAGCTATCACCAACCCTCGAGGAATATGAACAGATCCTGGGGTTTTCTAGGCCAAAGTCAGCATCTTACCAGTATCAGAAACATCGGTACACAGATCAGAAGTTTTCTCAGTTTTTGCAAGTCAGTGTGAGGGAATTAGTGCTTCACAAAGAAAGGAAGAATCGCCTCATGGGTTTTCAACTAAGCTATTTCGAGAGTTTATTGACAGCTCATGCTCAAGCTAGCAAATGGGGTCTTTTCAAGCAGTTTTTAGCCCTCATTATTTTCGGGATTGTCCTTTTCCCACAATTCGAGAGCTTCATTGATGAGAATGCCATTGGGCTCTTTTTAGCTTTCATCAGCAAAGATAACCCAATCAATCCCGTGCCAGCAGTTCTTGCAGATACTTACTATTCCTACACTCATCACCGTGCGTTAGGGAAGAAGAAAATTGTTTGCTCCCTCCATGTCTTGTACGCTTGGCTTCTTAATCATGTCATCACTCACCAGAAGAAAGCTACGGATTTGGTAAACTATGCCTTGAGTTGCGAGGTAGAAGCTAGAAGTGCGCAAGAATGGGTACATGCCTTGGGGGATCTCAATGCTCTTAAAATCAATTGGTTCACTTACTCGTGTTGGAAGGATAGGTCTTCAATACTGTTCCAATGCGGCAATTTCCAGAATGTGCCCGTGATGGGAACCCAAGGTTATATCAATTACAATCCTTCTCTCACAATCAGACAACTTGGGTATCCCATGAAGAATGCACCCACTCAGGACATGTTGATCCCTGTCTTTCTTGACAAGGAAGATTCCAAGAACCAAGCTCTGCTTCAGAAAATTGCAAAAGCCTGGGAGAATCCGGTGTATAAGGATAAGGATGAGATCACCAAGAAGACTAGTGAGATCTCTTTCTATCAATGGCTTCACGAGAGAATGCAAGATGCTAGTATTCCTCATCAGGGTGTGCTGTCAGTTGAAAAGGAAGTACCGGAGCCTAATGCCCCAATCGTCAAAGAATTGAGTGAGGTCAAGTCTACCTTGTCTAAGGTAGAAGAAGAAAAGAAAGCCTTGCAAGGCAAGTTGGGGAAAGTAATGGCTGAGAAAAAAAGCTAGAGGGTGAGAATAAGCGGAAGGCAGAAGCTCTTGAAGAGGCTAACGAGAGACTCAAAAAAGAAGAAGAAAGCAAACAAGAGATGAAGAAATATTTGAAGGGTGCCAAAGATGAATTGAAGAGATCTAATGCAAAGACGGGTGAAGCCATGGCAGAAGCAAATGAGTGGAGAGAATTATGCAAGAAGTCTCTGGCAAGTGAGAGAGCTGCAAAGAAGTCCCTGACTGAATCAAGACAAGAATCTCACCTAGTGATGGAATTGAGAAGGCAATTGAGAAGCATTGAGCAAGAAAGGGTATCCATGGAAGGAATTCTCAAGGAGTATCAGCAAGCTTTGATAGACGAGCGGGAAATATCTGAGGAAGTGAAAATGGACCTTCGCTGTGTAGAAGGAGCTTACAGGCAGGTCCGAGCGAAGAGTCAACACTGGCACGAGCGCTTCATGGCCTTAATTGGAAAGATAGAAGACCAAGAAATTGTCAAGGATCTGAGGGAGGACATCCAATTCTGGAAGAGCAAGTTCTCCAAGTTGGCATGGTTGGCGAATCAGGCAGTGAAAGATATCCCCAAAAGGTTAAGGAGGGCTGAAGCTGAGATGTTGCCTTTCAATACTCCGGTACAAGTATATGATTTTGTGAAGTTCTGCGAGGCTCTGACAAAGTAACTCATGGACCAGGCAAGAGAAGCTGGCAACTGACAGAAGAGAGAAATGGCTGCTCAAACTTAGAGGAAGGACCCCTAGCCAGAGGAGGATGATCATTGGGGATCTCAGTCAGAATTTCATAAGTGCTGGTGTGCTGTACCCTGACCAGGTCAATGCTGTTGAAGAGGAATCAAGTGCAAGTGGCGGTGCTGCTGGTTTGGTGCGCCGTTGTGCTACATTAGAAGAACTGCAGAACTGGGAGTCCATGGACTTTCCCGTGATTCTTAATTTAGAGTAATGCTTCATTGTAATGCAAATCCCTCGGCTCTGCCCAAGGCCTTGGGATATTTTCATTCGGGCGTGCATGTTTTATCAAACTTCATCAATCAACAAAGTTTTATTTTGAATAAAATTCTCTTTGTTCATCTTTCCATTGCGTGTCTCTGCTTTATTTTCATCCGTCACTTAATTTCGATGCAGATCAAATAAAATTCTTGATGATAACAACGCCCACAATTCATACTTTGATTTTGATTACCCGGTTAACCAAACCGAGGGAGATGTTGAGAATGATTGGGATACTCCTCCGGAGATTATGAGAATGATAGAACAAGAAGAGAAGATCATTGAGCCGCATGGGGAGCCCACAGAAATGGTTAATTTGGGTACCGAGGAAAACAGGAAAGAAATCAAAGTTGGTACAGCGATGGAGAACAGTGAGCGAGAGAGGCTAATTCAGCTCTTGCGGGATTATATGGATGTATTCGCTTGGTCGTACCAAGACATGTCAGGGTTGAACATAGACATTGTTGAGCATAGACTGCCTGTAAAACCAGAATGTCCTCCAATGAAGCAAAAGTTGAGGCGGATGAAGCCTGAGATGTCTCTGAAGATTAGAGATGAAGTCAAGAAACAGTTTGATGCAGGGTTTTTGGCTGTGGCAAAATATCCTGAGTGGGTAGCAAACATCGTTCCGGTCCCCAAGAAAGATGGCAAGGTTCGAATGTGCGTCGACTACCGTGATCTAAAGAAAGCAAGCCCTAAAGATGATTTTCCCCTACCTCACATCGACGTTTTGGTGGACAGCACTGCGCAACACTCAATGTTCTCCTTTATGGACGGTTATTCAGGCTATAACCAGATCAATATGGCTCTAGAGGATATGGAGAAAACCACCTTCATAACCCTTTGGGGTACATTCTGCTACAAGGTCATGCCTTTCGGATTGAAAAATGCCGGGGCAACGTATCAAAGAGCAATGGTAACTTTGTTCCATGACGTGATGCATAAAGAAATTGAGGTGTATGTCGACGATATGATTGCTAAGTCCAAGACCGATGAAGAGCATGTCATTAACCTGCAGAAGCTGTTTGAACGTCTCAGAAAGTATAAACTCAGGTTGAATCCCGCCAAGTGTACATTTGGGGTTAGGTCAGGGAAGTTGTTGGGCTTCATGGTTAGCCAAAAGAGAATAGAGGTGGACCCAGACAAGGTGTGAGCCATCCTTGAAATGCCAACACCAAGAACGGAGAAAGAAGTACGTGGTTTTCTGGGGAGACTGAATTACATCTCTCGATTCATCTTCCAGCTAACCGCAACTTGCGAGCCAATTTTTAAACTGCTGTGCAAGAATCAGGAGGTGGGGTGGAATGATCAATGCCAATAAGCCTTTGAGAAGATCAAGGTGTACCTACAGAACCCTCCTGTCCTAATGCCACCTGTGCCGGGCAGACCTCTCATTCTATATCTCACAGTGCTGGACAATTCAATGGGTTGCGTGCTGGGGCAACACGACAAGTCAGGAAAGAAAGAACATGCAATATATTACCTGAGCAAGAAGTTCACAGATTGCGAGACCAGGTATTCACCATTAGAAAAGACTTGTTGCGCCTTGGCCTGGGCTGCGCACCGGTTAAGACAATATATGCTGAGTCACACTACATGGTTGGTATCCAAAATGGATCCAATCAAGTACATCTTTGAGAAACTTGCGCTCATAGGTAGAATTGCTCGCTGGCAAATGCTTCTGTCAGAGTATGACCTCGTGTATGTAACTCAGAAAGCAATCAAAGGTAGCACATTAGCAGACTAGCTGGCACAGCAACCCGTTGAAGATTATCAGTCCATGCAATGTGAATTCCCTGATGAGGACATTATGGCTTTATTTGACGAAGGCAAATCCCAGGAGGATGAAAGATGGAGAGTGCTGTTTGACGGTGCCTCTAATATGTGGGGACACGGGGCTAGAGCAGTGTTGATCTCTCCTGATAATCGGTTCATACCATTCACTGCAAGGCTAAGTTTCTACATAACAAATAATATCGCAGAGTATGAAGCGTGTATCTTGGGCATAAAGGCAGCTTTAGATTGGAAAGTCAAAAGGCTCGACGTGTATGGGGATTCAGCTCTGGTTATCCATCAAGTGAAAGGTGAATGGGAAACAAGAAACCCTGATTTGATCCCCTACCGTGATTACATTCAAGAGCTAATCAAGCCTTTTGAGAAAATCACATTCCAGCACATATCTCGCAATGAGAATCAATTGGCTGACGCCTTAGCAACTCTGTCTTCTATGTTCAACGTCAATTGTGATAAGAACTTGACAACTGTCAGAATCCAACACAGAGATCGATCTGCTTATGACTGCTGCCTGGCAATTGAAGAAGAATCCGGCAGTCAACCTTGGTACCATGACATTAAGCAATACCTCACCAGCAAAGAATACCCTCCCGGTGCTACGGAAAATGATAAGAGAACACTTCGGAGACTGTCAGCGGGTTTCTTCTTGAGTGGAGACGTCCTTTACAAGAGAAACCATGAGTTGGTCCTCCTCAGATGTGTAACAAAAGAGGAATCAGTAAAGATAATGCAAGATGTTCATGAGGGTTCATTCGGAGTTCATGCCAGTGGGCACACAATGGCTAGAAAGATCCTGAGAGCTGGATATTATTGGCCGCAGATGGAGTCTGATTGTTACAATTTTGTCAGAAAATGCCATAAGTGCCAAATTTATGCAGATCACATCCATGTACCGCCGACTTCTCTGAATGTCTTGAGTGCGCCTTGGCCATTCTCTATGTGGGGCATGGACATCATTGGTCCCATTGAACCCAAAGCTTCAAATGGTCACCGTTTCATCCTTGTTGCTATCGACTACTTCACTAAGTGGGTGGAGGCTGCTTCATATCCCAATGTGACGAGTTCAGTGATTGCAAAATTCATCAGGAAAGATCTAATCTGTCGTTATGGTCTGCCAAACAAGATAATTACAGACAACAGCAGTAATTTGAACAGCAGAATGATAAAGGACTTATGTAAGGACTTCAAAATCCAGCATCACAACTCTTCTCCCTACCGCCCGAAGATGAATGGGGCAGTTGAAACAGCTAACAAAAACATTAAGAGAATAGTGCAGAAGATGGTAGTGACTTACAAGGACTGGCATGAGATGCTCCCCTTCGCCTTGCATGGGTACAGGACCTCGGTGCGTACATCTACAGGGGCAACCCCCTACTCACTGGTTTATGGGACAGAAGCTGTACTCCCCATTGAAGTGGAAATACCCTCGTTGCGGGTATTGATGAAGACCAAATTAGAAGAAGCAGAGTGGGTTCGATCCCATTTTGACCAACTGAATCTCATTGACGAGAAGAGGGTAGTTGCTATGTGCCATAGACAACTGTATCAACAGAGGATGATGAGGGCTTTCGACAAGAAAATCCGGCCCAGAGAATTCCAAGAAGGAGACCTCGTACTCAAGCAGATCTTGCCGATCCAAACAGATCCCAGGGGCAAGTGGGCTCCCAAGTACGAAGGACCTTATGTGGTGAAGAAGGCATTCTCCGGAGGAGCGTTGATTCTTGCAAACATGGATGGAGATGAAATCCCAAACCCGGTCAACTCAAATGTGGTAAAGAAGTACTATGCCTAGAAAAATAAACAGAAAAAAGAGAAAGATAAGCCAAGTAAAAATAAGCTCGCTAGGTTGAAAACCCTTAAAGGGAGGCCTAGGCAAAATCAGAGCGACCCGGTGGATTGAAAACCCGCAAAGGGCGATCCAGGCAAAAATTAGGGTCAGAAAACTTGGGCTTGAAAAAAAAAGAAAAGGCAATCAGCACTCCCGGAGGTTTGGATAAGGGGATGATCAAGATCATGAGTATAAACGATGGGCGCCGTTACTTCAAGGATAGAATCGCAGGATCTGTTCCTTTTTCTTGTATATTTTTTTTAGTTTAAAAGAAAATTGAAATGTACTTTCAATTGGCGTGACATTCTGCACGACCAGTTTCCAATCGATAAAAGTTCAACTTTTTTTCATATGCTTGCTTTTCGTGTCTTTTTTTCAACTCCATCAGCACAGAGTTAGTGAACTCCCACCGAGTTAGTGAACTCCCACCGAGTTAGTGAACTCCTTCCATAGATCACAACATCGTGTACGAGCGCGCGATGGATCCATCCGACTTCGTTAAGCCTTTCTGATTAGTTGTGTCAGCCTAAGGCATAGCGTAAATCCATTGATCGAATCAGTTCCGGACCTGATATTGATCGGCCGCTCGAAAAGGCCCCCCAAGTGCTCGGACTCGAGGGTCCGTTAGAAGGTTTTAGGCAACCTCCGAATTCCCCTAGAGCTCGGACTCGAAAGAATCCGTTAGAAGGTTTTAGGTAGCCTCCGAATTTCCCAATTTACAGTATTTCTTGCTTACTGCTTTTTACTAATTTCTGTTTTCCCGTCAAAGCAACAAGTGTTGGCTCTCTCTCTAAAACAAAAAAAAAAAAACAGCAAAAAAAGGGAAAAGGAAAATTTGGGTTTCTCTAGGAAGACAAAATTGGAATAATTTCTGAATTCTTTATCTCTATTTTGCCTCGGAATATGTTTCGGCCAATTCATATTCCTTGTCAAAATCCAAATAAAGAGGGGCAGCTGTTATACCCTAATTTTGTCCGCCTAGGTCGAAACCCTAATTTTCCACAAAAATAAATAGTTTCAGAGGTGTGGCATTATTTTGAAAGGTTATAAGTGCTATGGGCATGCATTTTTGAGTCTTGAAAGGCATTCCAAAGTTTTTAAAATCATTTTTAGGGTTGGGATGCACTTCGGGGCAAAATTAGGGTTTTTTGGGCAAAAAGGGTATTTTGGTCATTTTACCCAAAAAAGATAATTTCTGAGTAAAAACCACTGTGCAACTTTGGAGGAATTTATTTGGATCAAAATGAGTTGGGTCATATTTTATATGCGCATGCATTGGTGAATTTTTGCATAAAAAGTCAAACTTCAAAGAAAATGGCAAAATGAGAATTTCCTTCAAGGTGAGGTATCAAATCAATTTTGGGAATGGTGATATCACGTAATTTTGGGCCCAATGATTGATTCCTAGGATATGGCCCAAAGTTGCATGAATAATGAGGAATTATCTAGAAAGGAATAATCAATAATCTTTGGAATTTTGAAAGGTCAAGTATAGTACAACATGACAACTTGCAATTCCACTCACTCTCTCTCCTCAATGCCGCAGCCACTCTCTCATTTCCAGCCCATATTTTGTGCTTCTCCATGCCCTTGATCCACGTCAGTTGTATTCCTAGCCATTGATTAAAATTCTAGATCAAATCCTAGGCTACAACTTAGTGTGAAATGACCTAATTGCCCTCAACAATTTTTGTGCTACAAAAACTCACCCATTTTGCATATGATCAGCCCACTCTCACTCATTTGTGCTTTCTCATTGTCCCTAATCCATGTGCATTGCAATCTAGACCCTTGATTCAAATTCTATCTCAAATCTCAATGGTTTGCAAAATCACAAAGTCTATTATACCCTTAATCTTGCATCTGATATAAAACCAAAAATAGGAGACCATGAAGAGATCATTCTCATTTTACCCTAGCACACAATCAGATCACAATTCCTCTCCTCCTCCCCTCTCAAACCCGAGACCACCTCCCACCATTTCCACCACCAATTCTTCAATTTTCAACCATCCAAACTTCATTATTCTTGATTCCTACACTAGATCCACTTCTAATCTTGCATTATCTTCAAAGTTCATCATCAAATCCTTCAAGATCAAGTGATTTTCGTGGGATTCAAGAGGAGGTTCAAGTGTTCTTGGTTTCTATTTTGATCGTCTTCTTCATTTCAAGCAAGATCTAGAGGTAAGCTCACAAACTCTTGCATTTTCTTTAATTTTCATTATGTAATCTCTCTTCTACTCCTCTTTCCTTCTTGAAAGAAGCTTTGAGGACTCATTTCAAACATTATTGGACAAGGACATTGGGAGCCTTGGGTGTATGAGATGGGTCCTTGGCCTTGAAGGGAAGATTCTTGTGTTTGAATAATTTTCCTTGTATTTCTACACATTTTTCACTAAATTTCATGAAATAAAACCTTGTTTTCCTCTTCTTTTAGCTTCGGCCATGTAGTTTTTTTTTTCTTGTTCATGCATTTCTTTGTTCATATCTTGTGTTGAAGTTGAATTTTTGGTGGGTTTATGTCTTAAATAGCCTCGGGTTTGAGGATTAGAGACCTAGGGATTTTTGTTGCTTTTGTTTCTTTGATTTTGTGTTGAAATAAATGATGAAATAACAATTGTTTGAGCATGAAATGTATGCATAGGTCCTAGGGTTTATATTTATGAGCTCATTGATGTGATTTGGTTGCAAGAAATTGATGAAATTGTGCTTGATTTTGCCCATGATTGCATTCGGCCATAGGCCATGTCTTTTGGCCAAATTTTGCTCAAAACTTTGTTATTTTGATCTTGCATTTGTGTGTGCATTTGATTCAATTGTGTTTTTCACTTTTACCATTTCATTAATAATTTACTTTTCACTTTTTACCTTTACTAATTTTCAAAAATTACTTTCTACTCCAAGTAAAATAAATTTACCATTCCACTAACTTTTTACTAAAAGTTTTTACCACTTGCATCTTTGCATAAAAACCTCAAAACATTTTCTCACTTGCATTTCAAACTTTTTCAACTTTATAAAATAAACCCCAAAATACTTTTACCACTTTCAAGACCAAAAACATTTCATCTCATTTCCAAAACACCAAAACCCAAAAACATTTTACCACTTTCTTACTTAAACCTTTTACCAAAACATTTTCACCCTCATGCATCTTCATTCATCCCTATTTTATGCGACAGTCTCATGCATCCTCTTGTCTACTCATTCATACATTCACTCTTGTATGCTCATGCATTCACATGCTTGCCTAATCATGCCTCATTGCTCACATGTTCATTCACCTAACCTAGAATACTCTATGCCTATGATCAATTGTATTCCTTTGTTCTTGATGCCATTTGAATGTCTTGACTTAATTGTGCACAAACCCTTCTACACAATCATGTGCCCTTATAAGACTACCAACATGTGTAGCATAGAGGCATATGTGCCCCTCTTGAGATTGCTTCCAACTTGTGTAGCAATTCCCCTTCACACACAAACACAATTGTTTTGAGAATTTTGTCTTGCATCTTTGACAATTGAATTCTTTGATTATATTGGCATGCTTAATCTTAGTTAGTGATCTACATGTTTATGACTGCTTGATTGTTGAGTATGTTTGGGCTTCATTCATTCATTTTGCATTTGGTTTTGGACATAGAATTCGATTGAAAATGATTTACCTATTCTCTAAAACTCTTTTCCAAACCAATTAATTTTCAAAGTATTTTCAATAAACAAAAATGAGCAAGTAGTGGAGGTCACCCATAACCTTTGTTAGTTTGATCTCTATGAACGCTCTTCAATTTCACATGAGTACTTAGCGATGATTACCCATAACCTTTGTTAGTTTAATCATTCGCTAATGCTCGTCCTACTTCGAAAACCTTTTCGAAAATATAATAAAAGCAAGTTGTTACTAATAGTCAATCAGAGCCTTTGTTCGTCTGACTAGAGGTAACAACTCTTTTTGAGTATTTAGCAGTGATTACCCATACCCTTTGATAGTTTAATCATTCGCTAATGCTCGTCCTATTGCGAAAACTCACCAAAAGATAAAAAACAAAAACCTTTCAGAAAAAGACAAAGGAGAACTACGTAAGCTTTGAGTTCTCCATCGCACCGGGAGATACGTAGGAGCGGGTCGTAACCCTCGTCAAGCACTTTTTCTCTAAAAAACCTTTTTTTTCTCCTTTCTTTCACATAAATAAGATTTTTACCAAGTCTCTTTCAATGCATTTTTTTAATAAGAAGTATGGAGGCAAGATTAAAGTATTTTCAAACCAACACACTAAAACCACACTTTTAATTAAAGGTTCCCTCTCAGTAGAGAGGATGTGTGGGGTGCTCGTACCTTCCCCACGCATAACCGACCCCCGAACCCAAATCTTCAGTTTTCAAAGGCCAATCGCTTTCCAAAAAAAGGTTTTCCTAATATTTTCCTAAATAAATATTGGTGGCGACTCCGTTGTTTTTAAGAAAGTTGTAAACGAGAACAGTTCTCTCCCAAGGACTTTTTCGGGCGCAACACTCTTTCATTTGCCCTAATATTGCTCTGGTTATGGATGGTCATGAATTTGTGGTTGACCTATTTGTTTTGCCTATTAGTGGTACTGAGATGGTTTTGGGTGTCCAATGGCTCAAATCCTTGGGGCCGGTTCTAACTGATTATACTATGTTGTCAATGAAGTTTGTGAAAGAGGGCAAGATCATTGAAATTTCAGCTGTGCCTCATTTACACCCTCAAGCAGCATCACTCCATCAGTTAAGAAGAATGGTAGCTACTGATTCTATTGATACATACTGCAGTTCCAACTTGTTCAAACTACACCACCTCACTCACCCACCAGTAACACTCAACCTGAACTTACTAATCTGCTCACAGAATTTCACTCACTGTTTGAACCACCTACTACACTACCACCTGCCCGTACCATTAATCACCACATCCCTCTCATTGAAGGAGCCAACGCAGTCAATATACGGCCTTACTGATACCCCCAATTTCAGAAATTGGAAATAGAGAATCAAATTCGTGATATGCTTCAACAAGGACTAATTCAACACAACTCAAGTGCCTTCTCTTCCCCTGTTTTACTAGTCAGAAAAAAAGATGGTAATTGGCGTTTTTGTGTAGATTACAGAGCACTAAACGCCATCACAGTCAAAGATCGGTTTCCTATTCCTTCCATAGAGGAACTCCTTGATGAACTCTATGGAACAAATTTTTTTTCTAAACTTGATTTTTGCTCTGGCTATCACCAAATTCGTATGGACCCCAATGATATTCATAAAACTGCTTTTCGAACTCATCAAGGTCACTACGAATTTTTGGTGATGCCCTTCGGGCTTTGTAATGCCCCTTCATCCTTTCAAGCTACTATGAACTTGATTTTTGCTCCATACTTATGCAAATTTGTCATTGTGTTCTTTGACGACATTTTAGTGTACAACAGGACTATGGAGGAACATTTACAGCACTTACAGACTGTTTTTAACTGCTTGTTACAGCACCAGTTTTTCTTAAAACAGTCCAAATGTGTTTTTGCGCAGCCTTCCATCAATTATTTGGGTCATGTAGTTTCTTCCCAAGGTGTGGCACCAGATGCAGAGAAGATTTCTGCAATGACAGCTTGGCCGGTTCCAACTACAGTCAAGCAACTTCGGGGTTTTCTTGGATTAACTGGGTTCTACCGGAAGTTCGTTCGCCACTATGCTTCTATTGCTCAGCCTTTAACTGAACTTCTCAAAAAGGACAGCTTCACTTGGACAGAAGCAGCAGTTGCTGCCTTTGAGAAACTGAAACTGGCCATGACTCAGGCGCCAGTCTTAGCGTTGCCGGACTTCACTCAAGACTTTGGTATTGAAACCGATGCGTCAGGCCTCGGTATGGGTGCAGTATTGATTCAGAATGGCCATCCAATCTCCTATTTTAGCAAGAAATTTTGCCCCAAGCTGCTGAATTCATCTACTTATGTGCGGGAATTATGTGCAATTACTTCAGCTGTGAAGAAATGGCGTACCTATCTCTTAGGGCGCACGTTTGTAATCTACACGGATCAGCGGAGCCTACGGGAACTTATGACTCAAATAATTCAAACTCCGGAACAACAATTCTATTTATCCAAGCTTTTGGGGTACTCTTATGACATTGTCTACAAACCGAGTGCCCAAAATCGAGTGGCAGACGCTCTCTCTCGTGTTCATGAGTCACCAGCAACTTGTTATGCTCTCACAATACCTCATTGCACTCTCTTAGATAGATTGAAGGCAATTATAGCTGCTGATCCTGGTGCACAGAAGCTAACATATGACATACAGCAGCACCCAGAGGATTTTCCAGACTATCAAGTAAAGGACAACCTCATCTTTTACAAAACTAAATTGTTTGTACCAGATTCTTCTGAAATTAAAACCATGCTACTTGAAGAATTTCATGCTTCTCAATTGGGGGATCATAGTGGGATTCAAAAGACTTATGGGAGATTGAAAGAGAATGTCTTTTGGATTGGAATGAAAAAAGATGTCACTGTGTTTGTCAATGCTTGCTCAACTTGCCAACAAACAAAAACACCCACTCACTTACCATATGGCCTTCTCCAACCTTTACCCATTCCTACTAATGTATGGGAAGACATCTCTCTAGACTTTATTACTGGACTCCCTTCATTCCAAACATTTACCACCATTCTAGTTGTCGTTGATAGGTTCTCTAAGGCTGTCCATTTTGGAAAATTACCCACTAATTTCACTGCTGTATCCGTGGCTGATTTGTTTGCTTCTATGGTTTGTAAATTGCATGGCATGCCTAAAAGTATTGTTTCCGATAGAGACCCTGTTTTTCTGAGTCATTTTTGGCAAGAGTTGTTTCGTTTGAGTGGTACCAAATTGCGTATGTCATCTGCTTACCACCCTCAGAGTGATGGGCAAACTGAAATTGTTAACAAGGCTTTACAACAATACCTCCGCTGTTTTGTATTCGATCAACCAAGTAAATGGGGGAAATTGCTTCATTGGGCTGAATGGCATTACAACACTACTACTCAGTCTTCCACAGACCTCACCCCCTTTGAAATTGTTTATGGCAAGCCTCCACCAACCCTTGTTCAGTATGTTTCTGGAAGCACTAAGATTGAAGCTGTTGAGGCTACTTTGGCTGATAGAGAGACTGTTTTGGAAGCTCTGCGTAACAAGTTACTGAAAGCTCAGCAAAAAATGAAATTATATGCTGATAAAAAACGAGTTCCCCACCCCTTTCAAGTTGGCGACTTAGTTTTTGTCAAGCTCAGACCTCACAGGCAGCGTTCATTGGGTATCCAGAGGACTCACAAGTTGAGCAAACGCTACTATGGACCCTTCAAATTACTCAAAACTGTTGGAGAAGTAGCATTTGAAGTAGATTTGCCTGCCCAAAGCAAAATACACAGGATTCTGCATGTATCACAGTTGAAACCATGCAAGGATATGACTGCTAAACCTCTGCAACTGCCTCCTACTGCTGTCAATAACTCTCCAATCATCATCCCTGCTGCTGTTCTGGCCACACGGAACACTGACAGTACCCAAGAAGTTCTAGTCCAATGGGAGGGCCTTTATCCGGAAGATGATACCTGGAAGAATTTGCAAGAATTGAAGCTGAACTATCCATCTTTACACCTTGAGGACAAGGTGTTTGTGCAGGAAGAGCAAGTTGTTACGGCCCAGAATGAACAATCAATTGAATTGGATGATGATGAGTCCAACTATGAAGAAGAAGAACTGCCAATACCTCAAGTGAGAGCTAAAAGAAATCGCACTAAGCCCAAGTGGACAAGAGACTATGCTATGACACTCAAATAGGCCCATCTTAAAAGGCCCAGTAGTATAGATGATTCTAGTCTATGTATTCCCATTTAATTTCCTTTGAATTCTGTCCTTTATTTTGTTTTAGTGTCTCAGCTATCATTGGATGCTGAGGATAAGAATGACAGCTGTCCCTAGCTAGCCACAGCTGTCCTTATTTTACTATTTATGTTGCTTTGAATGAAGGGAATGGAATCATCTGAATATTCAAAGAAAGAGTTGTTTGTTTTAATTCTTTTTTAGTATAGAAACGCGTTTCCTTCTCTATTTCCAGTCCTGAAGCTCAAAACCTTTCATTCCTCCTTCATCTCACCGAAAACTTACTCCAATCAGCTATACACAATAATCATCCCTGACATTATGCGTGCATCAACATCATTTGGTAGTGTTTCTAGGGCTGAAACAATATCTTCATTAGCAACTAAAAAATATGAAAAATACAAATGCAAGTGAAAAAAACAAAGACCTAACCAAGAAAAATAATAATAAAAAATCAATGGGTGATGCATCACCAGCACATGATGTAAATTGCAATACACTACAGCCATTTATTGTAAAACTACAAATATGGGTCAATAGAGATAAAGAAAGTCATACACATATGTACTAAAAAGCTTGGGTAAATCACGCCTCTTTGAGCTTGAGCTAACCATTGGGGTTGAATTCGGGTTACAGCCTAAATTTGAAGATTTTAAGATCGCATCAGAGAGTATCCTAGATCTATTATCTGGTCATCTTTATTTGTCCACGTACTAGATCTCTATTCTTAGGCAAGAAGGGTGTTGTTATTTGGCCACCGTCATTTTCCCACTCTCCAAACGTCTAGTTCTATGCGTGAGGGAGTATAGTAAAATCCTACGTCGACTAGAGATATATGACCAAAGTAGTCCTTATAAGCTTATACAATCCTCACCTCAATGTCATGGATAATTCAAAAAGTTCAGTGTTGAATGTGTGTTAGGACTACAAATTGTTGCAGGATAATTCTACTACTAAACACGATACGATGTGCATAATTACTAGACTGTACAATAATTACGTGGCCCATGGGCCATGGGTTGTTAATTAACTACTTGTAATGGTGCACTACAAATAGTGATTCAGGTATATGTGATATGCATAAGTGAGTAATAATACCCTCTCTCTCACTTTTCCTCTTTTTTCGTATGTGTGAATGATCTCATTTATTGAGTGTGTTTTAACATTGAGCTGGCTTTATAGGACTGAGATAGGCTTAAATCCCAAATTCTAAGAGAAACATTCATTTTAGAAGCTTGAGCACCGCTGGAATGCTTGCAAATAAAAATAAGATCATTTCATGTATTGAAAAACAAGAGGGAAGTGGTTCTCGTGAAGTATCACTTGCATCAATTCCATTCATATAATAAATATAAATCCTCGCCTTTGTAAAAAAAGTCAATTGCTTGTAACCTTTCTCCCAAGGATCGATAACACCTAGCAATTTTCATATACAGAAGACCCTGTAAAAAAAATTCAATTTGAATATCCGGAATGAGCCAAAAATAATAAATAAATAAATAAATAAATAAAATAGAATCATAAACAGTAATTTATTTCACTTAATTCATATAAGCAACATGATTCCTCAAACGTACCCTCCAGCCCTCTAACAGACTGCATGCATCAATAATTAGATTGGGTAGCAATAAATTGGAAAAACAAAATGAAACAGACAACCTAAAAATTCCTGATATTAATGACTTGGAATTAATAAATAGGGGAGAGCAAAATTATTTCGTTGAAATTGATCTTAATAGTTGTTTTACATAACATTGACCTTCATATCTGTTTATATGAAGATTATGATATGATGACTAAATGATCCACATATTCCCTGAGACCTATAAAATATTTATAAATACTATCACTGCCCATCACATGACAGCGTACAGTGGCTTTCAACTTATAAAAAATATAAAAAAAATCTTTACGGGATTGTAAGTTTCAATAATTACAGCTTAATATGAATCAAATGCTTAGCTTTTAAAACTATCAGTTTGGTTCCTAATAGAACCAAATATCAGGAACCAAACTGATACTAGGTTGTAAAAGTTAGGGACTTGATTGATATTGTAAAAATTGGGGACTTAACGTGACATCGAGAATTTGAGGAACTAAACTAAATAGCATTTGAAAATGTCGGGGAATAATTAGGAATATTGTTAATGTAGGATACTAAACTGACATTTTCTAAAATTTGAGGGACTAAATTGGCTATTATTTCATTATTATTTGTTTCTTGATTTCCTTACTTATTTTTGATTGAGTTTATTTAGGATCAAGTTATTATCAATAATATTCAAATTTCAAAGTTCTTATTATTTTCTCTCATTCTTTTATGTGAACTCCCAACTCTTCAACATGATATCTAGAGCTTGGTTCGGTCCTCCATATCCTGCCTCCTCATTATTCCGCCGTCGAGTTCCCAAAAGTTTGGGAATGTATTAATAGTTCAATTATAATAGTTTCTCATTTCCGGCGTGATCACCTTCTTTCCAGTTTGGCACTTCTTTATCGTTACCCTTCCTGGCATCATTTTTGGTAGCTTTTGGTCTTTTGCCTGAACTTACACCTCATTTTTCGACAACCTTTGGTGTGGCTGCCACCACTACCGAGACCACAGCCCCCAAACTGACAGACCCCCAGAGGTAGGTCTCAAAAGGCCCATGGACGGGCCTTCACGCGTCCTTCGTCTCCAGCAAGTTTTCAACTGCGCTGTAGGTCGCCATCCAAACGGCGACGCGTCCAACTACCTTTCCGACTGGTTCTCACTGCACTAAACTCGCCTTGGCCTGTTGGTTCCAAATCTACTTCATGGTTTTCCTCTCCCTTGACCGATCGTGACTTCCTATTGTTATAACCTCAAATTACTGCTCTTTTTATTGCTGCTACTTCGTCTTTTGTGTGTTTTCTAAGCATTGTGTTTCTATTGTTGATTGCTAAATCTTATCGGTGCTTCCAAGTTCCAACGGTTTCTTGTCCGCTTCCTCGATGCTCTAGCCTTTGTCTTCGTCCTAGATGCATTGGCCAGTCTTCATCCTAGCCACTTTGGCCTCAGCTTTCCTCCTAGATGCATTGGTCAGTCTTCGTCCTAGCCACTTTGGCCTCAGCTTTCAAAGGTCTCCGATATTATTAGTTTGAAGCTAGAAGCTTTCAAATGCGTTTTGAGAACAGACTTGCATTGTTTGATTGCTTGCCATGGATTTCTCACAAGCTCTTTTATAACAATTCTCTCTAGCTTCTCAAACACCCCACACTTGTCTTCCCAATCACTGTTTTTGATGTAGCTCAATTTTTGTCTGGTTTTCTACTTATTTTTTATCCCTAGAGTAATGCATTGTTTTCTTGTAACAAGGTAAAGCTTAGTAAACTTTAACATGAGGGGGAATGTTAGAATATAAAATAATATCCCATAATATAAAGATATTATGCTAGAATATCTTGGTTGATCTCCTAAGATTAGCTTTCAATCTTAGTGTATCTTATCTTAGACTATATCCTAGGATTAATTTCCATATTTCGTATTTATTCTTGTAATTTGTTTCTTGATTTTCATATTTATTTAGGATTAAGTTTATGTATTTCTATAGATAGGGATTATTGCTTAGTCTTTTGGATTACGCTATCAAGCTATTATCAATAATCTTTAAAACTCTTATTATTATTTTCTATCCTCCTTTTATCTGAAATCTGACAATTTCAACAAGACCTCTGGCTCACATAAATAAGTCATCTAACCTAAGTAAAAAAAGAATAGAATAGTAATTTGACACGGGTTGAAGCCGCTAAAATTGCCTTTACCCCTTCTTTTTCCGAGAACTAAACAAAGGGTTAGCCATACTGCTGTTTCATTACTCCTTTTTTTGCGAGGGTGATGGACTGGAGAGAGTTTAAGCAATACGTGAAACAACGAATCAGAAAAATACACAGAACAGAAGTGTGAAATGAAGAAATTTCTAAATAAATATTGTAAATTGTAGAGTCCACCGACATCCTTAATTCAAGAGATATTTTTGAACATCTGCATCTGATTATTTCTATAGCTTAAGGGAACAATATGAATTTTTTTTTTGAGTGGCGGGCACCGACGGAGGTATCGCCCCGGACCATGCAGTGTCCCAACGTTGACAACGAAAGACTAATCTGCACCGAGTTGAAATCTCCAACCCTGGCCAACGTAATCTGCTCTGACTGGGAATCGAACAGGGAAGCATACCCTGCCAACCCCCAAGAGGACTCAGCGGACAAGACCAACGGAGCCAGCCACGTTGGTTACAATATGAATTTTACACTGCCAATTAAGTTAGCAAGGAACAGTGGATTGAAGTATCGACCAGTGTTATTAATCAAGGATAGCATAGTGTAGTGGTTGACCCAAACAAACCCAATAGTGGGATGACCGCTATTTTGAAATTTTGACACAGTTTATATAATTTGTTTATCCTAGATATACATATAAGTTCAACAACTAATTGTGTCTGATTTTGACAATTGATGAGGGTGATAAATACAGCAAGAGTGAGATGGAGTGACAGAGGAGAAGCCCTACGCTGGTCTCGTGTTTTTTAATTGCAAAGTTCCTAAAATATCCCCAACAAAAAATTATGGTTTTTTCGGAATTTCAGTCTCATTTTGAGGTTTGGCACTATCTCACCACGACGACTACTATTTTGGCCGCTATAGCTACCTCTACAACCGCAACACTAAACTGCTCAGCTACTGCAAGACAAGACCGGTAGCACCCAGGGGCAGCTCCTCTCTGCTATACCGCTATACCCTACTAACAACATTTGTAAAGATCCTATATGCAAAGCTAGATATTAGATAGTAAGACAGAAAAAAGGTCAACTACACAAGTAAATTACCTGAATAGAATCAAAAGAGAGAATTACAATAGATAGGAATGAGTTACCAATACATACATTATTATTTTGACTATTTCCTTCTAGCATCTGAAAATAATTCAACGCGGAACTATAATGCTCAAGAGCCATTAAGGAGTCCGCAACTTCAGTGACAAAGTCAACATGCTCTTTTGCGTTCTCTGGTTTCAAATCGTTAAAGAAAACCTATTGAGTATATGATAAAGTTAGGTAATACGTACAACATGCTCTTCAAAAGTGTTACACAGCATGGAGATATAATATTATCATAGATAAAAAAAAGTGATATTACCCATAAATTGTCTAGAACATGGGAAAAAATGCATCAAATAAAAGAGGGAAAATCCAAGCTAACTTAGAAAGTACCAATGACAAATATCAATAAACCTAACACTACATGATATTCTAAGATTCAAGCACTTACCATTAGGCATGACATTGATCAAGCAAATCAAAGTTAATTCCATTATAAATATGCATGCAACGCACCTGAGCCAACTCCATGTTTCCAAGATGAATATGGCAGATTCCAGCTTTAACTTTCAAATTCAAAGGCAATTCATTTCCTGAATTCCCCACTTGAGATTGTTCAATGTACTGAAGAGCTCTGTCATATGCCTTAATTTCCATCAATATAGCACCCAGTAGATCAACTACACTTGCATTTACGCCATCTGGTTGACTTTTCAGATAGTCTTCGAGAATAAGAACTGAACGTTCAACTTGGCCACACTTTTGGTAGAACTAACAGAAACCAGTATAAATTCAATTCAACAGCAAAATATTTTATTGGATCAAAATAAAGCAACCGCAGTTCCTCTTGGACGGTATACTAAAACATGATTTCGGCAGAGTAAAAACAACTTTTGTCAAAAATCCAGCATAATACAATGTTGGCTTGGCCTGATTCAAGCAAAAAAAAATTAGCGATTTGAGGAATCAGGATGCCCTAATTTTAGCCCTAAAGTTTTCAGCTAACTCGACTTTGTTTTTTAGTTTTCATAGTATAATTGAGTTGGGCTAAGCTCTAATTTCATTACAGTAAGGCTTACTACTTCATAAAAATATTTAAAAAAGAAAAGGTTTTTAACAACATATTTTGCATGTAAATCGTTCTTGAAGGATAATAAATTAAATTTTTCCTTCCTAAACATCATCTTTCCCCAAATGGTCACTGAAAACTCATATTTATGAGTTATTTATATTCTTTAGGCTTAAGTTAATGTGAGTTCTTAAGTAATTATGTGGATAAATATGTAAATATGCGTTAAGAAGTGTAAAAGAACGATTAGGAGATAATTTGTTATCATTTGACACATTTAGTGCCTTTGTGAGTATTTTAATGTTTCTAATAAGTGCTGCAGTGGTAAGCGCTATAGCGCTATATGACGGTGGGACAGCTGGGCAATATTGGAGCATATATACTACTGTTTGATGAATCATCGTGCTAATCCTCTGCTGAAAGCCTGACAAAGACACTTCCAAGTGGAATTGGAGGGAGAGTTTTTGGAGAGAAAAACTTGACACACTTTCCTCCATTAATCATTCACTTCAAGCTTTCATTTTTCAAGAGAAGATCATCATCTTCAACGCTGTGTAGCTGTGCTGTAGCGTCATCTACCCGTCTCATGAGAAGGAGCCTACGTCGTGTATCTTTTGCAACCGTGCCTCCTCTTTTCATTTTCGGTAAATGAACATTTTGGTTTGTGATGTGTTGATGATGCTCATCATGAGCTAAACACTTAGTAGTTGGATTGTTTTAAGCTTTGTAATGACTCTTTAGTATTGTTAATATAACGTTATGATATTTGTGTTTCAATCTTTGTGCTATAATACTTTCAAACTCGTTTTGGGATTGAACAACTAAAATGGGTACATTCGTAGGTTGTGAAAGTTAATTTTTATTGTTTAGTTAGTAAGTTTAGTTAGTTTAGATTATTTTATTTAGCATGTTCTGTTTTTCCAGCAAATTTTTTTATTATTGTGTTTTGTGTTTGTAGTGTGTTTCCCTTTTTTGTTATTTGTGTTTAGTGTTTGTGAAAAAAAAATTCCACTTTATGCCATGGACTATTTGAATTTTTACTCCATGCAAGCAAGGAATGCTCAACAACAATTTTTCAACTATGATTTCCATGGGAGTGAACATGAAAGGGGCTGTTATGAGACAAATTTCATGCCCATGACAACCCAAAATGTGGATTATGGCATGGAAAATGTTGTGTGTGAGCAAGATTCATATTCTCATGCTCAAACTGAAGGATTACATGAGGACAACTCTGATTTAAAAGAACTCTTAGCTCAATTCCTTGAGGATATCAAAGTGGATAGAGGCAACTCTCAAGTGTCATGCAAGAATGTGGAAGACCACTACTACAGATTTTTTAATGGGCAGCGCTTTTTTTTATCAATGGGCAGCGCTTTTGAGCGCTGCTAATATTTGCGCTGCTGATTCCACTCTAATAATGGGCAGCGCTTTTAAAAGCGCTGCCCATTTATAGAAATGGGCAGCGCTTTTAGGAAAAAGCGCTGCTCATTGCCTTAGCGCATTTTCAAATGGGCAGCGCTTTCTAGGAGAAAGCGCTGCTCATTGCCTTAGCGCATTTTCGAATGGGCAGCGCTTTTTAGGAGAAAGCGCTGCTCATTGCCTTAGCGCTTTTACGAATTGGCAGCGCTTTCTCCTAAAAGCGCTGCCTATTCGTAATAGCGCTAAGGCAATGAGCAGCGCTTTCTCCTAAAAGCGCTGCCCATTGTGTAATTTTTTTTTTATTTTTTTTCTGTTTTTGTTATTTTCCTTTTTACAATTGCAATTTTTCCTGGACATATATACTGATAAGTAACTTAGCTATACGTAAACCAGCATATAACCAGCATATACTCATAACAAACATTATGAGCAAAATCAAAACCAGCTATTTTTCAGAAGTAAACCAGCATATAACTAACTTGTTTTTACATTCCCAATTCCATTCAATTCTATTTCTCAGCAAATCAAATTATATCCAAATACACCAGAATCAAAACAAGTGCTTAAGTTTCCCAATTCATTCCATTTCTACACTTGAACCAAAACAAACTAGCTAAGCTAACAAGTTATTATCCAATTCATATGTACCCAAAACTAGCTAAACTTACAATATGAACCAAAACTAGCTAACAAGTGCTTAATTAGTTTCCCAATTCATTCCATTTCTACACTTGAACCAAAACAAACTAGCTAACAAGTTTTTATCCAATTCATATGTACCCAAAACTAGCTAAACTTACAATATGAACCAAAACTAGCTAAACTTACAATATGAACCAAAACTAGCTAAACTTACAATATGAACCAAAACTAGCTAACAAATGCTTAAGTTTCCCAATTCATTCCATTTCTACACTTGAACTAAAACAAACTACCTAAAAAGTTATTATCCAATTCATATGTACCCAAAACTAGCTAAACTTCAATATGAACCAAAACTAGCTTAGTTGTATGTATCCAAATCAAACGCTAACAACTTACAATATTACATATTCTATCCAAAATCAAAAAAAACGGGAGACATAACGGCACCACTCTCCTCTAAGCTCAACTAGCTGTTCCTCAGAGTATGTCTTCACCCGACAATCAGGAAAATACTGAAATTATATAAATAAATAAAATTAGAATTGAAATGGTTAAATGGAATTAACTATTATTATATCAAAATCAAAAAGAATTCTAGATACCTGTCGGGGAATAATCGTTTGGTTGTGGGTAATAATTTCCTTCAAAAATTTCATTACATAATACCCACAATCATTGCTATTGGGTTGTTTTGGACACTACAAAACAAAACATTAGTTAAATGTTAAATTTAATTTAATACATTTTTTCACAAAATAATGTAATTAAATATATAAGAACATTGATTAAAAACTTACAACTATCGGTATCCATTTGGTCTTTGATTGTTCCACTCCCCAATATGTTTTCAAACAACTGAACACAATGACATATAACTATATTATTCGAAATACATATATACGTATATAAGTAAAACAAAGAAATATGTAGAGGGATCGAAATACACACACCTATTAAATAACTCGATCAACTCGGGGTAGTTGTTGAAATGACCATGCAATGGATCAATGAAGTACACCGTATCTCTCCCCGGATTTATTGCTAACAGAATCCAATGTTCCCTACAAAATAAGATTTTGAATAAGTAATTGACTAGTATTTAAAAAATGCATGTTATATAAGAATGAATTAAATCTCTCACCGAAAGAGACACGGTGCCAAAAACATGTAATCATCGCTTTTACTTTGAACTTCCCAGAAGCGTCGAGTGATATAATTTGCAACCTCTGTCTTGTTTTGTTCCACAAGCATCTCATAATTACGCAGCTTCTGGGACACATCATGCAGGCGTGTATTATCCGGACACATGAACACAAATCTCAGTGTCTGTTCCGAAGGGACCAAAATGTCCTCGTACAAGTACCTATAATTAGAGATATATACAAATTAAATTAACGATTTAATAAAAAAAATTCAATGATGTCAAATAATCAATTACATACGTACCTGACATATGCTCTAATAGCAGTACTGGTTGCCCAGTTCATTTTACATACATCACTGATATCCTCACGTCTGGCAGACATCCACTTTCTATCCATAATTTCCCAATATTTATAATAAAATCCTGATAAGAGAACTTAAACCTATTACAGGTGAAAAACACACAACGAACAATTTTTTTGAAGCTAAGACATTCAACTATTTTTAGCTAAAAAAATCAAAGACTTTAATGTCTTCCATAATGTCATTCTTCATATAATAAATATAAGAAAACAACAAAAGTACCTGAACACGTGGAAGCAACAATGAACTCGAATGAACTAGAACGAACACTCGAACCAGGACGAACTCGAACAATGAACGCGAAGCTCCGGCAAACCAAACTCGCAAAACCTAACAAACAATTCGCATTAAATTCGCATTAAACAACAAATTATCAACATCAATCCTAAATTTTTCAAATTTATAAATACAACACAAGAATCCATTAACCTAGAGCAACATTAAATTAACAAGCATTTATTTGGACATTTCAACAAATACTACACCTACATTTCCCCTTAAGTTTAGAAACACTACACCTACACCTACTTTCAAAGAACCAATCAACAAGCATCAAAATTGAATCATCTAACCTAAGGTTCCAATGCCATTAAAAGAACTAGAACAAAATGCAATGTCATTAAATTCGCATTAAACAACAAATCATCAACATCAATCCTAAATTTTTCAAATTTATAAATACAACACAATAATCCCTTAACCTAGAGCAACATTAAATTAACAAGCATTTCATTTGGACATTTCAACAAATACTACACCTACATTTCATTTGGACATTTCAACAAATACTACACCTACACATTTCAACAAGCATCAACAATGAATCATCTAACCTAAGGTTCCAATATGCCATTAAAATAACTAGAACAAAATGCAATGATATATATATATTACCTTTGGTGAAAGTGGAACGAAAATGCAAGCTTCACGACCCAACGAAAATGGAAAAGCTCCGTACGGACCCAACAAAAAAAATGGTGAGAGTGAGAGGTAGGCAACGAAAATGAGAGAGGGAAGAAAGTGTGAGGGAAACGAAAATGAGAGTGAGAGAGAACAAAAATGTAAATGGAGTGTGAGAGTGAGAGGGATAGGGACGTGAGTGAGAGAGTGAGAGTGAGGGTGAGAGTGAGAGTCGTGCGTATAGTATGAGAGAGCTATACTGGAAGTGTGAGTACTGAGAGTGAGAGGGAGGAAGCTATAGACGCGAAAATAATTAAAAGAATAGGCAGCGCTCAACCAGAAAAGCACTGCTTATTCGTGTAGCGTGTTAAGGAATGGGCAGCGCTCAGCCAAAAGCGCTGTTCATTAGTCTGCGCGTTTCATCAATTGGCAGCGCTCCATACAAAAAGCGCTGCCTATTCGTATAGCGAGAATCAGCAATAGGCAGCGCTCACCCCAAGCGCTGTCCATTCTTCAGCGCATTTCATCTATGGGCAGCGCTCACCCCATAAAGCGCTGCCAATTGATTTAACCCGTACATGAATGCGTAGCGCTCCCAACCAAGCGCTGCCCATTGTTAAATTTTTTGCAGATTGAGTAGCGCTTTTATGGCAAGCGCTGCTTATGTGTGCGACTAATTTCGACAATTCTGGCGTAGTGGAGTTGTATTGAAGAGGTGGTTGAGCAAAAGAAAGATAATTTGAAAGAACTCTTAGCTCATTCCATTGAATATATGAAGGTGGGGCGTGACAACTTTGAAGCTTCGTGTAAGAATATAGAGGCTCACTTTAACACTATAATGGAGCATCTAAAAGAAGAGAGTTGTATTGAAGAGGTAGTCGAGCAAAAGAATGAAAAAAGTGTAGAGTTTGAAGATGAATGTTATCATTTGGGCAACTCTGATTTTCAAGAAATTTTTGCTCAGTCCATTGAATCTACTGAGTTGGTTAAGCAAGAGGAAGAAAAAGAGAGTGTAGAGTATGAACTTGAATCACTACAAAAAAAACACTAATTAGCGACGGACATTAGCGAGGGACTTGTTGTCCCTCGCAAAAACAGTCATTAGCGAGGGAATTAGCGAGGGCATAGAGCTGTCAATTTTTTTGTCATTAGCGAGGGAATTAGCGAGGGAACTGTCCCTCGCTCATGACTTCCCTCGCTAATTCCCTCGCTAAATTTTGCTTTTTCAGATGATGAGACTCAGCGCAGGGGTTGGTAAAGGTGCAGAAATTAGCGAGGGACAGTTCCCTCGCTAATTCCCTCGCTAACGTTAACTTTTCAGATGATGAGACAGTTCCCTCGCTAATTCCCTCGCAATTTTTTTTCTTTTTTCCTTTATATCCGTCTACACCCTCACTCTTCTTTCTCACTCACTCACTCACTCACTCACTCACTCACTCACTCTTCACCATTCCTCTTCCCTTCCTCTTCCCCCTTCCACTTCCTCTCACACCCTTCTTCTCTCTTCACTCTTCCAACACCACCACCACCACCATCATCACCACCTCCTCTCACACTCTTCTTCTCTCTTCACTCTTCCAACACCACCACCACCACATACCTCCTACCACTCTCACTCACTCTCTCTTACTCTTCACCACCACCAACCCACCACCCCACCACCACCACTCTCACTCTTTTCTCTTTCTCTCTCTCTCTCTCTCTCTCTCTCTCTCTCTCTCTCTCTCTCTCTCTCTCCCTTACTCTTCTCATTATCTCTACTCTAAACCACCCATCACCACCACCACCACCACACCACCACCACCACCACCACACATCACCACAAAATTAATAATATAATATTATATTCATTAATTAATATATATAAAAAAACAAGCCATTCAGCACTGGACACGTGTCATTTTTTTTGAAAACTGCAGTCATTAGCGAGGGAATTAGCGAGGGCAAAAGCCGTCGCTAATTCCTGCGCATTTACCAACCCCTGCAACTGAGTCCCATCACCTGAAAAGCTGCAGTCATTAGCGAGGGAACTAGCGACGGCATAGTCCCTCGCTAATTAGCGAGGGATCCAACTTCCCTCGCTAATC
The DNA here is from genome assembly GCA_039519185.1 of Astragalus membranaceus. Lineage (NCBI taxonomy): Eukaryota > Viridiplantae > Streptophyta > Magnoliopsida > Fabales > Fabaceae > Astragalus > Astragalus membranaceus. The sequence continues at coordinate 98,007,985 of CM076850.1, forward strand.
CCATTTGCGAGGAGGGAATTAGCGAGGGAACCAGTCCCTCGCTAAGTCCCTCGCAAATGACCATTAGTGAGGGAATCAGGTCATTTTGCGAGGGAACTGTCCCTCGCTAATGACTAGTTTTTTTGTAGTGAATGTGGTCATGTGGAAATAGTGGAAGAAAAACAAAAAAATTGTGTAGTTGTAGAAAAAGAAAAATTCAAAAATAGTGACAAGAAAGAAAAACCAAGGTTGGGGTATGAAAAGAGTCATGTGACAATTGAGACTCAACCCTTGGTAATTAAAGAAAATAGTCCTCCGCAAAATGAGCTTCAATTTTTTCAAAAGAGGGGGAATTCCTATCCCAAATGCTTATTGGTTGGGGCATGGGAACACTTGCTGCCCTATACCAAATACATGGGATTTCTGACCAGAAAGAGAAAGCAGAAGGATGATATTTTCTTCTTGTCCTATTATCCACCCTAACTTGGGTTTTGAATGCCAAGTCTAGCTAAGGACTCTTAAACTAAGCGCTACTGGGAGGCAACCCAGATTTTTAGGACTAATTATGTTTTGTGTGTTTTTGTTTTTACTATTACAGGTATGAATAAGAAGACTTGTGGTATGTATATTGTAACACCCCTTTTCTAATAACTTTACTTTTAATAAAATCAGAGTCTCTTTTTTTTTTTTTTTTTTTGAAAACAATTCAAGCGAGTGCTACATTTACTTCATAAAAATCACGATACATAACACCATAAGAAAAAGGCTTAGCTCGCATCAACTAAATCCAATCACCATCAGCAGCGGAATAATAATCAATTCAAAAATTAAAACCAATACATCACCAACAAAGTCTAGCAGTTTTAAGAAAATAAAGCATAAACCTAAGACACCCCCCCCCCCCTGGTGCTACGTATCAGAGCGTGACACTTCCTACCAGACGAAGGCATACAGGAAACCTTCACTCATCATTACCTGCACGTTGCCGACATAAGAAGCAACATAAAGGCAGTAGGGTGAGTCTCTTTTCATAATTAATAACATATGAAAATTAAGCAATGCATAGGAAAAAGGAAGTCAGGCACATCAATTCACAATAATGGAACAATCGCATCAATATTTTATTTCCAAACAGCACCACACAATATATGATTTATGCATGTAATGCAACCCAAACTCCACGGGTACATGCATGTCGGATCCGTCACCAATACAAATAGGCCGTAGCCTCTGCTCACCAAATCAAAATTAGGCCGTAGCCTCTGCTCACCAATAATGCATATGTCCATGAGATGCTATGGAAAATGCATTACAACACACCAAGTCCAAGCAATTCATCATTTAAAATTCATGATCTCACCATTGTATAATAATCAGCTCACCAAATTAAAATTAGGCCGTAGCCTCTGCTCACCAATCTCACCCTATCACACTCACCAATTCAGCTCACCACTCACATCAACACCCATTCAAATAGACCAGCTTAGGACGATTGACACAACATAGGGAAGTGGGTAAAAATAGCCATTTGGACACTTGAACACCCTCAGCCAGAAACACCAGTAAAAATAAATTATTTTTGCATAAAATTGTGGCTATTGGATAGGCACTGAAATTAGCTTCAAAACGCATTTTGAACCGTCGAATTTGGATAACCGAGTCAAAAGTTACATTAAAAACAGTTTAGGAAAAATGTTAGACATTCTGGAAACAGGCGCATGGGCGCTGGGCGCCCAGGGGCAACACAGCGCTTGGCGCATGGGCGCTTGGCGCCCAGGAAAGGCAACACGCAACAGCGCACAGGCGCTTGGCGCCCAGGAGCAACACGCGCAACAGCGCACAGGCGCTAGGCGCCCAGGGGAACAAGCGCGCAACAGCGCACAGGCGCTAGGCGCCCAGGAGGCAACACGCGCACATAGGCGCTGGCGCCCAGAAGCAACATCCAGGGAACAGCAGCAACATGGCGCCCAAGCACTAGGCGCCTAAGGCCAACATGCTACACAACTCATTTTGCTTCGAAATTCATTTTACACGAGCCAAATGCTCAGGACATGATAAATCAATAAAAATTTTCCCAAAAACTAAACTTTAATTTTGGCGCCCATGCACTAGGCACCTATTGAATTTTCGCAACTCAACTCATTTCTTGACCAAAATCAGTTTTCAGGAGCCATTTTACCCAAGTATAAAAACCTGAAAACAATTTTCACAAAACTATCACCAGAACTTTGGGGCCCTTGGCGCCCATGACTCAAGCAACAAGCGCCAAAACTGGCATCACAGGGAACACAGTAGGCAACACAGGCAACAGGGACAGCAACACAGGCAACAGGGACAGCAACACAGGCAACACAGAATTTTGGAAAACTGGCGCAGCACACTGCTGGGCACTTGGCGCCCATGACCATGGCGCAAAACAGAATTTTCAGCAACAATCCATATGGTGCCTAAGGCGCCTAGGGGCATCCAAACAGAAATTTTTCCACTTTAAATTACCAATTAAAATTTACCAACAATCCTATTTATAAATATAATCAAAATGTCACCATAATTTCCCAATTTCACCACATAATCACCAAACAATCATACACTCAAACAATTGGCCTACAATTCGCATATTGCCCCAATTCCAACATCAATCATAGAATTCTCAACATGTTAATTCAATAATAACATCACAATACTATAATTTCTCAACAACAATACAATTCAATCATGGAAACTAACCTAGGACCCTAACCCCAAGCAATTCCCAATTCACATAAGTATTAAGAACAAAAAGAGGACCCCCTAACCTTGAGAAATTCGAATTGATAGCCAAGCTTCAAGGGAAGAATGCGAATCACAATTGAGCCTCCTCTCCTTCTCTTTGAGCTTCGCCCCTCTCCTCTACTTCTCCTCTTCTATTCGCACTTTTCTCTTCTCACTTCTCCTCTCTTTTACGTTACTTTCTTTCTTTTCACAAATGAGACAAAAATGCCACTAAGCCACAAGACCCATAGTGAGTCGAATCCTATGACCATCCCATGGGTCATGGGCTCACTTGTGGGTCATGGGCTCCGTGCACCATCAATTTCGAGACAACACCTCCTAATAATTTAAAATTAAATAAATACATTAAACCTTGAATTATTTAATTAAATTAAATAAATATTGTAAGCCTTAAATAATTTAATTAAATAAATAATTAAATTATTTTGGGGCGTTACAACTCTCCCCCACTTAGAATATTTCGTCCTCGAAATTACCTGAATCAAACAACTCCGGATATGCTTCCCGCATCCTGCTCTCCAGCTCCCAAGTCATACTCTCACCAGCAGCTCCCAACCACACCACCTTCACTAACGGAATTTCCTTCCCTCTCAGAATCTTTACCTCTCTATCTTTAATCCGCACCGGCATAGTCTCAACCGTGAGATTATCCCGTACCTCTACTTCGTCCATCTGAACTACATGAGACGGGTCCGGAACATACTTTCGAAGTTGTGACACGTGAAACACGTCATGCAAGTTCGAAAGATTAGGCGGCAAAGCCACCCTATAGGCAACACTTCCCACCCTCTCCGTAATCTGATACGGACCAATGAAACGGGGAGTCAACTTCTTAGATTTCAAGGCACGCCCAACACCAGTCATCGGAGTGACTCTCAGAAACACATGATCACCGGCCTGAAACTCTAAATCCTTCCTTCTCTTATCATGATAGCTCTTTTGTCGACTCTGCGACGCTTTCATCTTCTCACGGATTAATTTTACCTTCTCAGTTGTTTCTCGCACAATCTCAGGCCCCAACACTGCACTCTCCCCAGATTCATACCAACACAACGGAGTCCTACATCTCCGACCATACAATGCCTCAAACGGTGCCATACCAATACTAGAGTGAAAACTATTGTTATAGGTGAATTCTATCAACGAAAGATGAGAATCCCATGAACCTCCCTGCTCAAGAACACATGCCCTCAACAAGTCCTCTAACGACTGAATAGTCCTCTCCGTCTGACCATCTGTCTGCGGATGATAAGCGGAGCTCAACCTCAACTTAGAACCCAATGCTTCCTGCAAACTCTTCCAAAATTCAGAGGTGAATCTTGGATCTCTATCAGACACAATACTAAGCGGAACGCCATGCAACTTCACAATAGTCTTGATGTAGATTTCTGCCAACTTTGGAACTGAATAAGTCATATTAATTGGTAAGAAATGAGCAGACTTAGACAACCTGTCCACAACTACCCATATAGCATCAAACCCTCTCACTGCATTTGGCAACCCAGTTACAAAATCCATGGAAATGCTATCCCATTTCCATTCCGGAATCTCCAATGGTTGCATCAGCCCTGCAGGCTTCTGATGCTCAACCTTAGACTTCTGACAAGTCAGACAAGAATACACAAACTGTGCCACATCCTTCTTCATACCAGGCCACCAGAACAGTTTCTTCAAATCTTGGTACATTTTCGTAGCCCCGGGATGAATACTCAACTTGCTTCTATGGCTCTCCTCAAGAATCATTCTCTTCATCTCAGCATCGTCAGGAATGCAGATCCTATCTCTGAATCTCAATACACCTTGGGAATCTAACTTGAAATCTCCACCCACCTCTTGATCATTCACAACCAACAGGTCTACCAACTTTACATCTGACTTTTGTGCTTCTCGGACACTAACCAAAAATTCATTTCCAATCTTCAACATCCCCAATCTGACACTCTGCGGTGTCACTTCACAAACCAGACTCATGTCCCGAAACTGCTCAATCAATTCTAACTCTTTCACCATCATAGCCGACATATGCAAACTCTTCCGACTTAAAGCATCAGCCACGACATTAGCTTTGCCGGGGTGATAGTTCAAGCCGAAATCATAATCCTTCAGCAACTCTAACCAACGTCTCTGTCTCATATTTAGCTCCTTCTGATCAAACAAGTATTTCAGACTCTTGTGGTCACTAAACACTTCAAATCTGGTACCATACAGATAGTGCCTCCAAATTTTCAGCACAAACACAATTGCAGCTAGCTCCAAATCATGAGTAGGGTAGTTCTTCTCATGGGTCCTCAACTGTCTGGACGCATAAGCTACTACCTTACCCTCTTGCATCAATACACCTCCCAAACCCATCTTGGAAGCATCGCAATATACTACAAACGGTCGATCAGGAACAGGCAAAGTCAAAACGGGCGATGTAGTCAACCTCTTCTTCAACTCATTGAAGCTCTCCTCACAGCGGGCATCCCACACAAAAGCTCTTCCCTTACACGTCAATTGAGTCAACGGAAGTGCCAACTTCGAGAAACCTTCAATAAATCTCCTATAATAACCAGCTAATCCCAAGAAGCTTCTGATTTCAGTAACTGACTTCGGGCTCTCCCATTGAGACACAGCATCAACCTTGGCTGGGTCCACAGCTATACCATTACCAGAGATAATATGACCAAGGAAACCTACTTCATTCAGCCAGAACTCACACTTAGACAACTTTGCATACAATTTCTTTTCTTTCAGCACTTCTAGCACTAACCTCAAATGTTCTGCATGCTCCTCTTCTGTCTTAGAATACACCAGAATGTCGTCAATAAACACAACGACAAACCGATCCAAGTAACTATGGAAGGTACGATTCATGTACTCCATAAACACACCCGGCGCATTGGTAACCCCAAACGGCATAACAGAATACTCATAGTGCCCATATCTCGTTCTGAAAGCGGTTTTCTGAATGTCTTCATCCTTTACCTTGATCTGGTGATAACCCGACCTCAAATCGATTTTACTAAACACCTTAGCACCTACCAACTGGTCCATAAGATCATCAATTCTGGGAAGCGGATACCTGTTCTTTATTGTCACTTTGTTCAATTGCCTATAATCGACACAAAGTCTCATACTCCCGTCCTTCTTCTTCACTAACAGTACCGGAGCACCCCACGGTGACACACTTGGTCTTACAAATTTCTTCTCAAGCAGATCTTCTAATTGCTTTTTCAATTCAGACAATTCTGAGGCTGACATTCGGTACGGTGCCATAGACACAGGCCTAGTACCAGGTATAAGATCAATGGCAAACTCAACCTCCCTCTCTGGCGGAACACTTGGAATCTCATCTGGGAACACTTCAGGGAACTCACACACTACTTGAACCCTTTCAATGATTGCCTGATTCTCAGCAGACAATGACGCCATCAAAGCAAACAGATGAACTCCCTCCTTCATTACCTTATGCAAATGACCAGCAGGCAACAACACCGATTCTTCCTCTTCGGGAGGAAGGAAACTCACAGATCTCCGGAAACAATTAATATGCACATGGTTAAATACTAACCAGTCCATACCAAGAATGACATCCAACCCTCCCAACGGCAAACAAATAAGATCAATTAGAAAATTTCTGCCGAAGATTGACAGAGGGCACTTAGCACACACAAGAGAGGTAGTTACTGAACCCTTAGCTGGAGTGTCAATAACCATCTCCCTCATCATAGAAGATAAAACAAGGTCCAATTTCTCAGCACACAAAGCAGCAATAAACGAATGCGTAGCACCAGTATCAATAATAGCAATCAAAGGAATACCATTAATAAAACATGTACCTCGAATCTCATTAGTGTCCTCTGATCCTGCGAGAGCAAACACCTTTCCATGGGACTTCTCTTTCTTCGGCTTAGTACACTTAGTACTAATATGACCTGATTCCCCGCAATTGTAACACACCACATCCCTTTTCTCACATTTCGCAGCCACATGACCCTCTTTACCGCATTTGAAACATTTATTATCTGAGCAGTCAAAACTCTTGTGACCCGGTTTGCCACACCTGTAGCACACAACCTTCGCAGGGGCATCTCCCCCACTTGCTTTCTTATTGTCAGCATACCTCTGCTTACCCTTACCAGCTGGAGCCTCATACGGTTTTCCCCGGTTCTGAAACTTACCCCTCAGATCCCTCATGACCCTGGAGTGAGCATTACTATCATCCTCATATATCCTGCAACTGTCGATCAAATCAGCGAATACCCGAATCTTCTGGTACCCTACAGCTTTCTTAATATCAGCCCTCAGCCCATTCTCAAACTTGATACACTTTGAGAACTCAGAATCAGCATCAGCATAATGGGGATAAAACTTAGCCAATTCGGTGAACTTGGCAGCATACTCTGTCACTGACATGCTTCCTTGCTTCAGCTCAAGGAATTCTATTTCTTTCTTACCCCTCACATCTTCAGGAAAATATTTCCGCAAGAACTCTCTGCGGAAAACAGCCCAAGTTATCTCTTCATTGGCAGTTTCTAATCTCTGCCTCACCTCCATCCACCAATCATCAGCTTCCTCTGCCAGCGTATGGGTACCATACCTGACCTTCTGCGCATCATCACAATCCATGACCCGGAATATTCTTTCAATCTCTTTCAGCCATGCCAAAGCACCATCTGGATTATACTTGCCCTTAAAGACAGGTGGATTCTCTCTGGAACGTAGCCAAATTGCGCGTCCCATCATTAACAGCACCGGGTATATTACCCATCGCCCCGGCTATAGCCTGCAAGGCAGCAGCAAGTGCAGCATCGTCCCGTCTGGCCATTTCAAACTATCACTGCAGCACAAACAGAAATTTAGAACTAATCTAACAATTCTATTTGTCATAAGACACTATGACAAGACGACTTGGCCGGACAGACCGAACTGCTCTGATACCACTAATGTAACACCCCTTTTCTAATAACTTTACTTTTAATAAAATCAGAGTCTCTTTTTTTTTTTTTTTTTTGAAAACAATTCAAGCGAGTGCTACATTTACTTCATAAAAATCACGATACATAACACCATAAGAAAAAGGCTTAGCTCGCATCAACTAAATCCAATCACCATCAGCAGCGGAATAATAATCAATTCAAAAATTAAAACCAATACATCACCAACAAAGTCTAGCAGTTTTAAGAAAATAAAGCATAAACCTAAGACACCCCCCCCTGGTGCTACGTATCAGAGCGTGACACTTCCTACCAGACGAAGGCATACAGGAAACCTTCACTCATCATTACCTGCACGTTGCCGACATAAGAAGCAACATAAAGGCAGTAGGGTGAGTCTCTTTTCATAATTAATAACATATGAAAATTAAGCAATGCATAGGAAAAAGGAAGTCAGGCACATCAATTCACAATAATGGAACAATCGCATCAATATTTTATTTCCAAACAGCACCACACAATATATGATTTATGCATGTAATGCAACCCAAACTCCACGGGTACATGCATGTCGGATCCGTCACCAATACAAATAGGCCGTAGCCTCTGCTCACCAAATCAAAATTAGGCCGTAGCCTCTGCTCACCAATAATGCATATGTCCATGAGATGCTATGGAAAATGCATTACAACACACCAAGTCCAAGCAATTCATCATTTAAAATTCATGATCTCACCATTGTATAATAATCAGCTCACCAAATTAAAATTAGGCCGTAGCCTCTGCTCACCAATCTCACCCTATCACACTCACCAATTCAGCTCACCACTCACATCAACACCCATTCAAATAGACCAGCTTAGGACGATTGACACAACATAGGGAAGTGGGTAAAAATAGCCATTTGGACACTTGAACACCCTCAGCCAGAAACACCAGTAAAAATAAATTATTTTTGCATAAAATTGTGGCTATTGGATAGGCACTGAAATTAGCTTCAAAACGCATTTTGAACCGTCGAATTTGGATAACCGAGTCAAAAGTTACATTAAAAACAGTTTAGGAAAAATGTTAGACATTCTGGAAACAGGCGCATGGGCGCTGGGCGCCCAGGGGCAACACAGCGCTTGGCGCATGGGCGCTTGGCGCCCAGGAAAGGCAACACGCAACAGCGCACAGGCGCATAGGCGCTTGGCGCCCAGGAGCAACACGCGCAACAGCGCACAGGCGCTAGGCGCCCAGGGGAACAAGCGCGCAACAGCGCACAGGCGCTAGGCGCCCAGGAGGCAACACGCGCACATAGGCGCTGGCGCCCAGAAGCAACATCCAGGGAACAGCAGCAACATGGCGCCCAAGCACTAGGCGCCTAAGGCCAACATGCTACACAACTCATTTTGCTTCGAAATTCATTTTACACGAGCCAAATGCTCAGGACATGATAAATCAATAAAAATTTTCCCAAAAACTAAACTTTAATTTTGGCGCCCATGCACTAGGCACCTATTGAATTTTCGCAACTCAACTCATTTCTTGACCAAAATCAGTTTTCAGGAGCCATTTTACCCAAGTATAAAAACCTGAAAACAATTTTCACAAAACTATCACCAGAACTTTGGGGCCCTTGGCGCCCATGACTCAAGCAACAAGCGCCAAAACTGGCATCACAGGGAACACAGTAGGCAACACAGGCAACAGGGACAGCAACACAGGCAACAGGGACAGCAACACAGGCAACACAGAATTTTGGAAAACTGGCGCAGCACACTGCTGGGCACTTGGCGCCCATGACCATGGCGCAAAACAGAATTTTCAGCAACAATCCATATGGTGCCTAAGGCGCCTAGGGGCATCCAAACAGAAATTTTTCCACTTTAAATTACCAATTAAAATTTACCAACAATCCTATTTATAAATATAATCAAAATGTCACCATAATTTCCCAATTTCACCACATAATCACCAAACAATCATACACTCAAACAATTGGCCTACAATTCGCATATTGCCCCAATTCCAACATCAATCATAGAATTCTCAACATGTTAATTCAATAATAACATCACAATACTATAATTTCTCAACAGCAATACAATTCAATCATGGAAACTAACCTAGGACCCTAACCCCAAGCAATTCCCAATTCACATAAGTATTAAGAACAAAAAGAGGACCCCCTAACCTTGAGAAATTCGAATTGATAGCCAAGCTTCAAGGGAAGAATGCGAATCACAATTGAGCCTCCTCTCCTTCTCTTTGAGCTTCGCCCCTCTCCTCTACTTCTCCTCTTCTATTCGCACTTTTCTCTTCTCACTTCTCCTCTCTTTTACGTTACTTTCTTTCTTTTCACAAATGAGACAAAAATGCCACTAAGCCACAAGACCCATAGTGAGTCGAATCCTATGACCATCCCATGGGTCATGGGCTCACTTGTGGGTCATGGGCTCCGTGCACCATCAATTTCGAGACAACACCTCCTAATAATTTAAAATTAAATAAATACATTAAACCTTGAATTATTTAATTAAATTAAATAAATATTGTAAGCCTTAAATAATTTAATTAAATAAATAATTAAATTATTTTGGGGCGTTACATATATGCTGTCAATTATGCAGATTTCTGATGCTGTAGCACCATGTGCTATAGCACTCGTAGCTGAGGTGTTGAGAATGTGGTTAAAATAGTTAAAAAGAAGATGATGAGAAAGATGAAGGAGAACATAATAAGAAAGAAGAGAGAAGTAAGAAAGTATCCCCCATTTTGCATCAAATCACACAACCCACCCAAAACCTTTCCACCACACCTTAACCTAAACCATCACCAACCAAAGAACCATCCCCTCCACCTATAACACCTTCCAGCCATTAATCTATCCTTACCTCAAGCCAAACCATCAAACCTTATTCAAATACCTTCCTCAATTCCAAAACAACCCACTCTACACAAGTCCCCATCTCCTAAGAAACTTCCCTCTCCAAACCAAAAATCATCTCACTCTCACAAAAGAACAAAATCCACCAAAACTACACCTGCCACAAAGCAACCACCAATGATCTTGGAAGCTAAAGTGCAGAAAGTGGATGCTGTCACAGGTGGTGCTATAGCATCAGTATCAGAAGGCAGTGCTGCAGCATCTGCTGTAGCACCAAAGAAAGCTGTAAGAACAAAAATGGTGGCCAAAAAGAGGCCAAGGGTGCCTAAATCTATTGTGGAGGAACCTAATTCTGTTGTTGCAAATGATTGGGTCCCCTCTCCTACACCAGAGCCGCCATTAGCCAGATACCTACCACAAGACTTAGTCTGGCTGAGGACTCTTAAACCAAGCGCTACTAGGAGGACACCCATAGATTTGAACTAACAATTTTGTGTTTTTAATTTTTCTTTTGTGCATGAGTGAATTTTGTGAAGTGAGAAAAGAAGCCACCAAAGAAGAAGCCCAAGGCATCCAGTAGCAGAGCCACCACAGTGCCCACCAGAGCAAGCAAAAGGCTCAAATCAGGGTTAGCAAAACAAGTACTCTAACCCTTCTAAATATATATATATATATATATATATATATATATATATATATATATATATATATATATATATATATATATATATATATATGTTGTTTGTCTGTTTTCAATAAACCTGTTAGGTGCTATTGCATCTGTTCTTGCATCTAACAGTATGTTTAGAGTTTTATTTCTGTCGTTTTTAATTCTGTTGAGTTTTAGTCATAGGACTCTCCATTTAGCATGCATGAGAAGTGGGGACACTGCTAGATCTTAAGTTGGGGGGGACCTTATAAATGTCAATGTTATGTTTTGTTTGAATAAAAAGGCATGATTAGTTGCAATTTTTAAATTTTTCAGTAATAGAAGTTGTACATGTTGGGCTAAATTTAATGATGATTATCTGTTTTGAGTAGAGTAGCCTTGTTTGAACAATGACTGGTTTTATTACTGCTTCTACACTCAAACTCTAGGCTTAGCAATGAACCTAGTTATCTAGGAATGATAAAGTTTAGTCAAGTTTTTACTAAAAATTGAGAGTAGCATTTGAAGCTAAGTTTGAGGGTGCATCGATTATATTAAGGCTAGGTATGAAGATTATATGATGGTCAGTGCAATAGGCTCACAAAGTATACAAATGTATTGTCAATTGGTCATGTATATTGTAATTAGCTGCAATTGCCCGAAACAAATGCTGAACTGTTCCAAAAATGCATATAAAAAAAGAAAAAGAAAAAAAAAAGAAATGCAAATAAGGAGTTCAGTAATGAGGGCATTGGAGCTGAATCTGTACATCAAGTCACTAGTGCTATAGCATCTAACGCTATAGCGCTGAGAAATCACCAAATCAATAGTTAGTGCACTGGCCAAAGATCTGAAATGCCTAATCAAGCCCTTTGTTGTGCTTTGAAGCCCCTCAAGTCTTATGTGAAGTTGTTAGTCTACTCTCCTTTTTGAAAAATTATTTGGCTAAACCAAAAGAAGCGCACTCTTTCCAAGGCTAGGGGAAATGTGAAACTAGCTAGGAACTAAACTATGCCTAGTAGTCACACACTCACAATTGAGCTGTAATAATTCTAGATGTTGTGAAAAGCAATGGTGTGTGTGTTGGGTGTGAATCTGAAAGTTTGGCCTAATGAGAGCAATTTTTGAAAATCTGTTTGATTTAAAGGTCCAACTAGTTTGGTCTTGATATTCAGTTGTTATTCTGTTTTTATTAAGTTGTCATCTTTATCAAGTGTCATTACTTAAGGACAAGCAATGGTTTAAGTTTGGGGGTGTGATAACTCATATTTATATTCTTTAGGCTTAAGTTAATGTGAGTTCTTAAGTAATTATGTGGTTAAATATGTAAATATGCGTTAAGAAGTGTAAAAGAAGGGATAGGAGATAATTTGTTATCATTTGACACATTTGGTGCCTTTGTGAGTATTTTAATGTTTCTGATAAGTGCTGCAGCGGTAAGCGCTATAGCGCTATATGACGGTGGGACCGCTGGGCAATATTGGAGCATACTACTGTTTGATGAGTCATCGTGCTAATCCTCTGCTGAAAGCCTGACAAAGACACTTCCAAGTGGAAAGTTTGGACACGTGGCACATTTCTAGTGATAGATTGTTTTTAAATGATGAGAAGTGTCATTGTCACCTTTTTGAAAAGCTACTTTATGAGATTAGGATAATATCTAACTCTATCCTCTACACTTCACAATTCAGAATTGGAGGGAGAAATTTTGGAGAGAAAAACTTGACACACTTTCCTCCATTAATCATTCACTTCAAGCTTTCATTTTTCAAGAGAAGATCATCATCTCCAAGCGTCATCTACCCGTCTCATGAGAAGGAGTCTACGTCGTGTATCTTTTGCAACCGTGCCTCCTCTTTTCATTTTCGGTAAATGAACATTTTGGTTTGTATTGTGTTGATGATGCTCATCATGAGCTAAACACTTAGTAGTTGGATTGTTTTAAGCTTTGTAATGACTCTTTAGTATTGTTAATATAACGTTATGATGTTTGTGTTTCAATCTTTGTGCTATAATGCTTTCAAACTCGTTTTGGGATTGATCAACTAAAATGGGTACTATCGTAGGTACAGACATGGTCTACGATTCTAACTCAAAGGTTGATATGAATGAAAGATTGTTTAAAGACATTTAGACAACTTGTGCTTAACTCTAGACATAAGGGAGCAATAGTTCATAAGGTGAATATTGTGGGTTCTTCATTATACAGGGGTGGACTTATTTAGAACCTAGATATAGGAGTCTTGTAACAAAACCCTGGCATCAGTGACCGAAAGACACAAAATCATATGCTACAGCACTTAACGTTATAGCGTCTAACATTATAGCGCTTCACTACTGAGAAGTTACTTAGCAAAGAGCAGTCCAACTCATTTTATCAACTCTTGAACTTTCATTCTGAATTTCTACTTATCATCTATCTTTACTTGTTTATTTACATTTATGTTATTCACAATACTTGTTGAAAACTTGTTATTGTTACTTGTTTTTCTCATTAGCTAAATTACAAATTTAAATATAGAAGAAAACTCAACAATCCTCGTGGGAACGATCTTTACTTTCACTTTATTACTTGTTGCGATTGTGTATACTTGCACAAACTACTTTTCGCACAACAGTCGCCCACTTCAAAGATGCCAGCTCAACCCCTTATAACGAGTGATAATGATAAATACATGAACAAGCAGATAAGTGCATTATATGGCATACATATACATACATATATAGAGAGAGAGGCAAGCAGAGCAAAAAAGATATCAGAAGCACACACCTAAGAAACACAAGGATAGTGGTAAAACTAGGTAAGCATTGCTACCAATAATACAGAGCAATAACTTTGTGGAGCTAACAACAATGCTTACTAGAATATTTCATCAATAATAATGGCTGAAAATATGTAATTTGTATCACATAATTAGTTTCCATTGTGTAAGTGTATATTAGTTGCCATCTATTTCTTCTGTTAGTAAGGTGCTGTGTCACCAATTAGTAATTCATCTAAGATTGTTTTGCCAGCTGTATTAAAATTGACTTAGTCAGTTAGAGTTAGTTACAGCAGTGCGTAGGATAAGCACTGCTGAGTGTTGGATAGCAGAATGTATAAATCCCCAAATTGTAAACAGATTCATTTCAGTGAATGAAATACAAAGAATTCAGACTCTTTTCTCTTTCTTTGCAATTCTGTTATTTTCTAAATCCATGAACATTCTCACTCACTCTTAGCTTAAGGGAAGAGCGGTACTTCAGAATCTAGATTCGAGTTTATCTTCCTTTAATAGATATATTGTATAAGTGGCTTCTCTAGCTTTACTTGGATGTTGTTAAAAGGGTTGTTTCAGTTCTGTTAGTACAGTTAGTAGGTTGTTACTAACTGTCAATCTGTTTTAGAGTTAGTTGAACAGGCTGTTAGTTGGATAACAGTTCAGGTTCTAGAGGAGGAGATTTACATGTCCCAACCAGCTGGGTTTGAAGTAGGACACAAATATCTGGTATGCAAGCTGAATAAAGCCATCTACGGGTTAAAACAGGCACCTAGGGCCTCGTATGAGCGCCTAACTCAAACTTTACTCAGCTTTGGATTCAAGGCAAGTAAGTGTGATCCTTCACTATTTGTCTACTCATTCAAAGGTTGTTGTCTCTATGTGCTCATCTATGTGGATGACATTATTATTACGGGTTCCTCACCTACAGGAGTTCAAAATCTAATCACTAAACTTACCTCTGTGTTTGCTCTCAAACAATTTGGTGCTCTAGACTATTTTCTTGGTATTGAGGTCAATTACATAAAAGATGGATCTCTCCTCCTTACCCAAACTAAATATCTTCGTGAGCTTCTAGATAAGGCTGGTATGTCTTCTGCAAACGGTATTTCCACTCCCCTACCAGCTAAGACAAAACTCTCCAAGTTTGGGTCAGACTATGTTGCTGATCCTACGTTTTATAGATCTATAGTTGGTGGTCTTCAGTATGCAACAATCACTAGACCTGAGATAGGTTTTGCTGTCAACAAAACTTGTCAATTTCTCTCCCAACCCTTAGAATCTCATTGGTCTACAGTCAAAAGGATCCTACGGTATTTACAGGGCTCTCTGGACCTTGGCCTTCTTCTGAAACCTGCCACTACCTCTGTAACTCTATCATTGCATGCCTACTGTGATGCTGACTGGGCGAGTGATATTGATGATAGGAGATCCACTTCTGGTGCTTGCATTTTTTTGGGACCCAATCTCATCTCATGGTGGTTTAAGAAGCAAACACTAGTGGCTAGGTCTAGTGCTGAAGCTGAATACAGGAGCTTAGCACTAGCTGCTTCAGAAATACTTTGGGTTCAGTCCTTACTTCATGAGCTTCAGATCGCACATTCCACTCCTGTAATCTTTTGTGACAACCAGAGTACAGTTGCTATCAGTCACAACCCAGTTTTGCATTCTAGGACAAAGCATATGGAGCTAGATCTATTTTTTGTTCGTGAGAAAGTCCTAAGCAAGACTCTGATTGTCTGTCATGTCCCTGCAGACGCTCAGGTGGCTGACATCTTGACAAAGCCATTAGCAAAGGGTCCATTCTGTCTTCTAAGAGACAAGCTCAACGTTTCAAGCAAATCCTTGCTCCCACGTTGGTCTTGTGGGGGAGTAATAGATATATTGTATAAGTGGCTTCTCTAGCTTTACTTGGATGTTGTTAAAAGGGTTGTTTCAGTTCTGTTAGTACAGTTAGTAGGTTGTTACTAACTGTCAATCTGTTTTAGAGTTAGTTGAACAGGCTGTTAGTTGGATAACATAAGTAAAACAAAGAAGGTGTTGCACATATAGGAAGGCTTTACATGGGCCAAAACAATCTCCTCGGGCACTAAAGGCAATGGTGTGCCTGGACTACGAGTAAAACCAAAGAAATCCAACACTTTTTCAATTATTTACAGGGAGAAAAACTGATTGTACTTTTTTTAATGTTAACAATATTTTTATAAAAAAGAAAAAGAAAAAATATTATTACTACAGATGACCTTATCAAGAGACTTTTGGTCAAGGAGAAACTAGCTGCAGAATTTTGGATGGACACTTTCAAAACAAGACATGTGTTGGAAGTGAAGTGAGCTACTCAAAACTAGGCATTTTCATTTCTCAAAGGAAGTATGTAATTGATATTTTGCAAAAAAAAACGAGTGAATTGGGATGTAAACCTGTAGATCATAGGAAATTGAGGAAATTGATTTACTAAGCACACACTAGACCAGATTTAGCATATGCAAACAGTGTTGTGAGCTAGTTCATCCACGATCTGGGGGTGAGGCACTTGCAGGCTGTAGAACATGTTCTGCAGTATCTCAGTATCTCAAAGAGAGGACTATTGTTCAAAAGAGGTGGTATCTAAACGATAAAGGCTTATGGTGATGCAGATAATGAAGGATCAGTGAGTACTAGAATTTAGAATAAGGCATCAGTTGCAGCTTTATTAACAAAGGGCTTGCCTACATATCGATTTAGCCAACTTACTTGCAAGCTGACAATGATAGATGTTCATTCACCAGTTTCAAGGGAAGTATTGTAAATATGTATCATTAATTACTTATCTGTAATTAGTAGCAATCGTGGCACTAACTACCAAAGCTGATATCAGACCCATTACTTACTTCAATATTATTTCAAAATAACCTTTTTCACAATTATCGTTAACAAAACAAAATTGAAATTTAGCAAAGGTTGAAATGCTTAGAAAATTAAAAGGCTTAAATATGTTTTAGGCCCCTGCAAATATAGGGTGTTTTGGTTTAAGCCCCTGCAAATTTTTTTTTCAAATAAGCCCTTGCAAAATTTCACGTTTTGTTTTACGCCCTTCTGTTACTCAGCTGTTAGCTTGACGTTAAATTTGTCACAGGTTGTCTTCCACGTGGCATTTTTTTTTGTTTCCAAAGCCAGGTGTACCCTTCACTTCACTGAACAGAATAAAAATTCCAAAAATCAGAGCCCTTTCCCTTGTTCTTCTTCTGTTCTTCTTCTTCCTCTATTCTCTTCTCAGTGCAGCGCCTCCATGGATGATTACAGCCGTTTCAGTCGTGGTTCTTCATCAAATCCAGCGAATCATTCATCAAATGAAGGGAATCGCAGACGACTTCCAGTTTGTGGCTGTGGGAGTACGATGAGATTCTACATTTCTGAGTCATTGCAAAACCCTAGACGCCCATACTGGAAGTGCATCCACTGGGTATTGGGTTTACTTTTTGTTTTATTGATTATTCATCTTTCTTCCTCTCAGTGTGATTATAGATTATTGTTGTATTTCATTTCTTTTTAGGTGAAAGGAGACAGCTGCAAGTTGTTTGTGTGGGATGATGAACTTAGTGAGAAACATTTAACATTTAGAGATGCCACTTCATCAACGGAGACAGCTGGTGGTGTAAATTCCGAAAGTCACAGCTGCAAAGGTTGCATTTATGCAGAGAAAGCAATTGAAGCTGGGACAAAAAAGAATCAGAATCTGAAAGCAAAATTGGTCTATGAAAGGGAAAGGGTTAAGGGGCTTACAACTAGGATTCAGTGGCTTCAATTTCTGTTGTTTTTGTCATGGGTTATATTGGTTGTATATGTGGCCTGGAAATTATGGGTTCCCTAGTTTGTGATAAGTGTAGGATCCATGGATTGTAGTTTTCCTTTCTCATCATTAGTGTTTGTAATTTGTGGAATGAATCCTAATGAAAGTGTGATTTCATTGTTATTGTTAAGATTTTAAGTCTGAAATAGCCACTGATGCACTGACAATTGAGATTGTTAAGTCTCAGAATGTAAATGCATGGCTTAATTAAGCCCCTGCGAATATAGGTTTTTTTTGTTTAAGGCCCTGCAAATATAATTTTTTTTTCTTAAACCCCTGCAAATATAATTTTTTTTTTCTTAAACCCCTGCAAATATAAATTTTTTTTAAGCCCTTGTCAAATATTGATGACAGACTTTCAATAAGACTTGAAGTAAGACATCAAATAAGACCTGAATATACTCATATTGAGACTGAATATAGTCATATTGAGACTTCAAATTTCTCTTCAAATACGTGGTAAATATTACACATAATTACTGTCATAGGATGAGTTCAAAATAAAAAGTACTTAAAACAAAATACAATCCCAACTTCTTAAACAAAATACCAACTTCTTAAAATTACAACTCCTTAAACAAAATACCAACTTCTGAAAATTACAACTTAAACAAAATACCAACTTCTTAAAACTAAACTGTTTTCCTTTTCCTCAACTTGTACTTGACTGGGACATACTTGGTCACCTTTTCTTTGACCACTGGAGATTTTGTCTTTGATTCTTGGGTCTCATTCACACCAGTTGGTTCTGAAACAGCAGGAATTGAAACAGCAGGAACTGATGCACGAGTTTGTCTTCTTATTTGGAGCTTCGGTATCATGCATTGCTTATCTTTGAAGCTCTTCTTTTTATTTGCAGCTATTTTAATTTGTTGAACAGCATGAACTGGTGCACCACTTGGTTCTGAAACAGTAGGAACAACAACAGTAGCAGGAACTGATGCAGCAGTTTGTTCAGATACAACAGGAACTTGTTCAGATACATCAGGAACTTGTTCAGATACATCAGCATCACCAACCAGTTCATCTGTTTTGGGTTTCTTAGGCTTCCTCTATAATTGCCAATAACAACAATATACAATTTAAATTAGCACCAATACAAAACAATTTACAATTCAGTAAACAATTTATTCATACCTTTCTTGTTTGAGCTTGTTCACTCACTTCTGAACTCTTGCAACCCCTTGAATTGTGGCCCAATTTGTCACATTTTGTACACCTGTACTGCGTATTCTGCCTCTTCAGTTTTACTGTGTTAGGATCCTCATCAGGTTACCTTCTCCTAAGCTTCTTTGGTCTCCCAGGACCCTTGTTATACACAGGAGGCAAGACTTCATCATCAAATATGTTCTAATCGATTCACACATAGAGATTATTGGTTTTTCTCTAGCACACAGTATTGTACTATTAAATGCCTCAGCTAAATTGTTTATTAGTACATCACACTTAGGATAAAAAGTAAAGGCATGCTTACACCATAAGTTGGTAGAAACACCCATGAGCCATTCCCATGCCTTAACATCCAGATTCTTCAACTCTTTCATGTATTCCTCCCATGCTTGCAAATATGTAGCCTTAGCAGCCCCCATAATCAAGTCTCTCATTGCAGTACCTCCTCCAAATTTCTTCTTGAAATTGACATATAAATGCCTCAAACACAACCTGTGTTCCACTGACTCAAAAAGTTCTTCAAAAACAGCAACCAATCCCTAGCCAGAACAAAATAAAACAACAAGTTATAAACAACAAAGATCTAAAAAACAGTAACTTATAAACAGTAAATTATAAACAAAACCAGATCTGAAAACAGTAAGTTATAAACAGTAATTATACCTTTTGTTGATCAGATATAAAAACCCATCTATGTTCGTGACCAATATCTCCCAATAGCAAGGCCAAGAACCATCTCCATGATTCTTTGGAGACTTAACAGTTAACTCATCTTCAAATCCATCATCTAGCCCAAGTGCCCTTTCCTCCTCACTGTCATCAAAATGAACCCCATGTTCAGGATCACTTTCCACATTACCTTCACCCTCCTTCTGTACACCCTTACCACTTGATTCACCATCAATGGTTTCCCCAACCAGTGATTCAACATACAACTGTATGTCACAGTTATGGAGCAATGCGAACTCAGCACATTTAATAGCATCGTTGTCCACCTTAAGTGACTTATAACCCCCTTCATATTCTGCTGAATCAGAATTCCACCATAGGAGAAAATTTTCTTTATATCCCAAG
The DNA here is from genome assembly GCA_039519185.1 of Astragalus membranaceus. Lineage (NCBI taxonomy): Eukaryota > Viridiplantae > Streptophyta > Magnoliopsida > Fabales > Fabaceae > Astragalus > Astragalus membranaceus. Next base: position 98,028,008 of record CM076850.1, read on the forward strand.
TCCCTAACAAGCCAACAGCTTCAAAGAAGCTCCACCTATCAACATCATTGATGTTTGCAACAGCTAGATCCCCTCCATTATAACCCGTGTTTTCCCCAACCTCAAAGTGGCCCCCATGGTGAATTATGAGACTGAAACTCAACCCTGTAAAATTGCCAAACACTATCAACTTTCAGAATTGCAAAAAGGACCCAATATTTTGAAGAATTGCAATTTTCAGTCAAAAAGGTCACTTTGAAATTAAGCACAAACAAAGCACAAAAATAAGCACAAACAGAAACACGAAAGAAAGCACAAAAATAAAAACAAAGCACAAAGGGACAATGGCTTCCTCGAAGCACAACAATATAGTGACAATGGCTTCCTCGAAGTTCCTAATGACTTCCTCGAAGTTCCTAATGGCTTCAAACAGAAACGCGAAAGCAGAAAACGAAAGAAAGAAGAGAGAAACACTTACCTAATGGCTTCCGCGAAGTTCCTAATGGCTTCAAACAGAAACGCGAAAGCAGAAAACGAAATAAAGAAGAGAGAAACACTTACCTAATGGCTTCCTCGAAGTTCCTTCACACCAGAGAACGCGAACCCAGACTTGCTTCTTCTTGCAAAAGAGAAACCTTCTCTCTTCTCTTCGTCAACAAACGTTCTCTTCTCTTCGTCAACAAACCTAGGAAAGAACAAAACTCAGAAAACACATTTTGAAAAAAGCCCTTCTATTTTCCTGTTTTACACGTGGAAGATTTATGTTCAGTGAAGGGTACACCTGGCATTGGAAACAAAAAAAAATGCCACGTGGAAGACAACCTATGACAAATTTAACGTCAAGCTAACTGCTGAGTAACAGAAGGGCGTAAAACAAAACGTGAAATTTTGCAAGGGCTTATTTGAAAAAAAATTTTACAGGGGTTTAAACCAAAACACCCTATATTTTCAGGGGCCTAAAACATATTTAAGCCAAATTAAAATGCATTTTCATAGCAAAAAATTTGGCCCAAGCTGTAGAATCCAGAGAATATTGTATTTTGTGAATCTTTGAATATTTCATTGAATTAGAATAGAATTGATACAAGGTATTTATAGAACTAATAGTAACAGTTAGAATAACAGCATTCTAATTGATAGACTAACAACCTAACAGAATTAGTTATTTAACTAACTAATTCTGCTGCTAACTAAAGGACTACAGCAGTACACAATAAGATAGATACAGAATAGTACTGCACTGTATATCAAATACAACAAGATTTATATTTCTATTTCATCCTTCATTCCCCCCACAAGCTCAGAGGTGTGGAACACTCTGAGCTTGTCTCGAAAGTAACAGAACAGATCCTCCATATGTTTTGTTCGAGAGTGGAGCACAGGGTTATGTGTGAGGGCAACTGTGCTTTGATTATCACAAAAAATAACAGGAGTAGGTAAGGAAACTTGAAGCTCATGGAGTAAAGACTGAATCCGTAAAACTTCTGCAGCAACAAGAGCCAGGCTTCGGTATTCAGCTTCTGCTGATGATTTAGCAACCAAAGTTTGTTTGCGAGACCACCATGAGATTAAATTGGGGCCTAAGAACACACAAGCACCCGAGGTTGATCGTCTGTCATCAATGTCCGAAGCCCAATCAGCATCACAGAAGGCTCGGATAGAAAGAGGACAAGCTGCAGTAGCTTTAACAAATGTAAGACCAATGTCAATTGTGCCTTTGAGGTACCTGATAATCCTCTTAACTGCTGTCCAATGCGATTGAAGGGGTTGTGCCATGAATTGGCACACTTTGTTGACAGCATAACCAAGTTCCGGTCTTGTAATAGTAGCATATTGAAGGGCACCTACGATGCTTCGATATAGAACAGGATCCTCATACAAGTCAGTGCCATGTTTTGACAGCTTGAGATTGGTGGGAAGAGGACTGCTGATGCTTTTACAATCATCCATACCAGCTGTTAGCCTAGAATATCGACAAGGCTTTTGAGTGGTTAGTTAATAAGGTTTGACTCTTCATTAAAGATCATTCATAATGCCTTCGGAAAGAACAAGTGACATTTAAGTCATCTCAGCATGTTTTCGACAGAAGAAGTCTTCACCAATTCGACAGGGAAAAGTTTTCGACAGGACAGTGTATTCAGGACTTCGTCAAGCAGTTATTGGCAAACAGTTGTGTCGAATTTCAAGACTACGGTTAATACAACGTAGGCAGTATGTGGCATCGAGCGTGGCACGAAGTCCATCACTGGTTATTGAGACGTAGCCACAGCAGTTTACATTTCAGTCATTATTTTCTGTATAAATAGTAGTTTCTACGGAGAAATCAGTGTGGCAAATTATTATACCAAACACACAGTTCTGAAACTCTAACTTCCAAGTCACAGCGAAAACAGAGTAAAAGAATTATTGTACAACGTATGTGAATTTGTGCACCATTCTCTTTACATTTAATGCAATTTATTACTTTCAATACAAGTCATTTTACATTTCTGCGTTCCATTTTATTACTTCTTTTTCTTTGATTTCCATTTTCATGGTGAATTGTCTCCCTTTTAAAATATATTTGTTGACAAACTGCGGTGTTTAAAGGCAATTGCTTTGGAGATTTCTGGTTTAATCTCACAAACATTTCTAATAAAACCAGTGATTGTTTGCTAAAAACACCAGCGAACAAATTGGCACGCCCGGTGGGACAGTTTGCCTTTAATACATAATTTTTCTATGTTCTTGTATGTGTTTGTATTTGCATGCACTTAAGAAGTGGAAAAATGGTTCGTCCTACTAATAATGCGTCTAGTTCTAATCCTGTGATTTCACAAGAACAGGGAACAATAGTAGACTCTGCAAACGTAAATGCAGGGGTGGTTGTTGGAACAATATCCTCATCATCATCAACAACCGTTCCTTCAGTATCAATGACTAACGTTTGATCAACGCAGTCAAACATGGCATCTATGCCTATGCCTTTGCCGTCACATATGGGACTTCATAGTCCTTATATGGCAATAGGAAGCGGTTTAAATCCACATTTTCATAATGTAAGTTTTCCTGCATTTCCTTCTGGATCGTATGGCATGCCTACTGGAATGCCACATATTTCGACCATGTCTCCTGTACATGTTTCTTCTGAAAGTGTAATGGGTCGAAATCCCACAGCATTAACCAATGAATCTTTGTTTGCCTTACGACAACAAGTTGATGAGAGCAATCATGATATGGTTAATATGTTAACCCAACAAATCGGTACGGTTTTTAATCCATTGATTCAAAATACTAATACTAGTTACCAAATGTTAGTCAATCAAATGGGTCGAATTGCAGATTTCTTTGGGGCTCCAAATATTAGTAATAGGCAGATGCCCAACACAGTAAATAATGGATTGCCTGTTAATACCCAAAGAACAATTCCAGTCGAAGTCCCAGTGAATGTAGGTGAACGTCAGGGAACTGCAAATCATGTTCCTGAAGTTGTTCTGGGAAATCGAAATCAGAACGCTGATGAAGTTGTTCGACAAGTGCAACAAAATAATGTTGGCGCTCAAGATAATATAGCCACTTTAGTAGAAACTATATTGACACAAAATGGCGTTAATGTAGGCTTACATAGGCCAAATTTCATATCACCATTGTGTGAATATGTGTTGCAAACTGAGTTACCAAGGGGCTGGAAAGTTCCTAAATATACTAAGTTTGGTGGTGACACAAAAGAGTCTACTGTCGAACATATTGCTCGTTATTTGACTGAGTCTGGGGATATAGCCCAAAATGAGAATTTGAAGATGAAATTTTTCCCAAATTCTTTAACAAAAAATGCTTTTACTTGGTTTACTACATTACCCCCTGGTTCTATTTTCACATGGGAGCAATTAGAAAAAGCATTTCATGCGCAGTTTTACATGGGCCAATCTAAGATTAGTCTCAAAAAATTGGCCAGTGTTCAGCGCAAAATGCCTGAAACTGTTGATGACTATTTGAATAGGTTTAGGCTACTGAAGGCTCGTTGTTTCACACAAGTGCCTGAACATGAACTCGTCGAAATGGCTGGTGGTGGTCTTGATTATTCAATCAGAAAGAAATTGGACACATCTTATCTAAGAGACATGGCCCAATTGGCTGATAGAGTTCGACAAGTTGAAAGGTTAAAAGAGGAGAAATCTAGGTCAACTAGGTTTCCTAAAAAAGAAAAAATTGCATATGTCAAAGAAGAATTTGACGTCGCATTCGGTGATGTCGAAGAAGAGGAGATAGACGTGGCTGAACTCAAGCCTGGTCCTCCTTATACTTGTAAATTACTAAGGCCTGCTAATGGGAAAAATTCTGTTGAGCCAAAAAATGACAGATTTGTGCCTAAGACATATACTTTTGATGTTACTAAATGTGACGAAATATTTGATCTGTTAGTAAAAGATGGTCAGATATTGGTACCTAGTGGTTTAAAAGTACCAACTCTTGACCAGAGAAAGAAAAAGGGTTATTGTAAGTTCCATAATTTTTTGGGACATAACACTGACCGTTGTGTGCTTTTCAGGGATCTTGTGCAAAAAGCGATCGAAGAAGGTAGATTAAAATTTGAGGATAGAAAGATGAAAGCTCCAATGCAAGTTGTGGATGACCCTTTACCTAAAGCTGAAGCCATGTATTCAGAGCCTTTCGAAGCGAATGTAAACATGGTAGACGCTGAAATGGAAAATTCCCCAAAAACTCTCAAATATTCTACCAAACAATTCGAAGGTTTTATTTATGCTGAAGGAGAAAAACAACAGGTAACTGTGAAAGAGTACGATGGAAAGAAGCATGTGGTGTACCCAAAAGCCGAAGAGGAATTGATAGATTTCCTCAACAGATGTAAGTGGAACAATTTTGAGGTTATGCTATGTCCAAGGTGCAGTGCTGTTTTCGACAAAGAGGCAGCTAAAGCTGTTGAAGGGTACCAGGATCAGGAACAACGTAAGAGGAAATGGCTTGACAATGGGCCATCCTTTGATTTTGGTAGCACTGAGCTTCCTGGTTACAAGGCCAATGTTACAACTAAGCCTTCATCTAGCAAGGCTAGTGTTTCGACTAAGCCTTCGACAAGCCAAAAGCTAGGAAAGAAAGGATCCATGAAACTGTTTGGTAAAGCCTTCGTTCCACAGACGAATTCCCCTGTTGGAAAATGGGTTCACAACAATGCACCTGCTCAAGTTGTCCATCAAGATGAGTATTATTCCAACAAGTATAATTATCGGAATAATTATAAAGGTAAGAATCCTATGACTAAAACCCAGTGGCGTCGTTTTCAGAGAAAACAGAAGAAGAAAGCTTCTTTAGACGTAAACAAGGTTCCTAGTCACTTTGGAATCAAAGTCCAGTTGGGTGATAAGAAGGTGGCTTCTAAGGTTGAGGCAAGTACCAGTGCTGATGTTGCTAAGCCTACAAATGTGGTAAATAAGGCAAAAGGCAAGGATGTTTCGATGGAAAAACCTAGAAGGCCTGCACTTGAAAGAATCTGTCCTCCATCTTCGACATTTAAAGGGAAAGAATCTCAGTCCGACTCTCATGAGGACATAGGTTCTGGTTTTGATGATTCTGATGATGACTTCGATGTCGTCTGTAATGTGGTGTCAATATTGCCACTGGAGTATGATGTCATAACTGTGCCTAACAGTGAGGAAGAAGATTTCACTGAAGATATGGCTTGTCACAAACCCATGTGTTACTATGTGATGAATGATGGCTGTGTCGAAGAGCAGATGGCTACTTTCGAGAGGCCAGATACGAGTATGCAGAATCACCTGAAGCCTTTATATATTCAGGCTAAGGTTAATGGTATTGGCATCAACAAAGTGTTAGTTGATGGAGGTGCTGCTGTGAATCTTATGCCTGAAGTGCTTATGAAGAAGATAGGCATATCCATCACTGACCTTAAGCCACACAATATTGTCTTAAGTAATTACGAAGGCAAAACTGGTTATTCTCTTGGAGCCATTGAAGTGGAATTGATTGTTGGAACTATCAAGAGGACCACTCTGTTCTTAGTGATTGCTTCCAAAGCAAACTTCAATATGTTACTTGGAAGGGAGTGGATACATGGAGTCGGTGCTGTGCCTTCAACATTACATCAAAGACTAGTGATGTGGAAGGAAGATGGTCTTGTCGAATACATTGAAGCAGACCAAAGTTATTTTCGTGCTGACGTGAATCACATCACCAAGGAAAATTTTGAGAAAAGATTGGCGAACATTGCGCCATGTCCATCTTCTAATGAGGCATACATTCCTGCTGATAATGTATTTGCTTCAGTTAATTTGCATCCAAACTAAGGTTTTGTTTGGGAAAGGCAAATAATAGGAGATGCTACTGCCCAACCTGAGGGGTGGTATTCTGATTCTTAAAATGTTTCCTATGTCAGTTCCTAATGCATGGAACAAGATTACGGCTTATATGGCCGAAAATAAGTTAAAAACGGCTATGGAAGCCGAATTAAATCATCAAACAATGGCTGTCGAAGCCAAAAGTTCTGAAGACGAAAATGGCATTATTATGAATGGAAAGCTTGATTGCATTTATGATAATGAGCCATTAGGGTTTGAAAAGGATCCTAGAGATTCAACAAAGCGAATGCAAGCTCAAGATCCATTGGAGGAAGTAGATTTGGGAGATGGCTCAAAGAAGAGGCCAACTTATGTTAGTGCATACTTGGATGTTGCATTAAAAGCCCAAGTTATATCATTACTGAGGGAGTTCAAAGATTGCTTTGCTTGGGACTATGACGAAATGCCTGGATTGAGTCGAGACGTTGTGGAATTGCAATTGCCAATTCGACCAGAGAAGAAGCCAGTGAAGCAGATACCAAGAAGGTTTGCTCCTCAAATATTAACTAAAATTAAAGAGGAGATCGAAAGGTTGTTCAAGAACAAATTCATCAGAACTGCCAGGTATGTCGAATGGTTAGCTAATATAGTTCCTGTAATTAAGAAAAATGACACTCTTAGAGTTTGCATAGATTTTAGAGACTTGAATAATGCAACTCCCAAAGATGAATACGCAATGCCTGTGGCAGAAATGTTAATAGATTCACCAGCAGGATTTGAATACCTCAGCATGCTTGATGGTTATTCTGGGTATAATCAAATCTTTATTGCTGAAGAAGATGTATCGAAAACTGCATTTCGTTGTCCAGGGGCGTTAGGTATTTATGAATGGGTAGTAATGCCATTTGGTTTAAAAAATGCTGGTGCTACATATCAGAGGGCAATGAATTGTATGTTTCATGATTTTATTGAAAACTTTATGCAAGTATACATAGATGATGTGGTGGTTAAGTCTTCCTCAGAAAATGGTCATTTAGACCATCTTCGACAATCTTTTGAAAGAATGAGGAAATATGGATTGAAAATGAATCCATTAAAATGTGCCTTCTGTGTGCGTGCAGGAGATTTCTTGGGTTTTGTGGTGCACAAAAAAGGCATTGAAATCAATCAGAATAAGACTAAAGCTATAATTGAAACGAAAGCTCCTTCAACCAAAAAAGAACTTCAGTCATTGTTGGGAAAAATCAATTTCCTACGAAGATTCATATCAAATCTAAGTGGCAAAACTCAAGCATTTTCGCCATTGTTGAGACTGAAGAAAGAAGAAGTTTTCAAATGGGAATCAGTTCATCAAGCAGCCTTTGAAGAAATTAAGTCTTATTTGATGAAACCACCAATTCTAATGCCTATTATTAGAAACAAAGTGCTCAAATTGTATATAGCAGTATCTGAAAAAACAATAGGTAGCATGTTAGCTCAAGAGGATGATAATGGTGTCGAAAGAGCCATATATTACCTTAGTAGAGTCTTAATAGATGCTGAAACTAGGTACAGTTCTATAGAAAAGTTGTGCCTTTGCTTGTATTTTTCTTGCACAAAGTTAAAGCAATATATAAAGCGAGCTAATGTTTGTGTTTATTCGCATTCTGATATTATTAAGCATATGCTGTTGAAACCAATAATGCATAGTAGAATTGATAAGTGGGCTTTAGCTTTGTCTAAATATGACTTAACTTATCAACCTTTAAAATCAATTAAAGGACAAGTGGTTGCTGATTTTATAGTGGACCACTCTGTTGTCGAAGAAACATTACATTTCGTAGACACATATCCTTGGAGGTTGTATTTTGATGGTTCGAGTCATAAAAAAGGAGTTGGGATTGGTGTTTTAATTATTTCACCAAATAACATTCCAACGAAGTACAAGTGTAAGATTCGAAATCATTGCTCAAATAATGAAGCTGAGTATGAAGCTCTAATTATAGGCCTTGAAATTTTACTTGAGCTGGGGGCAAGATGTATCGAAATAAAAGGTGATTCAGAATTGGTTATCAAACAAATGACCAAAGAATATAAATGTATTAAAGAGCACCTTATTAAATACTTTATTATGGCCAATTCCTTGTTAAAGAGATTTGACTCTGTTCATTTAGAACATTTACCACGAGTTGATAATCAAGTGGCGAATGATTTGGCCCAAATTGCATCAGGTTATAGAGTTTCAAAACAAAGCCTTGAAGAATTAATCGAAATAAAAGAGAAACTCGTATCTGATGATATTTCTTCATCATTATTGTCAACACCAAAAACTGGGGGGGTAACAAATACAGATGAGGAATGTATTGAACAACGCCACATTGTTGATGAAGTTGTTTTAGCAGAAGTTTTTGCTATTGACAATATGTCCAATAATGATTGGCGAAGGCCTATTGTAGAATACTTGCAAAATCCCACAGGAAATACCAATAAAAAGGTAAAGTACAGAGCTTTAAGCTATGTGATAATTGGAAACGAATTGTTTAAGAAAACTCCTGAAGGAGTATTATTGAAATGTCTTAGTGAAAATGAGGCATATTTAGCAGTTTCTGAAACACACAGTGGAGCTTGTGGTTCGCACCAAGTAGGCCATAAAATGAAATGGCTATTATTTCGACAAGGAATATATTGGCCATCAATGTTGAAAGATTGTATAGAGTTTGCCAAAGGATGCCAAGAGTGTCAAAAGCATGCTGGAATACAACATGTGCCTGCAAATGAATTGCATGCCATAGTGAAACCTTGGCCATTCAGAGGTTGGGCTCTGGATATAATTGGAGAAATAAAACCAACATCATCAAAAGGTCATAGGTATATATTAGTAGGAATTGATTATTTTACCAAATGGGTTGAAGCAATACCTTTAACCAATGTTGATCAAGAAGCAGTAATACGGTTTATCCGAAATCATATTATTTATAGGTATGGAATTCCAGAAACCATAACTACAGATCAGGGTTCTGTTTTCACTGGTCGAAAAATGGTGGAATTTGCTTCTGAAATTGGTTTTAAGTTATTAACTTCGACACCATATTATGCACAAGCCAATGGTCAAGTGGAAGCTGCCAATAAGATCACTATTAACTTGATTAAAAAGCATGTTGGGCAAAAACCCAGAAATTGGCATAACACTTTGGATCAAATTTTATGGGCTTGTAGAAATTCACCCAAAGAATCTATCAATGCTACTCCATACAGGTTAACCTTTGGACACGATGCAGTATTGTCTGTTGAAATCTGTTTACAATCAACAAGAATTCAAAGACAGTGTGAAATTCCTTTTGATCATTATTGGAATATGATGCTTGATGAGTTAGTTGATTTAGACGAAGAAAGGTTGTTAGCTTTGGAAATGCTTATTCGACAGAAGGAAAGAGTAGCTAAAGCTTATAACAAAAAGGTTAAGTTAAAAACCTTTAATTCAGGTGATTTAGTTTGGAAAGTGTTGTTGCCTATGGATAAAAAAGATAGAGTTTTGGGTAAATGGTCACCTAGTTGGGAAGGTCCACTTCGCATATTGCAATGTTTTTCTAATGGGGCATACGAAGTCGAAGAATTGGGTGACGAAAACAGAATCTTCAAAATAAATGGCAAGTATTTAAAACAGTATAAGCCAACATTAAACGAAGTTAGAATCGAGCAAAGATAAAACCGTAAATTGGTTCAAAATGGTAATGTATTCAATCAAAATAATTACATAGTCATTAAAAGAAATTCTACACTATTACAAGTTACTAAAGGCTTTGAAGAGAATGCTTGAGCCTGTAGAGGATCTTGGTGCTCACAGCAATTGAAGACTCCAGAAAGCTTAACTCTTTGTCCAGTCGAGCAATAGTGGCTTGGTGTTTTTGAACATCATCAAAATGTTGAAGAGCCTCAGTAGCTGCCTTTTCAATCTTCGACTTAGGGGTCTCCATCCTTTGTTGCACTAAACTTTTTTGGTGTTTAGCATTTGTCAGTTTTGTTTGGAGAATTCTTATCTCTTCATCATAGTGCTGAATTTCTGAATCCCAGTTAGCAAGTTCTTGCTCATCCTCCGTTATTTGAACTTCCAATTCATCAATGGGGGTTTGAGAAACCTTGAAGGCATTAATTTTTTCTTGATGAAGTACAGCCTCTTGGTTTTTCAACCTGGAAATTTCAGAGCATTTGCTGATGTGAAGTGCAAAAGTTTCAAAGACTGGCAAAAATTCGATCAGGAAAGCGAAAAGTTTTGCATTAGACTCTGATTTTAGCAATTTTTGAACGATGTCCTTAATTGCAAAGCTTTCTGATGGGTTCTCTCCAATCCTAATAAAGAGATTGCCTTCCAAGACCTTAGTTTTTAATTGTTGAAGCAATTCTTCAGTAGATTCTTGAGTAACAGAGGTCAAGGAAGTAGTCGAAGCACTGGAGACCATGGCAGGGAAAGAGGAAGAAAAGCTCAGCAAGTGTTTAAGAGCAGCCAAAGGATTTGTCTTCTTCATCAGCGAAAACTCTTGGTCACTCATAGCGCTACTAGTTGATTCCTTGGTAGAAGTTTGTTCTTGAGCCTCAATTTCAGTCGTCTCTTTGCTTGAATCCTTAGCGCCTGCCACATCTGGTGTTTGCTCGTTGGTTTGCTCAAGTTCCATTTCAACATTCGCGTTAGTAGCAATGTTTGTTCCTTCGACGTCAACAGCCATAGGAGAATTTTGGATAGTTGGAGTTGCTGTGGAGATTTCCACAGGCGTTGATGGCGCAGGCAAAATTTGTTCAGTCGAAGGAGCATTTGGAGCAGCTACAGATTCGACAACAGGAATTTTGACTGATGTGTGAAGTCTCTTAGGGGGAGGTCCGTGTGATTGCTCTTGTGGTTCTTTGATCACAATCCCTTTAGCCCTTGCTTGAGATTCGGGTTGCATTCTTTTCCTTGACCGGTGAATAAGAGGCATGTTATCACTATCACTATCAGTATCCTGCGAAAGAGAAACATGAGTTTAAAACATAATCAAGTGTTAAAAGAGTCGAAGAAATTTGAAACAGAAATGAAGATATATTTGTTACCTCAGAACTGGAAGCAAGTAGGCTTTTCCCTATTGCAAGAGGACTTGTTACTCCAGGCTTCTTCTGAAAGAGGAAAAAGAAATAAAGGTGATGAAACATGGTCAAACTTTCTACTTAAAAGGTCTAGTCAATTAACAAAGATATACCTCTATTTGGGGTAAGCTGGAAGTGGATTTGATCACAAGTTTCTTTTTTGTTTTGGGTGGTGTTCTTGCTGTTGGCTTGTTTTGCTTTGGTGCTGCTTTAGTGGGCTTTTTCTTTGAAACAGCAGCTGTTCATAACGCAAAGATTTTATCAGGTAAATGGTTTTAAATTTTAACTAATGAGGAAATATGTTTTTTTTAAAAAAAAAAGGGGGGGGGGGCCATACCTGGGGATTTGTTCTTCTCAGCAATTTGAGAGGGAAAAGCTGAATACAAAATTTTCGAAATTTCTGCATCAGTTTTTCCTTTAGAAGCTTTAGTATAGTATCCACCCCACCAATCTTGGAATGTCTTCGTACAAGAAAAGCTTGGTTGAAATTTAGCAGGTTCAAAGAGCAAATCTTTAAAACGAAAATTCTTGAAGATTTGGTGATAAGCTTGCTCTGTCTCTGGAGTGTTGAACTCTCTCCTATGCAAGCAGACCGGAGCCGGTCGAAGTTGGCATAGCCCAAATTGCCTTGAAAAGTAGCTGGGAAAATACTTGCTAATGCCAAGATTGTTTTTGTTGTTGCTTGGGGAGAGCCTTATCGAAAGAAGAGAAGGCGAAAGATAGGCTTGCCAGATTTGGTTTATCTCTTCCGCATTTTCTGTTGAGTTAGAGGGAAATTCGTTGATGAACCAAGATGGTCCATAAGTGCATTTGACAAAAGGCGCCATAGCATCAATGAAAGTAGTGCACTTGTTGAAGATGTCGAAGTACGTGGAAAACGTCTCTTCATAAGACAAGTTTTTCTCCCTATTCCTTAATTATGCTAGTCGAACTCCTTCTGTTCTTCTAGTTGGTAAGGTTGGTCGAATGTCCTTAGGAATAAACAAGTTCAGCCTTGATTCAAAAGTGGCTAAGAGCCAAAGTTGCATAAGCCACATAGGACCAGCAATGAGCAGTTTGTCAGTTGGTTCGCCTTCTTTCAATTCGAGGGCAGCACCATCAAGATGCTGATAGAGATTTCCTAAAACCAATTTCGCTAAATTGATATTCTTGGCTTTATGGAGTTGAGTGGCCAAAGGAACGAAAACTTTTGCTACTTGGAGAGAACGGGAGCAAAAGACAAAGCATGACAACCATAGGGTAAGAAAAGCTATATGTTCTAAATCAGACACTTCAGCATTCTCAGTATCATGATGATCAGCAATATAAGCACTAAAGGTAGGGTTGTTAAATGAAAAGCCATAGTCGTTGGTGGCCAGTTTAGGGTCAAAGGTTTCACCCAGTGGTTTCAGACCAGTAATGGCAGCCACATCCAACAGAGTGGGAGATAACATGCCACACTTCAGATGGAGACTATGAGTGGATATATCCCAGAACTGCAATGCTGCTAGAATCATAGTGCTGTCGTATCTGGGTCCATATTTCGACAGTTGGATAATGTCAAAGATCCCCTGTTCTTGCCAAATGGCTTCCTTTTGGTTTTGAACCTTGTCAAGCCATGCGATGTAATCACCTTGTTCTACCTTAGGAGCGGATCTAAATACTCTGTTGGGTCAGAAATTCCAAATGAAAAGGAGTTTCTTCAAAAATTCTGGGTTGAAGTTTACGGTGACTGGGAAAAATTGCTTTAACTTCTTCGCTTTCTATGGGGTCAGGAAGAGGACCTAAATAAGCATGGGTAAAAGGTTTACCAGCTGGAATAAGTATCTGTTTAAACCAAGTTGGTGAAGGTTCTTCAACGAAGCCTTCAAAGCCATGCACAGCAACTGTTTGTTCTTGAGGTTGAGCGCTGGAAGAAGCCATCTGTGTAAATAACAAACAAAGAGGGTTGTGTTCTTAGTGGAGATGTCGAAACGATGAAAAAGTTTGAAACTTTCGTGAAGAGGCAAGGTTAGCTGAGAAATTTTCAGAGTTTAAGGTTCAAAGGGAGCGTGAAAATGAAGAAGATGAAGTGAAACGTATTTATACGTTAGAGGTGCAACGGTTGCACAGTTACGACGCTTCGCACGTTTGAGATTCTGAAAAGACGTGGTCTATCAACCAAATGACGTGGCCCAATGAAACGGTTCGCTTTATCTGCGTAAGGTCATGATCATTTTTGCCTATCACCATTTAATGCAAAGTTGTTGGAGGTGACGTTTCGAAATCTTCCAAAATATTCTTTTTCTTCCTTAACACTTGTACTGTCGAAAAAGATATTTTTGGGGGGCAATTTGTTAGCCTAGAATTTCGACAAGGCTTTTGAGTGGTTAGTTAATAAGGTTTGACTCTTCATTAAAGATCATTCATAATGCCTTCGGAAAGAACAAGTGACATTTAAGTCATCTCAGCATGTTTTCGACAGAAGTCTTCACCAATTCGACAGGGAAAAGTTTTCGACAGGACAGTGTATTCAGGACTTCGTCAAGCAGTTATTGGCAAACAGTTGTGTCGAATTTCAAGACTACGGTTAATACAACGTAGGCAGTATGTGGCATCGAGCGTGGCACGAAGTCCATCACTGGTTATTGAGACGTAGCCACAGCAGTTTACATTTCAGTCATTATTTTCTGTATAAATAGTAGTTTCTACGGAGAAATCAGTGTGGCAAATTATTATACCAAACACACAGTTCTGAAACTCTAACTTCCAAGTCACAGCGAAAACAGAGTAAAAGAATTATTGTACAACGTATGTGAATTTGTGCACCATTCTCTTTACATTTAATGCAATTTATTACTTTCAATACAAGTCATTTTACATTTCTGCGTTCCATTTTATTACTTCTTTTTCTTTGATTTCCATTTTCATGGTGAATTGTCTCCCTTTTAAAATATATTTGTTGACAAACTGCGGTGTTTAAAGGCAATTGCTTTGGAGATTTCGGGTTTAATCTCACAAACATTTCTAATAAAACCAGTGATTGTTTGCTAAAAACACCAGCGAACACAAACGTGGTGGCCAATCCATCCTAGTTTTGATATATGTGGATGATATCCTTGTTACTGGATCATCCACTGCCCTTGTTACTGGATGATATCCTTAAACTCTGAAAATTTCTCAGCTAACCTTGCCTCTTCACGAAAGTTTCAAACTTTTTTATCGTTTCGCCATCTCCACTAAGAACACAACCCTCTTTGTTCGTTATTTACACAGATGGCTTCTTCCAGCGCTCAACCTCAAGAACAAACAGTTGCTGTGCATGGCTTTGAAGGCTTCGTTGAAGAACCTTCACCAACTTGGTTTAAACAGATACTTATTCCAGCTGGTAAACCTTTTACCCATGCTTATTTAGGTCCTCTTCCTGACCCCATAGAAAGCGAAGAAGTTAAAGCAATTTTTTCCAGTCACCGTAAACTTCAACCCAGAATTTTTGAAGAAACTCCTTTTCATTTGGAATTTCTGAAAAACCCCAACAGAGTATTTAGATCCGCTCCTAAGGTAGAACAAGGTGATTACATCGCATGGCTTGACAAGGTTCAAAACCAAAAGGAAGCCATTTGGCAAGAACATGGGATCTTTGACATTATCCAACTGTCGAAATATGGACCCAGATACGACAGCACTATGATTCTAGCAGCATTGCAGTTCTGGGATATATCCACTCATAGTCTCCATCTGAAGTGTGGCATGTTATCTCCCACTCTGTTGGATGTGGCTGCCATTACTGGTCTGAAACCACTGGGTGAAACCTTTGACCCTAAACTGGCCACCAACGACTATGGCTTTTCATTCAACAACCCTACCTTTAGTGCTTATATTGCTGATCATCATGATACTGAGAATGCTGAAGTGTCTGATTTAGAACATATAGCTTTTCTTACCCTATGGTTGTCATGCTTTGTCTTTTGCTCCCGTTCTCTCCAAGTAGCAAAAGTTTTCGTTCCTTTGGCCACTCAACTCCATAAAGCCAAGAATATCAATTTAGCGAAATTGGTTTTAGGAAATCTCTATCAGCATCTTGATGGTGCTGCCCTCGAATTGAAAGAAGGCGAACCAACCAACAAGTGCACTACTTTCATTGATGCTATGGCGCCTTTTGTCAAATGCACTTATGGACCATCTTGGTTCATCAACGAATTTCCCTCTAACTCAACAGAAAATGCCGAAGAGATAAACCAAATCTGGCAAGCCTATCTTTCGCCTTCTCTTCTTTCGATAAGGCTCTCCCCAAGCAACAACAAAAACAATCTTGGCATTAGCAAGTATTTTCCCAGCTACTTTTCAAGGCAATTTGGGCTATGCCAACTTCGACCGGCTCCGGTCTGCTTGCATAGGAGAGAGTTCAACAGTTCAGAGACAGAGCAAGCTTATCACCAAATCTTCAAGAATTTTCGTTTCAAAGATTTGCTCTTTGAACCTGCTAAATTTCAACCAAGCTTTTCTTGTACGAAGACATTCCAAGATTGGTGGGGTGGATACTATACTAAAGCTTCTAAAGGAAAAACTGATGCAGAAATTTCGAAAATTTTGTATTCAGCTTTTCCCTCTCAAATTGCTGAGAAGAACAAATCCCCAGGTATGCCCCCCCCCCCTTTTTTTTAAAAAAAACATATTTCCTCATTAGTTAAAATTTAAAACCATTTACCTGATAAAATCTTTCCGTTATGAACAGCTGCTGTTTCAAAGAAAAAGCCCACTAAAGCAGCACCAAAGCAAAACAAGCCAACAGCAAGAACACCACCCAAAACAAAAAAGAAACTTGTGATCAAATCCACTTCCAGCTTACCCCAAATAGAGGTATATCTTTGTTAATTGACTAGACCTTTTAAGTAGAAAGTTTGACCATGTTTCATCACCTTTATTTCTTTTTCCTCTTTCAGAAGAAGCCTGGAGTAACAAGTCCTCTTGCAATAGGGAAAAGCCTACTTGCTTCCAGTTCTGAGGTAACAAATATATCTTCATTTCGGTTTCAAATTTCTTCGACTCTTTTAACACTTGATTATGTTTTAAACTCATGTTTCTCTTTCGCAGGATACTGATAGTGATAGTGATAACATGCCTCTTATTCACCGGTCAAGGAAAAGAATGCAACCCGAATCTCAAGCAAGGGCTAAAGGGATTGTGATCAAAGAACCACAAGAGCAATCTCACGGACCTCCCCCTAAGAGACTTCACACATCAGTCGAAATTCCTGTTGTCGAATCTGTAGCTGCTCCAAATGCTCCTTCGACTGAACAAATTTTGCCTGCGCCATCAACGCCTGTGGAAATCTCCACAGCAACTCCAACTATCCAAAATTCTCCTATGGCTGTTGACGTCGAAGGAACAAACATTGCTACTAACGCGAATGTTGAAATGGAACTTGAGCAAACCAACGAGCAAACACCAGATGTGGCAGGCGCTAAGGATTCAAGCAAAGAGACGACTGAAATTGAGGCTCAAGAACAAACTTCTACCAAGGAATCAACTAGTAGCGCTATGAGTGACCAGGAGTTTTCGCTGATGAAGAAGACAAATCCTTTGGCTGCTCTTAAACACTTGCTGAGCTTTTCTTCCTCTTTCCCTGCCATGGTCTCCAGTGCTTCGACTACTTCCTTGACCTCTGTTACTCAAGAATCTACTGAAGAATTGCTTCAACAATTAAAAACTAAGGTCTTGGAAGGCAATCTCTTTACTAGGATTGGAGAGAACCCATCAGAAAGCTTTGCAATTAAGGACATCGTTCAAAAATTGCTAAAATCAGAGTCTAATGCAAAACTTTTCGCTTTCCTGATCGAATTTTTGCCAGTCTTTGAAACTTTTGCACTTCACATCAGCAAATGCTCTGAAATTTCCAGGTTGAAAAACCAAGAGGCTGTACTTCATCAAGAAAAAATTAATGCCTTCAAGGTTTCTCAAACCCCCATTGATGAATTGGAAGTTCAAATAACGGAGGATGAGCAAGAACTTGCTAACTGGGATTCAGAAATTCAGCACTATGATGAAGAGATAAGAATTCTCCAAACAAAACTGGCAAATGCTAAACACCAAAAAAGTTTAGTGCAACAAAGGATGGAGACCCCTAAGTCGAAGATTGAAAAGGCAGCTACTGAGGCTCTTCAACATTTTGATGATGTTCAAAAACACCAAGCCACTATTGCTCGACTGGACAAAGAGTTAAGCTTTCTGGAGTCTTCAATTGCTGTGAGCACCAAGATCCTCTACAGGCTCAAGCATTCTCTTCAAAGCCTTTAGTAACTTGTAATAGTGTAGAATTTCTTTTAATGGTTATGTAATTATTTTGATTGAATACATTACCATTTTGAACCAATTTACGGTTTTATCTTTGCTCGATTCTAACTTCGTTTAATGTTGGCTTATACTGTTTTAAATACTTGCCATTTATTTTGAAGATTCTGTTTTCGTCACCCAATTCTTCGACTTCGTATGCCCCATTAGAAAAACATTGCAATATGCGAAGTGGACCTTCCCAACTAGGTGACCATTTACCCAAAACTCTATCTTTTTTATCCATAGGCAACAACACTTTCCAAACTAAATCACCTGAATTAAAGGTTTTTAACTTAACCTTTTTGTTATAAGCTTTAGCTACTCTTTCCTTCTGTCGAATAAGCATTTCCAAAGCTAACAACCTTTCTTCGTCTAAATCAACTAACTCATCAAGCATCATATTCCAATAATGATCAAAAGGAATTTCACACTGTCTTTGAATTCTTGTTGATTGTAAACAGATTTCAACAGACAATACTGCATCGTGTCCAAAGGTTAACCTGTATGGAGTAGCATTGATAGATTCTTTGGGTGAATTTCTACAAGCCCATAAAATTTGATCCAAAGTGTTATGCCAATTTCTGGGTTTTTGCCCAACATGCTTTTTAATCAAGTTAATAATGATCTTATTGGCAGCTTCCACTTGACCATTGGCTTGTGCATAATATGGTGTCGAAGTTAATAACTTAAAACCAATTTCAGAAGCAAATTCCACCATTTTTCGACCAGTGAAAACAGAACCCTGATCTGTAGTTATGGTTTCTGGAATTCCATACCTATAAATAATATGATTTCGGATAAACCGTATTACTGCTTCTTGATCAACATTGGTTAAAGGTATTGCTTCAACCCATTTGGTAAAATAATCAATTCCTACTAATATATACCTATGACCTTTTGATGATGTTGGTTTTATTTCTCCAATTATATCCAGAGCCCAACCTCTGAATGGCCAAGGTTTCACTATGGCATGCAATTCATTTGCAGGTACATGTTGTATTCCAGCATGCTTTTGACACTCTTGGCATCCTTTGGCAAACTCTATACAATCTTTCAACATTGATGGCCAATATATTCCTTGTCGATATAATAGCCATTTCATTTTATGGCCTACTTGGTGCGAACCACAAGCTCCACTGTGTGTTTCAGAAACTGCTAAATATGCCTCATTTTCACTAAGACATTTCAATAATACTCCTTCAGGAGTTTTCTTAAACAATTCGTTTCCAATTATCACATAGCTTAAAGCTCTGTACTTTACCTTTTTATTGGTATTTCCTGTGGGATTTTGCAAGTATTCTACAATAGGCCTTCGCCAATCATCATTGGACATATTGTCAATAGCAAAAACTTCTGCTAAAACAACTTCATCAACAATGTGGCGTTGTTCAATACATTCCTCATTTGTATTTGTTACCCCCCCAGTTTTTGGTGTTGACAATAATGATGAAGAAATATCATCAGATACGAGTTTCTCTTTTATTTCGATTAATTCTTCAAGGCTTTGTTTTGAAACTCTATAACCTGATGCAATTTGGGCCAAATCATTCGCCACTTGATTATCAACTCGTGGTAAATGTTCTAAATGAACAGAGTCAAATCTCTTTAACAAGGAATTGGTCATAATAAAGTATTTAATAAGGTGCTCTTTAATACATTTATATTCTTTGGTCATTTGTTTGATAACAAATTCTGAATCACCTTTTATTTCGATACATCTTGCCCCCAGCTCAAGTAAAATTTCAAGGCCTATAATTAGAGCCTCATACTCAGCTTCATTATTTGAGCAATGATTTCGAATCTTACACTTGTACTTCGTTGGAATGTTATTTGTTGAAATAATTAAAACACCAATCCCAACTCCTTTTTTATGACTCGAACCATCAAAATACAACCTCCAAGGATATGTGTCTACGAAATGTAATGTTTCTTCGACAACAGAGTGGTCCACTATAAAATCAGCAACCACTTGTCCTTTAATTGATTTTAAAGGTTGATAAGTTAAGTCATATTCAGACAAAGCTAAAGCCCACTTACCAATTCTACTATGCATTATGGTTTCGACAGCATATGCTTAATAATATCAGAATGCGAATAAACACAAACATTAGCTGGCTTTATATATTGCTTTAACTTTGTGCAAGAAAAATACAAGCAAAGGCACAACTTTTCTATAGAACTATACTTAGTTTCAGCATCTATTAAGACTCTACTAAGGTAATATATGGCTCTTTCGACACCATTATCATCCTCTTGAGCTAACATGCTACCTATTGTTTTTTCAGATGCTGCTATATACAATTTGAGCACTTTGTTTCTAATAATAGGCATTAGAATTGGTGGTTTCATCAAATAAGACTTAATTTCTTCAAAGGCTGCTTGATGAACTGATTCCCATTTGAAAACTTCTTCTTTCTTCAGTCTCAACAATGGCGAAAATGCTTGAGTTTTGCCACTTAGATTTGATATGAATCTTCGTAGGAAATTGATTTTTCCCAACAATGACTGAAGTTTTTTTTTGGTTGAAGGAGCTTTCGTTTCAATTATAGTTTTAGTCTTATTCTGATTGATTTCAATGCCTTTTTTGTGCACCACAAAACCCAAGAAATCTCCTGCACGCACACAGAAGGCACATTTTAATGGATTCATTTTCAATCCATATTTCCTCATTCTTTCAAAAGATTGTCGAAGATGGTCTAAATGACCATTTTCTGAGGAAGACTTAACCACCACATCATCTATGTATACTTGCATAAAGTTTTCAATAAAATCATGAAACATACAATTCATTGCCCTCTGATATGTAGCACCAGCATTTTTTAAACCAAATGGCATTACTACCCATTCATAAATACCTAACGCCCCTGGACAACGAAATGCAGTTTTCGATACATCTTCTTCAGCAATAAAGATTTGATTATACCCAGAATAACCATCAAGCATGCTGAGGTATTCAAATCCTGCTGGTGAATCTATTAACATTTCTGCCACAGGCATTGCGTATTCATCTTTGGGAGTTGCATTATTCAAGTCTCTAAAATCTATGCAAACTCTAAGAGTGCCATTTTTCTTAATTACAGGAACTATATTAGCTAACCATTCGACATACCTGGCAGTTCTGATGAATTTGTTCTTGAACAACCTTTCGATCTCCTCTTTAATTTTAGTTAATATTTGAGGAGCAAACCTTCTTGGTATCTGCTTCACTGGCTTCTTCTCTGGTCGAATTGGCAATTGCAATTCCACAACGTCTCGACTCAATCCAGGCATTTCGTCATAGTCCCAAGCAAAGCAATCTTTGAACTCCCTCAGTAATGATATAACTTGGGCTTTTAATGCAACATCCAAGTATGCACTAACATAAGTTGGCCTCTTCTTTGAGCCATCTCCCAAATCTACCTCCTCCAATGGATCTTGAGCTTGCATTCGCTTTGTTGAATCTCTAGGATCCTTTTCAAACCCTAATGGCTCATTATCATAAATGCAATCAAGCTTTCCATTCATAATAATGCCATTTTCGTCTTCAGAACTTTTGGCTTCGACAGCCATTGTTTGATGATTTAATTCGGCTTCCATAGCCGTTTTTAACTTATTTTCGGCCATATAAGCCGTAATCTTGTTCCATGCATTAGGAACTGACATAGGAAACATTTTAAGAATCAGAATACCACCCCTCAGGTTGGGCAGTAGCATCTCCTATTATTTGCCTTTCCCAAACAAAACCTTAGTTTGGATGCAAATTAACTGAAGCAAATACATTATCAGCAGGAATGTATGCCTCATTAGAAGATGGACATGGCGCAATGTTCGCCAATCTTTTCTCAAAATTTTCCTTGGTGATGTGATTCACGTCAGCACGAAAATAACTTTGGTCTGCTTCAATGTATTCGACAAGACCATCTTCCTTCCACATCACTAGTCTTTGATGTAATGTTGAAGGCACAGCACCGACTCCATGTATCCACTCCCTTCCAAGTAACATATTGAAGTTTGCTTTGGAAGCAATCACTAAGAACAGAGTGGTCCTCTTGATAGTTCCAACAATCAATTCCACTTCAATGGCTCCAAGAGAATAACCAGTTTTGCCTTCGTAATTACTTAAGACAATATTGTGTGGCTTAAGGTCAGTGATGGATATGCCTATCTTCTTCATAAGCACTTCAGGCATAAGATTCACAGCAGCACCTCCATCAACTAACACTTTGTTGATGCCAATACCATTAACCTTAGCCTGAATATATAAAGGCTTCAGGTGATTCTGCATACTCGTATCTGGCCTCTCGAAAGTAGCCATCTGCTCTTCGACACAGCCATCATTCATCACATAGTAACACATGGGTTTGTGACAAGCCATATCTTCAGTGAAATCTTCTTCCTCACTGTTAGGCACAGTTATGACATCATACTCCAGTGGCAATATTGACACCACATTACAGACGACATCGAAGTCATCATCAGAATCATCAAAACCAGAACCTATGTCCTCATGAGAGTCGGACTGAGATTCTTTCCCTTTAAATGTCGAAGATGGAGGACAGATTCTTTCAAGTGCAGGCCTTCTAGGTTTTTCCATCGAAACATCCTTGCCTTTTGCCTTATTTACCACATTTGTAAGCTTAGCAACATCAGCACTGGTACTTGCCTCAACCTTAGAAGCCACCTTCTTATCACCCAACTGGACTTTGATTCCAAAGTGACTAGGAACCTTGTTTACGTCTAAAGAAGCTTTCTTCTTCTGTTTTCTCTGAAAACGACGCCACTGGGTTTTAGTCATAGGATTCTTACCTTTATAATTATTCCGATAATTATACTTGTTGGAATAATACTCATCTTGATGGACAACTTGAGCAGGTGCATTGTTGTGAACCCATTTTCCAACAGGGGAATTCGTCTGTGGAACGAAGGCTTTACCAAACAGTTTCATGGATCCTTTCTTTCCTAGCTTTTGGCTTGTCGAAGGCTTAGTCGAAACACTAGCCTTGCTAGATGAAGGCTTAGTCGTAACATTGGCCTTGTAACCAGGAAGCTTAGTGCTACCAAAATCAAAGGATGGCCTATTGTCAAGCCATTTCCTCTTACGTTGTTCCTGATCCTGGTACCCTTCAACAGCTTTAGCTGCCTCTTTGTCGAAAACAGCACTGCACCTTGGACATAGCATAACCTCAGAATTGTTCCACTTACATCTGTTGAGGAAATCTATCAATTCCTCTTCGGCTTTTGGGTACACCACATGCTTCTTTCCATCGTACTCTTTCACAGTTACCTGTTGTTTTTCTCCTTCAGCATAAATAAAACCTTCGAATTGTTTGGTAGAATATTTGAGAGTTTTTGGGGAATTTTCCATTTCAGCGTCTACCATGTTTACATTCGCTTCGAAAGGCTCTGAATACATGGCTTCAGCTTTAGGTAAAAGGTCATCCACAACTTGCATTGGAGCTTTCATCTTTCTATCCTCAAATTTTAATCTACCTTCTTCGATCGCTTTTTGCACAAGATCCCTGAAAAGCACACAACGGTCAGTGTTATGTCCCAAAAAATTATGGAACTTACAATAACCCTTTTTCTTTCTCTGGTCAAGAGTTGGTACTTTTAAACCACTAGGTACCAATATCTGACCATCTTTTACTAACAGATCAAATATTTCATCACATTTAGTAACATCAAAAGTATATGTCTTAGGCACAAATCTGTCATTTTTTGGCTCAACAGAATTTTTCCCATTAGCAGGCCTTAGTAATTTACAAGTATAAGGAGGACCAGGCTTGAGTTCAGCCACGTCTATCTCCTCTTCTTCGACATCACCGAATGCGACGTCAAATTCTTCTTTGACATATGCAATTTTTTCTTTTTTAGGAAACCTAGTTGACCTAGATTTCTCCTCTTTTAACCTTTCAACTTGTCGAACTCTATCAGCCAATTGGGCCATGTCTCTTAGATAAGATGTGTCCAATTTCTTTCTGATTGAATAATCAAGACCACCACCAGCCATTTCGACGAGTTCATGTTCAGGCACTTGTGTGAAACAACGAGCCTTCAGTAGCCTAAACCTATTCAAATAGTCATCAACAGTTTCAGGCATTTTGCGCTGAACACTGGCCAATTTTTTGAGACTAATCTTAGATTGGCCCATGTAAAACTGCGCATGAAATGCTTTTTCTAATTGCCCCCATGTGAAAATAGAACTAGGGGGTAATGTAGTAAACCAAGTAAAAGCATTTTTTGTTAAAGAATTTGGGAAATATTTCATCTTCAAATTCTCATTTTGGGCTATATCCCCAGACTCAGTCAAATAACGAGCAATATGTTCGACAGTAGACTCTTTTGTGTCACCACCAAACTTAGTATATTTAGGAACTTTCCAGCCCCTTGGTAACTCAGTTTGCAACACATATTCACACAATGGTGATATGAAATTTGGCCTATGTAAGCCTACATTAACGCCATTTTGTGTCAATATAGTTTCTACTAAAGTGGCTATATTATCTTGAGCGCCAACATTATTTTGTTGCACTTGTCGAACAACTTCATCAGCGTTCTGATTTCGATTTACCAGAACAACTTCAGGAACATGATTTTCAGTTCCCTGACGTTCACCTACATTCACTGGGACTTCGACTGGAATTGTTCTTTGGGTATTAACAGGCAATCCATTATTTACTGTGTTGGGCATCTGCCTATTACTAATATTTGGAGCCCCAATGAAATCTGCAATTCGACCCATTTGATTGGCTAACATTTGGTAACTAGTATTAGTATTTTGAATCAATGGATTAAAAACCGTACCGATTTGTTGGGTTAACATATTAACCATATCATGATTGCTTTCATCAACTTGTTGTCGTAAGGCAAACAAAGATTCATTGGTTAATGCTGTGGGATTTCGACCCATTACACTTTCAGAAGAAACATGTACAGGAGACATGGTCGAAATATGTGGCATTCCAGTAGGCATGCCATACGATCCAGAAGGAAATGCAGGAAAACTTACATTATGAAAATGTGGATTTAAACCGCTTCCTATTGCCATATAAGGACTATGAAGTCCCATATGTGACGGCAAAGGCATATGCATAGATGCCATGTTTGACTGTGTTGATCCAACGTTAGTCATTGATACTGAAGGAACGGTTGTTGATGATGATGGGGATATTGTTCCCACAACCACCCCTGCATTTACGTTTGCAGAGTCTACTATTGTTCCCTGTTCTTGTGAAATCACAGGATTAGAACTAGACGCATTATTAGTAGGACGAACCATTTTTCCACTTCTTAAGTGCATGCAAATACAAACACATACAAGAACATAGAAAAATTATGTATTAAAGGCAAACTGTCCCACTGGGCGTGCCAATTTGTTCGCTGGTGTTTTTAGCAAACAATCACTGGTTTTATTAGAAATGTTTGTGAGATTAAACCAGAAATCTCCTAAGCAATTGCCTTTAAACACTGCAGTTTGTCAACAAATATATTTTAAAAGGGAGACAATTCACCATGAAAATGGAAATCAAAGAAAAAGAAGTAATAAAATGGAACGCAGAAATGTAAAATGACTTGTATTGAAAGTAATAAATTGCATTAAATGTAAAGAGAATTGTGCACAAATTCACATACGTTGTACAATAATTCTTTTACTCTGTTTTCGCTGTGACTTGGAAGTTAGAGTTTCGGAACTGTGTGTTTGGTATAATAATTTGCCACACTGATTTCTCCGTAGAAACTACTATTTATACAGAAAATAATGACTGAAATGTAAACTGCTATGGACACGTGGCTACGTCTCAATAACCAGTGATGGACTTCGTGCCACGCTCGATGCCACATACTGCCTACGTTGTATTAACCGTAGTCTTGAAATTCGACACAACTGTTTGCCAATAACTGCTTGACGAAGTCCTGAATACACTGTCCTGTCGAAAACTTTTCCCTGTCGAATTGGTGAAGACTTCTGTCGAAAACATGCTGAGATGACTTAAATGTCACTTGTTCTTTCCGAAGGCATTATGAATGATCTTTAATGAAGAGTCAAACCTTATTAACTAACCACTCAAAAGCCTTGTCGAAATTCTAGGCTAACAGTTTGTAAGTAAGGAGGGAGGCATCACATCTAGATTGGACAAACCCAAAGGTAATGAGAGTTTTGGTAAGACTCTCATACCAAGCCCTTGGGGCTTGTTTAAGGCCATAGATAGCTTTGTTGAGTTTACAAACCATACTTTTGTCATTGTTGGAGAACCCCGGAGGCTGAGCCATATATACATCATCATGAAGGGTGCCATTAAGGAAGGCATTATGAACATCAAACTGTTGTATAGTCCATCCAAAGGTGAGAGCAAGAGACAAAACAGTTCTGACCGTGACTGGTTTTACAACTGGAGCAAAGGTGTCAGTGTAGTCTTGGCCAAACTTTTGTGTAAAACCCTTAGCTACAAGACGTGCTTTGTATTTGTTGATACTTCCATTAGGATTTTGCTTGATTCTGAATATCCATTTGCATCCTACAAGTGTTTTCCCTGGAGGTAAAGATGTCAACTGCCAAGTATTGTTAGATAGTAAAGCATTATACTCATCCGGCATGGCCTTAGCCCAACATGGAGAGGAGAGGGCTTGTTGAAAAGTAGAAGGTTCAGAAGTGGTGAGGTTGATGCTGGGATAAAGAGGTGGTTTAAGGCTGCCAGTTTTAGATCTAGTGAGCATGGAGTGATGGTTAGGGTTGGGTGGTGGTGATGGCAAATGGGAGGGTGGTGAATCTGGATCTGTGGTACTGGAAGCAGTAGATGGTAAAGGTGTTGAAGGTGGTGTGTGTAAAGGACTGGCAGGTTGCACATATGGGCTGGTAGGAGAGTTATGAGGTGAGGGAGAAGGAGAGTGCTGAGGGTAGTGAAGGTTAGGTGTAGTGGTAGAATTATTTGATGATATATTTGGGAAAACAACATGCAATGGATGCTGTGAAGAAGTGTCTGTGGAAGGTGTGTGATTAGTGTTAGTAGTGCTTAGCTTATGATTGAATGGAAATGCTTGTTCATTGAATATGACATCTTTAGAGAGATATAAACGACCAGACTTGTCAAGACATTTGTAAGCTTTATGAGAGGACGAGTAACCTAGGAGAGTACATTCTGAAGATCTGAATTCAAGTTTGTGATTGTTGTAAGGTCTAAGTAAAGGGTAACATGCACAGCCAAATGTACGAAGAAAGTGGAAATTGGGAGGCCTGTGAAAGAGTAACTGAGATGGTATAGATTGTGTGTGAGCAGAAGGCAACCTATTGATAAGAAAGACAGCTGTATGGAACGCAAGATCCCAGAAGTAATATGGAAGAGATGAGTGGGAGAGGAGGGATAGACCCATTTCAACAATGTGTCTATGCTTCCTTTCAACCACACCATTTTGGTGATGTGTGTGTGGAGCAATGACACGGTGGACAATACCTAAATCAGCTAAGAAGTTCTTGAAGGGACGAAACTCACCCCCCCAATCTGATTGAATGGCTTTGATCTTTCTATTTAGCTGAAGCTCAGCTAGAGACTTGAATTGTTTGAAAATAGTGAGAGTTTCAGACTTGTTTTTCAAGAAATAAATCCAAGTATACTTGCTGTATGCATCCACAAAGGATACATAATATTTGTATCCCATGGATGATTCCATAGCAGCAGGTCCCCACAAATCACAGTAAATGAGCTCTAGAGGTTGAGAGTAAATAGTAAGAGAAGGGGAGGAGGGAAGTTTAAGAGCTTTAGCTAAACAACAATCAATGCAAAAATCATTATCATTTCTTTTGAAAGAGGAAAGATTACAAAGAGAGAGGACATTGTTGAGAGTGGCTAAACTAGGATGCCCAAGGTGTTTGTGCCACTTAAAAAACATATTGGAACCAACAATAGTAGAATTAATGCTAGGTCTAGTATTACAACAGAAACCAGAATTATTATTAGAGACCAAAGATGCTGTCTGAAGTGGATACAGACCATCAGCAGTGAGGGGACCCTTGGGCAGCTCTTTGTTAGAAACCTGAGATTTCATAACATAATGGTGAGGGTGGAATTGAACATAAGCATCATTATCATAAGCTAATTTACTAACAGAGATCAAGTTTTTATTAAGAGTGGGAACATGAAGAACATTGTTTAAGTGTAATTGTGTGTGAGGTTGCATAGGAGAAGGGAATGAGTAATTGCTAATGGATTGAACTCTCAAACCTTGACCATTGCCTAAGTAGACATGATCCAAATGTGATGGAGGTGGAGGGGCACCAGCTGGAGCAGGCATGTTGGTTACATGATGAGTGGCTGCTGTGTCCATGGGAGCAACATATGAAGGCATTATAGCAGGAAAAACTGGTGTAGTAAGATGAGCTTGAGGTGTGGCAGCAGCATGTTGAGGAGTCCATACAGGAGCATTCTGATTAGTTGGTCTGATATATTGATAGGGGTTTCCTTGCTGGAATTGAGGGGATGAATTGAACGCCGTGTTGAATCTGTGATAACATTGCGAAGCCTCATGACCCATCTTATAGCAAACCTGACACTGCACAGTACTCCGGCCACCGCCACGGCCGCTCTGGCCACCGCGACGACCACCACGACCCCGGTAGTTCGAATTGCCACGATAACCGGTTTGATTCCACTGTTGTTGACCCGAATTGGTGTTTGAATTGAAGTTAGGGTTCGTAAAATTGATTTGGGAATTATTTTGGGAATTAGGGTTAGAGTTTGCAATTGAGTCAGAATTGGGGGCAAATTGAGTGAGATTGAGCAACGCAACTTCCTCTTTGATTTGTTGTTTCGCAATTTTCTGTTCTTGCGCTAAAAGCAGAGCTTTAATCTCTTCTAAATCAAACCAAGAAATCTTACTGTTGATAACGGTTGTGAGCGCATCGTATTCTGCAGGTAACCCCTCCAAGATCACATCAAGCTGATCTTGAGTAGTGACGCTTTCACCGATGGACAAAAGCGAGTCGGAGAGGAGTTTAATCTTTGCAAGAAACTCGGTGATGGAAGAATTCCCTTTCTTGGTGGTACGAAGCTCGGTGCGAAGCTGGCGAGCTTGAGCTTTCGTCTTTGATTGAAACGTCTGGTGAATTGAGTCCCAGAGTTGGTAAGTGTAACGACAACCGATCACGGAAGGAAGAATTTCTGGGGATAACGACGACTGAAGCCAAGACAGCAATAGTTGATCTTGTAATTCCCATTGAACATAGGCTGGATTTTCGCGATTGGCTATTCTGTCTGCATCATTGAGAAATTGGGGAGGTATCTCCGGCGAGATGCAGTACCGGTGAAGACGGTGAGCACGTAATACGGGCTCTATTTGTTGTAACCAAACAAGATAATTCTTGTCATTGAGTTTGGTTGTGATCTTGTAACTGAAGCTTGTAGTGTTTGTTGCTGTCGATGCAAAGACCGGTGAAGAACCACCGTGAGAAGACGCCATGATTGGCGGAGAAGAAATGAGCGTGGAGGAGGATCAACCACGATGGTGGTGATGGCCTCGTGATACCATGTAGAATCCAGAGAATATTGTATTTTGTGAATCTTTGAATATTTCATTGAATTAGAATAGAATTGATACAAGGTATTTATAGAACTAATAGTAACAGTTAGAATAACAGCATTCTAACTGATAGACTAACAACCTAACAGAATTAGTTATTTAACTAACTAATTCTGCAGCTAACTAAAGGACTACAGCAGTACACAATAAGATAGATACAGAATAGTACTGCACTGTATATCAAATACAACAAGATTTATATTTCTATTACATCCTTCACAAGCAAATGACTAACCTTAGCTGCTGATTTTAATGCATCAACATTTTCGGGACAAAGTTGATATACTTTTTCATATGACACAGCAGCTTTATGAAAATCTTGAAGTTCAGCATGAAGCATTGCATGATGGATTCTAAGAGAACTATCTTCGGGATCTGCTTTTATTGCTTTTGAAAGACAATCATTAGCTCGACCGAAATCACATTGTTCTCTGCATTTGAAAAAGGTTCCCAATAAATAACTAAGTATCTCTTCCATATATATAAAATTATAAAATTAAAATGATTGTTACAAAGAAAACAAGCATGAACTTAGTCTTGTTAGAAAATGACAAACTCCAACAACATCAAAAGCCTTTTCCATTTTAAGGGTAGAGAGAATCTCAGAGAGAGAAAATGAAATGATGTTATTGCTAGTTTGATTCATTTACAATAAGTAATAATAATATATAGTAGGAAGAAAAAGTAATCGATTAGTAATAGTTACAACAGAATTATTTTTGAAGAGATTTTCCCATTGATCACAACAAGGCGCATATTGAACACAGAGCTGCTTTGCATTCACCTTCTCACGGACAAAAAAACAGATCTAGCTGTGTGCTAGTTCCCCGTGGAAAACTGGATTATGTGTTAAGGATACAACACACTAGTTGTCATAAAAGACTGAAAAATGTGAAATGCAAGTTCAGAAAGTAGTGTTTGTAACTGGGGCTGGACATACGGGCGGGTTAGTTGGATTTGGGCTCAATAAACTCAATCCAGCCTAAACCGTGGTGGTAAAAATGAAGCCCAATTGCGACCGTTTTTTTCTTCGGTTTGGATGATTTCGGTTTTTACGAGTTGACAGTTTTGTCGGGTGGGTTTCTTCGGTTTGAAGGTGCAGAAGCAATGGAAGAAAGAATTAGATGAAAGAAGACTGAAGTGGGGGGCTCATTAATATGGTGAGGAGTGGCTGTAAAGGAGAGATTGAGTGAGGGAGATGACGTGGTTGAAGGTAACTTTCATTGCATGAGAAGATAATAGTGTTGTTTCTAACTGGTGAACAACACTAGGCGGAACCAGTACTTACACAGGTGACAACTTGCATCTTCTTGCTAGCAGGTTGTAGAGGAAATGGAACATCATACTTCTATTTTTTGCTAGTTTGTTAATACTTACGGATCACTGAGTTAAATATAGGTGGAGAAAGAAATAAAATCGACTTTTTTTCTACAAATCTAGAAGGAGGAATAACACAAGTAGAATATTTGTTGGAGATGTAGAAGGAAAAATTAGAAAGATTTGGGAAGAAAGATCTCAGGGAGATAAAGTTGTGGATTGTGGTTTACAGAGAGAAAAAGACAACTGAGGAGCACATAAGGATCAGAAAGAAAATAAATTGCAAAAGACTAATACACAGATTCAATTCTAAATAAATAGGAAAATCCAAAAACAAATAATAATAGTAATAATAATAATAATAATAATAATAATAATAAGAGGGGTGTGGAAATTAATCCTAAAAATAATCTAAGATATGCTAAGACTAAAAGCTCACCCTAAGGAACAAACCAAGATATTCTAGAATAATATTTTGGAGTGTTTGCCAAAGCAATGGATATTTTGGAGCAGCAAACATGTAAAACTCCATTTCTTTTTGGTAATCCCCAAGTTCCTTATGAACAAGTCCAAGGATATGATATGAGTCAGGTAAAGAAGGTTCCAGTCTGACAAGTTCATGCAACACAGCTATAGCCTGCAAAAAGCCAACAGAGCAATGCATAACAAATTTGGGAAAAGCTATCCTAATAGTAAAGCCTATAATGTATATCAAGCTTTAACACACACAGAAAGCATCCAGAATCAGAATAATTAAACGAGCTATAATGCAATCTAACATTAACAATGCCCCTTCTTACTTTGAAAGTTGAGGCAATTAAAAATGATTACTGTTCAAAAACATTTAAATAGACAGGAAGCAACTTTCAGCTGTGTTGTTGGTTTAGACAATAGACAACCTTGTCTCTTTTAAAAGTAAACACTGTATTGTTGCCAGATCAAAAGTAGGTTAGAGTGAATATGTAAACAATTTGATGAACTTGGATTCTGAGTTCTATCTGAATAGCAAACTCTAGTGAGAAAACCTATAGATCGTTACATCATCATATAATAATGTACCTTGTCATAACAGCCAAGTGAATAGTGGAGGTTGGCATCACCCAGCATCCGTGATAGCCTGTCATCAAGTTTCTTCTTTGATCCTTTTCGCCTACCTCTTTTTTTAGGCTGCTTCCTCTGGAAGATAGGCAATGTTTGAAACGGTGTTGTGAATTATGTTAAAAACAAAGAATCAAGTAAATAGTAAGTATATAAATTGTAATTGAGAATGCTTATCTTTTTTACACTTTCAAGTACAATGTATGCATAAGAAAATAAAAGAGGCAGAGGTTACAAATAAAGAGGTATTGAAGTAACATAGTACAAAACCTATCATCTAAAACAGAAAATTAATGAAAACATGAAATAAATAAAAATGCAACATGTGAAAAATGGAAACTTCCTAAAAACTGCTATGTGTGGATAAATGGAATTGGTGCATGTAGCATGAACATAAATCTTACTTTTTTTTCCCAAAATCACAATACCAGATCATTGAAGTAGAAGAACTTCAGAGAATATATAAAGTAAAGAAAACTTTGTAACTGAATTTGTTGTATTGATTTTCTGAATCGAAATGATACAGAGATGTATTTATAGGCTTTGTCTATCCTGTCTTACACATCCTTAACTTGCACCTAGTTAGTTACACTGTTGGACTTATCTAACTGAGATGAAAACAGATGTGCCAACTCAGCTATCTGAAGCCTAACTAACTACACCAGATCAGCAACTAGCGCCAAGACCTGAAACATATTACTTAATAATTGTGTACTCTTATATAGATGCATCCTCTGATGTACACTCCATTGCTAGACTAGAGTCTAAGACTTTTAATCAACCTTTCTTGAAAGAGTAAATGAATGCTAGCATAACATGTTACGCAGATATGTTACATATCAAACATACACCGTACCTTTCTTGATCTCCTGCCGCCACCAATACTCATTGCTTCCATTACCTCAGCGCATTTTTCTTCAGAAATATCATCTTCCCTAGCCTTCTTAAAAGAAATTCCTTCGTTGCATTCAGATCTATTCAAGACCAAATATGTCAAACATATACATAGCAATGTGGAATATGTAAAACCGTCCAACAGTTGTAGCATTTTAACTCGCAATCAAGACTCATCTTTACTAGCTCATTGAATTTCTAGTTTCATATTCCTTTTAGGATACAGAATTTTCTGTTTGTAGACATTTTGAATCGTCATAATTTTACTTAACTTTTTGTCTCTAAAACATTTTTTCTATACGCAAAAAACAAAATTACTACCAACTACCAAGAGGCTTATTTATGACAATTTTTATTGTACACATGCATTGTTGGTATAGGCATTCTTAGTTTGCTCATATACACCGTACTCACTACTCAACCACTGATTAACTGAATACATAGTTGAAAAGCATGGATTAAACTAAAGCATAACTAAACAACAAGGATGACTGTTCCGAAGTTGAATGTAAATACTAGTGCAGTTTTGTACATGGACGATTTAAAATAGCATATAAACTCAATCCAACAAATAGAAATCATATGGAAGTATATAAGGCACAGACATTAGGCTTAATTTGAAATATCTTAAAAGCAATTAGAAAGATGACGTTATTTACGTGAGACATTGTTCTAGTGATTTTCGCTTTTTGTTGGCTAGAGCTTCGTCCTTGTGTTGCTGGAGTTTTTGATAGCAATATCCTCCATCCTCCT
Source organism: Astragalus membranaceus (assembly GCA_039519185.1). NCBI lineage: Eukaryota > Viridiplantae > Streptophyta > Magnoliopsida > Fabales > Fabaceae > Astragalus > Astragalus membranaceus. The sequence goes on from CM076850.1 coordinate 98,061,277, forward strand.
TTTCTTCACCTTCTTCTTCTTCATCCACTTCTTTCTCGGCCTTTTCTTCTTCTTCTCGCTCTTCTTCCGCCTCGTCGCCGCGGTCTTTGTCAATTTCAATATCACGGTCTCCTGTCGCCATGAGATGATCCTGCTTGTCGATATTTTCATCCATTCTATTGGTTTTCACCCTTTTCAAATTTGCTTGTATTTTGGTTTATTTGTGTTAGGAAACAGCGAACGAACGGAACTGTGGGTCTCGCAGCAAACAAGAAATTAGGATTCCGTCGTCTTCGGTCGAATGGTTAGGAAAAGCGAAAGATTGGGCGATCGGAGAGCCCTAAAGCGGAGTTTCGATTTAGTGCGGACAACACAGTCTGCAGTTCCAGCAGTCTGCAGTTCCAGCATTTAAAGTCGGGCGGAACACACAGTCCGACTTTAAAAGTGGTCTGCATACGGGTAATGGCGAGAACTGCGTACTGCAGTTCCGCCCGACTTTAAAAGTGAACTGCAGACTGCAGTTCCCACCCTAACTGCGGTGGATCCGGACCCGGACAACACCACGGTCATGCGTTAGTAATGACTAGTGAATTTTATTTTTTTAAATTTTTTCTTGTGAAAATAAAATAAGGCTTTCAATTTGTCAAAAAAAATTAAGGCTTTCGATTTTCCTACCCTCTAACACTTATACGGACTTGGATCATCTCTTTACCACTAATTCTATATTTTTCTCCATTCTCTCTATCTCTCTCTTAATTTTATTCTCTCTCATCATTATTTATTTATTTTAATCATTTTTCTCTCTCCTCCAACCCTTATATTTTGTGATGGAGAGGAATGAGAGAATAAAAGGATCCAAACACGCCCTTATACCCCCACAATTCACTAAATCTCAAATTTTATCTCTCAACTCCTAGAAAAAACTAAAAAATTTATCATTCCTCAGGTACTATGGAAAATCACAAAAGTAAGTCAATTTTTTTTCTTTTTGGAATTATCTTCCAAAAGATGAATCCAGAATTTACAGTGTTCCGAATTTATCCTCTTGAGATAAATTCGAAATGAACACCTTCTGGAATTATCTATAGAAGATAAATCTATAATGAAAAATCAGTTCCAAATTTATCTTTTGGGAGATAATTCCAATATATTTTTAAAAAATTTCCTTCCAGATTTATCTTTAGAAGTAATTCTATTCTGGATTTATCGTCGGAAGGTAATTTTTTAATAATTATTTTAAATTAATATATCTTTATTATTTTTTTGTAATCTTATTGCAGTGTCGCAAAGTAGAGTCGGGGGCAGAACCCCATGCAGACATTGGGGGGAGTCGTCACGGTTAGGTGCCCGTGAACCCACTCTGGTGAGAGGAGCAATCACGCTTCTAACCAACGTAGGCATGAGGAGAGACGATGTGGCGCTGCCCATATGTATTCGGAGGCGGAGCAAGATCGTCGAGAGTAGGGGTGTTCAAAACCGAATCAATTCAATAAAAAATCGCAAATCGAACCAACTCAAACCGAAAACCGCAAAAAACCGATATTTATCGTATCTAATCGGTTTTCTTTTTGAGTCAACCGCGCGGCTTGGTTCGGCCCGCGATTTTTGTTTTACCAACCGAACCAAATCAACCCAAACCGCAAGTAAGCCTATGACTTATGGTCTTCCTTGATTGGCACACTATTTGGGCTTCAACTAACAACAACTCCCACTCACGTATTAGCTCAAATCCGATTTTCTTGTTTATTGTCTCACACTTCTCATTCTAGAATTTAAAAAAATTATTTTGATAAAATAAAAAAGTAGGAATATTTAAATTTATGACTAAATTAGCTAATTTTAACTATATTTAAAATTATGTTTTGTCTCGTCAAAAACCGAACCAATCCAAACCGCATTGGTTTGGTTTGGTTTGGTTCAGATTTTTTTAGGACGTGTTATACCCCAATTTTGTCCGCTCTCTTTTTCACTATAGTCATTTTTATCATCTAGTTTTGTGTGTCGTAAGTCCCGGGCCCTATTACCGCAAGTTAGTTTTTGGGCTCGTTTAGACGCTAGTTCGTTTTATTGGGTCTGTACTTACTAATTCACTCTATTGGGCCTATGTTAGATTTTCTCGTTAGTAATGACTAGTGAATTTTATTTTTTTAATTTTTTCTTGAGAAAATAAAATAAGGCTTTCAATTTGTCCAAAAGCTTTCAATTTTCCAACCCTCTAACACTTATACGGACTTGGATCATCTCTTTCTCACTAACCCTACATTTTCCTCCATCCTTTCTATCTCTCTCTTAATTCTATTCTCTCTCATCTTTATTTATTTATTTTAATCATTTTTCTCTCTCCTCCCACCCTTATATTTTGTGATGGAGATGAATGAGAGAATGAGAGGATCCAAACACGCCCTTATACCCCACAATTCACTAAACCTCAAATTTTATCTCTCAACTCCTAGAAAAAACTAAAAAAATTATCATTCCTCGGGTACTATGGAAAATCACAAAAGTAAGTCAATTTTTTTCTTTTCGGAATTATCTTCCAAAAGATGAATCCAGAATTTACAGTGTTCCGAATTTATCCTCTTGAGATAAATTAGAAATGAACACCTTCTGAAATTATCTATAGAAGATAAATCTATAATGAAAAATCAGTTCCAGATTTATCTTTTGGGAGATAATTCCAATATATTTTTAAAAAATTTCCTTCCAGATTTATCTTTAGAAGTAATTCTATTCTGGATTTATCGCCGGAAGGTAATTTTTTTTAATAATTATTTTAAATTAATATATCTTTATTATTTTTTTGTAATCTTATTGCAGTGTCGCAAAGTAGAGTCGAGGGCAACCCATGCAGACATTGGGGGGAGTCGTCACGGTTAGGTGCCCGTGAACCCACTCTGGTGAGAGGAGCGGTCACACTTCTAACCAACGTAGGCATGAGGAGAGACGATGTGGCGATGCCCATATGTATTCGGAGGCGGAGCAAGATCTGGAGAGTAGGGGTGTTCAAAACCGAATCAATTCAATAAAAAACCACAAATCAAACCAACTCAAACCGCAAAAAACCGATATTTATCGAATCTAATCGGTTTTCTTTTTGAGTCAACCGCGCGGCTTGGTTCGGCCCGCGATTTTTGTTTTACCAACCGAACCAAATCAAACCAAACCCCAAGTAAGCCTATGACTTATGGTCTTCCTTGATTGGCACACTATTTGGGCTTCAACTAACAACAACTCCCACTCACGTATTAGCTCCAATCCGATTTTGTTGTTTATTGTCTCACACTTCTCATTCTAGAATTAAAAAAAAATTATTTTGATAAAATAAAAAAGTAGGAATATTTAAATTTATGACTAAATTAGCTAATTTTAACTATATTTAAAATTATGTTTTGTCTCGTCAAAAACCGAACCAATCCAAACCGCATTGGTTTGGTTTGGTTCGGATTTTTTTAGGACGTCAACCGAAACCAAACCGCATGCATTTTTTACCTTGCGGTTCGGTTTGTTTTTATGCTCAAAACTGAACCAACCTGCACCGCGAACACCTCTAGTGGAGAGTATTCTCTTGATCCTGATCACAATATGGAGGAGGCTATGGCTGAGCAGCAGCAACCCGATCAGGCACGGAAGCTAGATTTGGAACCGGAGGACCATTCACTTTTGACAGGCTTGATGTGTAGCATCAAAAATTCGTATAGAACAGGTAATCGTTTTAAAAGATAATTTTTTCCGCATTGTCATTTAATATTACATTTTTTATTAATATATTTTTGTACATATATACAGGATTGTGAGAAACTGACGATTCCCGCACATGGGGAAAAATTACAGGCTCTGCGACCTGAAGCCCACCAATTAGAAGTCTAGTCTACACGGCCTACAACATACACCTCCCAAGACCGTCAATCACAAGCTCATTTTAGCATTAGTGGAGAGATGGCACCCTGAGACCAGCTTGTTTCACCTACATTTGGTGAAATGACGATCACGTAGGACGACGTGTCCAACATGCTTTATTTGCTACTCAATGGCTCATTTTACACCCTCACCCTGTACCGTTGATACTGACATGGCCATTGCGGTCGGGGTGGAATTGTTGGGGATACCACATTTAGATTGTGTCCTGGAGACGACAGACACCAGGAGAGCATATTCAGATTTAGGTGGTTAAAGGAGGTCTACATAGCACACATTTGATGCGTGTAGCTGGGTTTTGGTAGCAAGAGGGTACCTACTGTCTTTTGATGGGTTACACCATATTCACGGGCAAGAGTACTATATATGTGGAGGCCAAGTGGATGTTGTTATTTCAGAGCTATGATGATTGTTGCCAGTGGGCGTGGCGTCTAGCTGCGTTGGCCTTTTATGGGACACCTGCCAATATGGGGCTTACGTGACATTTCTCCACGTAAAATTAATTATTGACTATCTTACTATTTAAATTTACTTTTTAAAATTAATATTAATTTATACTTGGTTTAAATATGTTTTCCGTTCTTGCAAATATAACATTTTTTCAAATAAATCCCTGCAATTCTTTTTAAATAAGTCACTGCAAATTAATTTTTTTTAAATATGTCATTCGGTTAACCCTCTGTTACAAAAACGCTGATGTGTCTAACGGAATGCCAGGGTAGCTTTCACACATCAGATTTTTATTTTCTATTTATTTTATTAAAACCTATGTGTAGCCTTGGGCATGCGCCAATGTTAAATCTCTTGAGGGAGAGCTTTGCCGCCCATTGTGGTCCTACCCGGCTCGAGGGATTAGTCTCGGTAGTTGCGAGCAGATGATACCTGGTTTATACCAAAAACTCATCCCTAATCCCTAATTTTCTTCTTCCACTCCCTCTCCCACTCCTCCCCCAATGCAAAACGTAGAACTACAAATCTGATGATTGACCTGACATCAGCTTGAAAGCACTGAACCATAGCCTGAGTTTGTGTGATGATCGATCTGAGTGTAACCAATGTTACTGGCCAGAGTTAAACCTACCAAAACTCTCCATAGCTAGCTCAACTACAAATTCTTTAATGTATCTGATGAAAACTCATAACCAGCGCCCATGAACATCCCAAATAACCCTTCAACACCCCCACTATAGTGCAATTGTCCACCCCATCCGAGATAAACAAATCCATCCTTGCTTTGGAGGATTCCATCTAATACAAGTTGTAACTCATGTAATCTGTCAAGTGGGTGAAACATTGTCGAAGTTTCTAGCACAGAAATGCACTTGAGATAAAATTACTCTCCACTATAAATATCTTAATACTTTCTTTGCAGCTTTCCAAGTGCAAAGCTAACATTTGGCCTCGTACGTAATTGGGCATACATCAAGCTCCCAACAACATATGCATAACCAATGCTATCAGACCCCAACCGGTCATCGACCCGGTCAAGGCACTGGGTCTTTGGTCGGACCGCATGACTCAGACACACTAAAAATAGACATTATATGTATAAATTTATGCAGCACAAAGCAATCAAAAAATTGTATTATACCTTAAAAATCTAAAAAAAATCCCAACCCAAAATTAACATTATTCTTCAATTAATTAATAGATATTTTTGTTGACAAAACAAATTAATAGTAGTATAAAAATATATAAAGGTATGATAATATAATTAGTTAATAAAATTTGTCAAAAAAAAATTAGCTAGTAAAAGAAAATATAAGTATAACTTTAATAATGAGTAGATAATTATTTTTTATGTGAGACATAAATATAGAAAATGTATTAAAAAGTATATAGGAACTTTTAATAAGGAGCTATAATGATTTTTTTATGAGTGTTGAATCAAAACTATTAATGGAAAGACTTTGAAAAAAGATTTAACATATTCAAAACCGAATATATCTAATGAATGCGAAACAATATGAACAATTTGCAAGTGGCTTAGTGGCTTAGGCCATTTTTGCGAAAAAATGCAATATACAATTCGGTCAACTACGAGTTTGACCGGGTTGACCACGGATTTGATCGGGTCCCGATCCGGTTTTGATAACACTACTTTGGACATTGCATAAGACTAAATTTGTCTCCTTTCAGTATTGGGACAAGATATCATCAATTTACAACAGCACATATGTCTATAATTGATGATGAGTAATGAGAATGATTTAAGGTAATATTAGCTCATAATAGAGATGTTGTTTTTCAAACAAATATTAGTAGGTTAAAAGATTATGGTTAAAATATTAGTAGGTTAAAATATTAGCAGGTTAAAATATTAGTAGGTTAAAACAAATATTAGCAGTTAAAGAACACGGTAGAGTTATAGAGGTTCACCCAATTCTTGGCTACGTCCTCTCCCCACTTACAAGTGAGTATTTCCACTATTTCCCAAATAGCTATTACACTTGCTTTTGCTCAACCACAAAAGACTTACAACGCACTTTCTTTTGATCACCACACAAAAGACAAGCATCCTTTTTATCAGCTTCACCAACCTGTTTCCACCTACTAGAAAACTCTCTCCTAGTTTCCTGAAGGTTCACCTTATCAAGTAGAATCACCACCAACCCTCACCTCCCTCTAGGTAGTTTGGTGAGGTGTTTACAAGATGGTGTTTACAATAAGGGGTTTGGGTTTTTGGGATGTTTAAGAGCTTGAAGATAAATTACACAAAGTGTATACAATGATGCTTATCAGGCTAACACACACTCAACAAAGATATCCCAGAAATTTGACTTTAGAAGCTTTGAGTGTGGGATGAGAAGGTTGGATAATTGAGATGTTTGAACTTTGAGGAGCTTCCAACTCAGTCTCATACTTGTAAATCTCGAAAACCAGTCATTAAATAGTCCCAAATGCTGAATATAGTCGTTAGAAACCTGAAGAGAGCCGTTTGGAATATCCATTGGTCCATAGGAGTGATGTGAAGTAAGGTACAAAAGTTGACAGCTTTTCTCAAGAGTAGCTTTTTGCTTTATCTGCACATCTGAACCTTCTTGAGCTGGATATGTACTCTCCCCTTACCCTACTAAACAGCCATGACTTGATTTATCACTGTTGGCCAGTCTGGTCCAGCTTTACACGAATTAGCTTCTCAAGCTTCCTAGTATGAAACAAACACTTCAAATGAACTAAGGGAATAATCATGCATTTCCTCTTTAATGCTTGAAACATTCCAGCATATTTATTGCCAGGATTCTTCATTTAATGCAACTGAAGAACATTCAAGAGGAGTTAATGTGTTTGCCTTAAATTTGTTACGGTTTCCAGTAACCTTCTCAAGCTTTAATCTTCTTTCACATTAACATTCTCAAGTATGAACTTAGGCTTCTAAGGTGTTTGTGAGGTCAACATTCTTTTGACTTCTGGTCAAACCTTCTGTTGACTTTTGGTCAACCTTCTGTTAATTCGGTCAAACCTTCTTTTGACTTGCTTTAAGCTTCTCATAATTTAACCCTCTCGAGGTTTTTATACCCTTGTATTTTACCAACTTGTTTTGATCATGCTTTTTGGTATGCTTTTAGATAAGCTTTTGAACATTTGAGTAAGAGAGCATTGGTAGAATATAACCCAATTAATAACCATGAGAATCTTCTTATGCAAAGTCTTGTCACTCCTTTGATCAATGTAATCATTAGGTTTTCAGGACTCCACTTGATAGGAATTCACTTAGTGATTTGAACTTTCTCTTGATTGCCTAATGTCTTCTTTTTTCTCCTTGTGAAATTCATTGTCCAACACCATTGTAATTTAATAGTAAAGATATTATGTCTTCATGAGAATGACACTTTCTCTTGATGGTGCCACTTTGATTCTTTAGTTGTTGAGAATGACATACATTGGATTGATCTAATTTGATTCTAGCATGTCCACTTATGGTAAACCTGTTCTTTCAACAAACTCAAGAGCACCCATTAGAAGATCACTATTCAGAATACGTAACATTTAGTTCATAAGGTTTGTTGTCATTAAAACCATATATCAAAAAGGATTTTAACTCAACAAAACCTTTAGCAACAAGTCGAGCCTTGTAACGTTCAATATTGCCATTAGAGTCACGCTTAGTCTTAAAGACCCATTTAGACCCAACTTTCTTACATCCTTCAGGTAATTCCACAAGGTTCCACACGCAATTATATTCCATAGATTTAAGTTCATCTTTCATGGCATCTAACCATTTATCAAAATTATCACCTTTCATGGCTTCTTAAAATGAAACTGGATCATTATCAATTCCTAAGTCATTTTCTGACTCTTGTAGATATACCAAATAATCATCCGAAATAGCATATCTTCGTTCTATGGGATCTTCTTAATGCTATTTCTTGTGGTTGTTCTACTACAGGTTCATTGTCACTTTCGGGATCATTAAACTGTTGTTCTTTGTGATCATTGTGAAATTGAGCACAAGGAACAACAATGGATGAAGTATACCCTAACTTCCTTAATCTCCACATTTTGTGGAGCTTCACTCCCACTACTTTCACCATTTTCAATGAACCTGGCATTCCCAGTTTCAAAAATTCTTGTACTATGGGTAGGCCAATAAAATCTACACGCTTTAGATTTTTCTGGATAACCAATGAAATATCCACTGATTGTTCTTGCATCCAGTTTCTTTTCTTGTGGGTTGTATATCCTTATTTCCGCCTGACAACCCCAAACATTCAGGTGTCTTAAACTAGGCTTCCCTCCTGTCCACAGTTCAAAAGGTGTCTTTTGAACTACCTTACTAGAAACCCTATTTAACAAGTACATGGAAGTTTTCAAGGCATGCATCCACAACAATACAAGTAAAGATGAATTACTTAACATACTCCTAACCATAGCCATTAAGGTTCGATTACGCCTTTCTGACACACCATTTTGTTGTGGTGTTCCTGGCATTGTGTATTGAGCACAAATACCACACTTTTCAAGGAATTTAGCAAATGGACCAGGGTGTTGACCAGATTCGTCATATCTTCCATAATATTCACCCCCTCTATCTGACCTAACAATTTTCACTTTTCTATCTAACTGCCTTTAAACTTCATTTATGTAAATTTCCATGGCATTTACTGCTTGAGATTTCTCATGCAGTAAATAAACATAACCATAACGTGAAAAATCATCAATGAAGGTGATAAAATACCTTTCTTTATTAAAAGAATTGACATCAAAGGTCGACAAATATCAGTGTGTATAATTTCTAGAAGTTGAGTACTTCTTGTGGCTCCTTTCGTTATATGTTTTGTTTGTTTCCCTTTAATTACAATCCACACAAACATTTAGGTCAGTAAAATCTAAATCCGGAAGGATTTCATTCTTTCTTGGGAAATGTGTCCAAAGTGCTTATGCCACAAGTAAGCAGAGTTTTCATTCACTAAACCACGTTTAGTGCCAACATTATGATGCAGTGTCATAAGTGTTTCAACATATAAGTTATCAAGACTCAATTTATATAAGCCATTACAAAGTTTACCAGAACCAATCATAAAGTTATGCTTATACAAGCTGAAACAACCATTATCAAAATTATAAGCGTATCCAGCAACATCAAGTCTAGAAGTTGAAACTAAATTTCTAGAAATATTAGGTACATACAAAGTTTCAAATAAATCTAAATGATGTCCAGTGTCCAAGATCAAACGATAAGTCCCAACAACTTCCACTGGAATCTTCTGCCTATTTCCCACAAAGACAAATTTTTAATTTGGTTTTATGGTTTGGATCGTAAGGAATCCCTGCATCGCATTAGAAACATGAGTGGTACATCCAGAATCAACCCACCAAGTATTATGGGGAGTTTCAGTTAAATTTGATTCGAAACTTACATAAGCAATAAGCTCACCTTTCTTTTCGAACCAGGCCTTACTTACGCCTTGGGTAATCCTTCTGGAAATGACTAGATTTCCAACAGAAAAGGCATTTGTTGCTCTTTGTTTCTTTCTTCTGAACGTTGACAGAGGACTCAGCAATCGTTAATGGTCCTTTGCTCTTTCCATGCCTCTTTTGATATTTCTTTCCAGCTCATTGATGATTCACTAGATGAATGTAGTGATTTCCCTGATTCTTGAGTCGAGTTCCCTCTTGAACTAGCATACTGTGCAATTCATGCACATTCCACTTATCCTTTATAGTCTTATAGTTCATTTGGAAAGGCCCATATTCAAATAGTAATGAACTCAATATGAATTGCACAAGGAAATCATCATCAACCGCCATTTCTAGTGACCTAATTCTTGCTGCAATGTTTGTCATTTCAGTGACATGTTCATGCATGGTACGAGAACCATCAAACTTCATGGTGGTTAAAGTACTCATTAATGTCCTTGCAAGAGACTTGTCAGTAGTTTGAGAACATTCTTCCACAAATTTCATAAAATCATTAGCACTTTCAGTTTTGGGAAGACATGACTTCATGTTATTTGTTATGCTCATTCGCATAAACATCAAACTTAGTCTGTAAGACTTTTCCCAAGCCTTATAATGAATTTTCTCTTCATTGCTACTATCATCATTAATAGCAGCGGGTTTTTCAACTTGAAGAGCCGAGATCAAGATCTATACACCAAGGTGAAATTGAATTTGTTTACTCCATTCAGAAAAATTCAATCCATTAAAGACCAGAAGAGACAGAGCTTGTGAATGCAAAGAAACAGGGACAGATACTACAATTAATACATGCTCAACATTAATACTTTGAGTTATAAACAAACATACAATTATGATTCAGACAACATAAACATATTATACTAATGTTCTCCTTTGGGAGATCCACCGATAGACAAAAACAAACATAATGATGCTACTAAACTTAACATTTCTTTGACATGGCATATACATTAATCAGAAATATATACTATCTTTGGATATATAAATAAAACTAATAATGCACACACATTACCCCAATAATGTCCATTGGTTATAAGGACAATTAATCAACCTTTGGGTGATCCATAAATGTCTTATAACAATGAACTTCAATTTACCCATACAAAAACAGTTATAAATTTTAGCATCCATACCATGGGTAATTGAAATAATAATTTCATTAATTTGGAATCAAATAAGCATACAAGTTTGACCACTTTGGTGATTAACAAACTTAACATGTTTTAACCCCAATTATTATTATTTAAAATTTAAATAAAATAACAATTATGAACACGGGCTTGCCGTGTTCCATTCTGGAATCATGAATGCAAAGTTACTTGCAGGAACTTTCACAATGCAAACAGTGTATCAGGACTTCATAATTGCATTATTTGATTCATATGTGTATTATCTATTATATTATAGGCTAAATAGCACTTTTGGTCTTTTATCTTTGCTCCAGAGTTCACTTTGGTCCTTTATCTTTTTTTTGGTCCGTTTTGGTCCCTTATGTTTCATTTTCGTTTCATTTTGGTCTCTCACGTTAGTTTTGACCAAAATTAATATTATTTAATTCAATTAAAACATTAAAACAATTAAAACATAATTTAACAAATAATTAAAAACAAGAAAAACAAAATTAGAGAAACAGCCACCACTGTTTCTCTCTCAGCCACCGTCAGCCACCAACAACCACCACCCACCACCCACCACCCATCACCTACCCCTAGCCACCACCCTCCTCTGCGATCTGGATCTGAAGAGGGATGCGAAGAGAGAGAGAGAACGGGGGGATGCGAAGAGAGAGAGAGAGAACGGGGGGGGGATGCGAAGAGAGAGAGAACGGCGAGGGGGGAGATGCGAAGAGGGAGAGCGACGAGAGAGAGAGAGAGAGAGAGCGGCGAGGGGGTTGCGACAGTGAGAAGAGGGAGGGGTTGCGATAGTGAGAAGAGACGGTGAGAGAGGGGTGGCGGCGGTGAGAAGAGGGAGGAGGATCGGTGGGGGGGGAACGAAGATCTGGGTTGCGACGGTGAGAGAGGGTGGCGACGGTGAGAAGAGGGAGGAGAATTGGTGGGGGGGGGGGAAACGAAGATCTGGGTTGCGACGGTGAGAGAGGGTGGCGACGGTGGTGGGAGGGAGAGAGACGGTGGGGGAGGGGTTCACGGTGGTTCACAGCGGGGGGAGGGGTTCACGGTGGGGGGAGTAATTTCTCTAATTTTGTTTTAATTGATTTAATTGCTTTAATGTTTTAATTGAATTAAATAATATTAATTTTGGTCAAAACTAACGTGAGGGACCAAAATGAAACAAAAATAAAACATAAGGGACCAAAACAGACCAAAAAAAAAGATAAAGGACCAAAGTGAAATCTGGAGCAAAGATAAAGGGCCAAAAGTGCTATTTAGCCTATATTATATAATACTAATGTATGTTTTCAATTTGTAAAAGAAATCCTTCACTAAAAATAACTCATTATACATAGAGGCATCAATCATGCAACCACAAAGACATCCTTCCATTCACAGTATGTTTTTCATAAAACAAAGGCTAAATAGCATTTTTGGTCATTTATCTTTGCTCCAGATTTCACTTTGGTCCTTTATCTTTTTTTTGGTCAGTTTTGGTCCTTTACCTTTCATTTTCGTTTCACTTTGGTCATTTATATTTTTTTGGTCCGTTTTGGTCATTTATCTTTCATTTTCGTTTTATTTTGGTCCCTCGCGTTATTATTTAATTCAATTAAAACATTAAAACAATTAAAACAATTAATTCAATTAAAACAATTAAAAAAAATTAGAGAAATTACTCCCCCCACCGTGAACCACCGTGAACCACCGTCAGCCACCAACAACCACCACCCACCACCACCACCTCCCAAACCCAGATCTGGTTCGCCTAACCACCACCACCCAACCACCACCCACCACCACCCACCTAACCACCACCCACCATGAACCCCTCCCCCCTCCCAAACCCAGATCTGGAAACGCTAGAAGACCCAGATGCGACTGCCAGAAGACCAAAACGGAGGCACACAGTCCACCCCCCAAATCGCAAATACCAGATCCAAATCGCAAACCAGTCCACCCCCAAATCGCAAGCCAGTCCACCCCCAAAACGCTGGAATATACGAATAAACGGAGGCACACAATCCACCCCCAAATCGCAAGCCAAATCGCAGGCACACAGTCCAGATCCAAATCGCAAGCCAAATCGCAAACCAAATCGCAAAGAGGTGCGATTTGAAGGTGGTGGACTGTGTGCCTGTAGATGCTGCTTGTTGAAGGCGCTCGCATGGGGGTGCGCAGAGAGGTTCACAGAGAGAGAGAGAGAGAGAGAGAGAGAGAGAGAGAGAGAGAGAGAGAGAGAGAGAGAGAGAGAGAGAGAGAGAGAGAGAGAGAGAGAGAGACACTAAGGGGGGGTGGTTGACGGTGGTGGGTGGTGGTGGGGAGAAGAAGAAGAAGATTGACATATTGAAGAGGGGAGGGGTTCACGGTGGTGGGTGGTGTTTTAATTGAATTAATTGTTTTAATTGTTTTAATTGAATTAAATAATAACGTGAGGGACCAAAATGAAACGAAAATGAAAGATAAAGGACCAAAACGGACAAAAAAAAGATAAATGACCAAAGTGAAACGAAAATGAAAGATAAAGGACCAAAACGGACCAAAAAAAAGATAAAGGACCAAAGTGAAATTTAGAGCAAATATAAAGGACCAAAAGTGCTACTTAGCCTAAAACAAATTAAAACTTACTTTTCAATTTGCGAACAAAAAAGAACTGTACATCTATACATTTATTTGCCAAATTGAAAACACCGATTAGAATCATTCATATATATGCAAAATCACATAACCCAGTAACCACTTTCGCATCACGCACAATCGTGAACAGAAGAAAAAAATTTGAAGTGATTCATACAGCAGCGGAAAAATAATAATAATGCAAAATTGCATATATATGAGAGTTCATATTTTGGGAGAAAATTACCATTCACGGAGAATCATATAATTCCATAAACTAATGCTCTGATAGCACATGTAAGTTGTAGTTTTCTTAGGGTTCACATGCAAGAAAACTACATAAATAAAATCTTAAAATTTATGGTTCTTATTGAGATATGCTTTGTAATTCAATTGCTTGTAAATATAGGCGCTAGTAATACAGATAGGTGTAGTAAGTAAGCCTTTTATGGGCCTAGTCGAAATCATGGGTCTGGCTCTATCATGTGTATATATATATAATATATATTATATATATATATATATATAATATATATATATATATATATATATATTCGACTACCTGTAATAAAGTGTATCGTGCAACATAGTTTCATAATTCAGTTTTACTGCATCATTGTCTTGCCCTAGTTTTCTCTTCTCTTTAGCGCGCTCGTCCCTTTCCCTCACCCCTTGCGCCGTTTTTCCCCAACACACTGGTATCAAGAGCTTTAAAGATCCTTCAAGACTCATGGCAACGCGTGATAACTCTGGTAGAGGTATTCCGGGGAACCTCCCCATCTTTGATGGAAAGGATTACGAACGGTGGTGCGCGCAGATGAAGGTCCTGTTTCGGTATCAAGATGTTCTTGATGTCGTGAATGATAGTGTTCCACCATTGGCAGCAAACGCCACTGAAGCGGTGAGGACGAACCACCATTCGCTGAGAAAGAGAGATGGAAAAGAGCTGTTCTTGATTCACCAAAGTGTTGATCCCAACATCCTGAACCTGATCATTGACTGCGATTCAGCAAAGGCAGCGTGGGATGTCCTCAAGAACTCGTATGGTGGAGCAGATAGACTGAAGAAGATACGCCTACAGTCGCTCAGAAAACAGTACGAGGCCTTGAAGATGAAAGATGGAGAATCAATTGGAGAATTCATTACGAGGTTAGTAGCTTTAACTAATCAAATGAAAGGCAATGGTAAAACTGTGTCGGAAACAAGTAAAGTCGAAAAGGTGCTTAGATCCTTAACCCAGGAATTCGACTATGTTGTTACTGCTATTGAAGAATCCAAGAACCTAGATGAATTGAAGTTAGATGAACTTCAAGGTTCCTTAGAGGCTCATGAATTGAGAATAAGGCAGAGAAGTTCAGAGAAAGAAACTGAACAAGCCTTGTTATCATACTCCTCTAAGAAAAACTGGAAAGCAAACAACAAGAAAGAGAAGGGTGAAGAAAAGGGATCGAGCAGCAAGAAGAAAGAACAAGTATCTTTCGACAAGAAGAAGCAAGATCTGTCGAAAGTGCAGTGTTATAACTGTCAGCAATTTGGGCATTATAGGAACAAATGCAAGAACTAGAAGGTTCCTAGAGATAAAGATGCGGAAGCCAAATTTGCAAGTGATGGAGACACAGATTCTGACTCAGACTCAGAAGGGTTAATGCTAATCGCAGTCGAAGATGAGATTGAAGAAGACATTCATCTCAATGAAGAAATTGCTGAAAGTAGCGAGCAAAAGAGTGGGAACACTAGTGAATGTGGAAACACTTGTGATGCTCAAAATACTTGTGCAATGTGTGTGTGGCAGGGAAGTGGTAACACTGGTGATGCCTCCAACATAGCCAGCAATGATGATGAAGAATTATCCCTCATGACAGCTACTGACCCAGAATTACTGTTGTTGAAGGCAG
The DNA here is from genome assembly GCA_039519185.1 of Astragalus membranaceus. Lineage (NCBI taxonomy): Eukaryota > Viridiplantae > Streptophyta > Magnoliopsida > Fabales > Fabaceae > Astragalus > Astragalus membranaceus. The sequence continues at coordinate 98,076,713 of CM076850.1, forward strand.
ATACAAATTCGACTGAAGAGAAGTCTGTCGAATGGTATCTCGACACAGGATGTTCGAACCACATGTGCTACCACAAGGAATGGTTTGTCGAATTAAAGCAGATAAGCAAAAGAATTAGATTTGCAGACAACAGCAGAGTCACTGCAGAAGGAATTGGTACCATAAAGTTTCTGTCGAAAGATGGTAAGTGGTGTTATATTCAAGGGGTATTTTATGTACCAATGATGAAGAGCAATCTGCTAAGTATTGGGCAGATGATTGAGAAGAAATTCTCTGTCGAGATGGAGAATAACTGTCTCAGCTTGTTTGATTCAAACAAGAAGATGATCCTGAAGGTGTCGATGCAGAGTAACAGAACCTTTAAGATCAAGTTGCAAGTAGTCGAAGAGAAATGCCTCAAAACTACTGTCGAATAGGAGCACTGGAAGTGACACAGAAGATTCGGCCACCTAAACTTCAAGAGCTTGAGTCAACTACATGAAAAGAAGATGGTTCATGGGTTGCCTGCAGTAAAGGTACCTGTCGAAGTATGTGAGTGTTGCTGCAAGTCGAAGCAACCAAGAAACTCCTTCAAGTCAGAGGTGCCAAGCAGAGCAGAGAAGAAGTTGGAGGTGATATTTTCTGATCTTTGTGGCTTCTCTAGCTTTACTTGGATGTTGTTAAAAGGGTTGTTTCAGTTCTGTTAGTACAGTTAGTAGGTTGTTACTAACTGTGAATCTATTTTAGAGTTAGTTGAACAGGCTATTAGTTGGATAACAGTTCAGGTTCTAGAGGAGGAGATTTACATGTCCCAACCAGCTGGGTTTGAAGTAGGACACAAATCTCTGGTATGCAAGCTGAATAAAGCCATCTACGGGTTAAAACAGGCACCTAGGGCCTCGTATGAGCGCCTAACTCAAACTTTACTCAGCTTTGGATTCAAGGCAAGTAAGTGTGATCCTTCACTATTTGTCTACTCATTCAAAGGTTGTTGTCTCTATGTGCTCATCTATGTGGATGACATTATTATTACGGGTTCCTCACCTACAGCAGTTCAAAATCTAATCACTAAACTTACCTCTGTGTTTGCTCTCAAACAATTTGGTGCTCTAGACTATTTTCTTGGTATTGAGGTCAATTACATAAAAGATGGATCTCTCCTCCTTACCCAAACTAAATATATTCGTGAGCTTCTAGATAAGGCTGGTATGTCTTCTGCAAAAGGTATTTCCACTCCCCTACCAGCTAAGACAAAACTCTCCAAGTTTGGGTCAGACTATGTTGCTGATCCTACGTTTTATAGATCTATAGTTGGTGGTCTTCAATATGCAACAATCACTAGACCTGAGATAGGTTTTGCTGTCAACAAAGCTTGTCAATTTCTCTCCCAACCCTTAGAATCTCATTGGTCTGCAGTCAAAAGGATCCTACGGTATTTACAGGTCTCTCTGGACCTTGGCCTTCTTCTGAAACCTGCCACTACCTCTGTACCTCTATCATTGCATGCCTACTGTGATGCTGACTGGGCGAGTGATATTGATGATAGGAGATCCACTTCTGGTGCTTGCATTTTTTTGGGACCCAATCTCATCTCATGGTGGTTTAAGAAGCAAACACTAGTGGCTAGGTCTAGTGCTGAAGCTGAATACAGGAGCTTAGCACTAGCTGCTTCAGAAATACTTTGGGTTCAGTCCTTACTTCATGAGCTTCAGATCCCACATTCCACTCCTGTAATATTTTGTGACAACCAGAGTACAGTTGCTAACAGTCACAACCCAGTTTTGCATTCTAGGACAAAACATATGGAGCTAGATCTGTTTTTTGTTCGTGAGAAAGTCCTAAGCAAGACTCTGATTGTCTGTCATGTCCCTACAGACGCTCAGGTGGCTGACATCTTGACAAAGCCATTAGCAAAGGGTCCATTCTGTCTTCTAAGAGACAAGCTCAACGTTTCAAGCAAATCCTTGCTCCCACGTTGATCTTGTGGGGGAGTAATAGATATATTGTATAAGTGGCTTCTCTAGCTTTAAGATTGGTAGTGGCATTGGCAAGTCACAGAGGCTGACCCCTACATCAACTTGATGTAAAGTCAGCATTTCTCAATGGTCCTCTGGAGGAGGAAGTCTATGTTTGCCAACCACCTGGTTTTGAGTCGAAGGGACAAGAAGACAAGGTATTCAAGCTCGAGAAGGCCCTATATGGACTCAAGCAAGCACCAAGGGCATGGAACAAGAGAATTGATTGTTTTCTCTTAGCTCAGAAGTTCATTAGATGCACCAATGAACATGGTGTATATGTTAAGAAGAATGGAACTTCGACTCAATTGCTACTGTGCCTGTATGTAGATGATCTACTATTAACGGGCAGCAATGAGGTCGAAGAAGGGAATATTTCTGCATCAGTCGAAGTATGCAGCTGATATCCTGAAGAGATGCGACATGAAAAATTGTAAGGAGGTTTCGACACCAACTGACACAAGCAACAAGCTGTCGAAAGATGATGAAGGGATTGAAGTAGATGTCACCCTCTACAAACAGATTGTGGGATCCCTGAGGTACCTATGCAACACTCGACCTGACATTATGTTTAGTGTCGGAATGATCAGCAGATTCATGAAGAAGCCAAAAATCTCCCATCTAGTAGCTGCAAAAAGAGTGCTAAGGTATATAAAGGGAACACAAAGTTATGGTATTCTCTTCTAGCAAATCTGAGTCGAAGAATAGCGCTGAAGTGTTTGGTTACACAGACTCCGACTGGAGTGGAGACAAGAGTGATCGAAAGAGCACAAGTGGGTATGTCTTCATGCATGGAACGACACCCATCTCTTGGTGCTCGAAGAAGCAAAGTATAGTTGCGTTATCCTCTTGTGAAGCAGAGTATGTGGCTGCTTCCTTTGCAGCATGTCAAGCATCATGTTGAGCATGTTATTGGTCGAAACTGGGCTGCACAGGGTCGAAGCAATGAAGTTGTCGATCGATAACAAGTCTGTGATAGATCTCGCTAAGAACCCTGTCGCACATGGTAGGTCGAAGCACATAGAGACCAGATATCACTTCCTGCGTGATCAAGTCAACAATGAGAAGCTGAATCTGGAGTATTGTTGTTCGGAACTTCAAGTAGCTGATGCAATGACCAAGCCATTGCAAAAGGGAAGATTCGAAGAATTGAGAACTATGCTTGGAATGATGTCACTTAGCAATGTGAATTAAGAGGGAATATTGAGATATGCTTTGTAATTCAATTGTTTGTAAATATAGGCGCTAGTAATACAGATAGGTGTAGTAAGTAAGCCCTTTATGGGCCTAGTCGAAATCATGGGTTTGGCTCTATCATGTATATATATATTCGACTGCCTGTAATAAAGTGTATCGTGCAATACAGTTTCATAATTCAGTTTTACTGCATCATTGTCTTGCCCTAGTTTTCTCTTCTCTTTAGCGCGCTCGTCCCTTTCCCTCACCCCTTGCGCCGTTTTTCCCCAACAGTTCTCACATAGGAAAAAGCACTAACCTTTATCCATAGCAAATACAATTCTTCAATTCGCAATTCTTCAATCCTTAATGACTTGAACAATAATAGAAACTCTTTTCTATCTTCTTCCCTTTCTTTTTTATGACTATCTTTATTAATGGGTGGTAGAATCATAGAGATAGGAAATGTTTAATTTTCTTCAATATATATTGTTTCCATCAAACAATATGTTTCTTCACCAAACAATATGTACCATTTCATTAAATAATTTCTCTAACAATCACGGTCGTTCATTTAAATATAAACTAATGTGGCTCTACAATTAAATATTAAACCATAATATATAAATGGCTAAATTGTACTTTTGTTCCTTTATCTTTGACTCAATTTTCACTTTGGTCATTTATCTTCTTTTTTTCTCGTTTTGGTCATTTATCTTTTGTGTCAGTTTTGTCCTTTATCTTTTTTTCTTCTCACTTTGGTCCATTATTTTTCATTTTTGTTTCAGTTTCGTCTTTTTAAACAAAAATACAGAAAAATGAAGAACACTTTGAATGTGCTCAAGAACACTTTGATTTCTTGTTTCTTGAATAACTCATGCAATACGAGACCAAATTGAATGAAACTGGACTCTAACCTGAGTAAAATTTCGCAAGGAATTCAATGGAACCAAAATTAAGCGCAAAAAAGTGCTTATGCGCAAAATCATTTCTGGAACCGAAATCTTGAATTTGAAGTTCAAAAAAACCTTCAATCTCAACAATGGTGATCTTGCTATAGAGCACCAATTTGAACGATTCTTGAGCCTAAATTACTCAAAATTCAACAAGGAATCAGAATATGGCAAAACGCTAAAATGCAAAATACCGTGAAAAATCAATGCGCATCTCTAAAACGTGTTTTGGCTCTAATTTGCTAATTTCACAACCAATTTGCGTCAAACCAATTGCGTTCAATTCGTATTGAGTGCAGAAATTGAACTAAAGCAAAAGGTTTCAACGAAAACGATGAAAATTTGAGAACGATGTGAAAAACAGAAACATGAATGAAAGTTTCTATTTTTCATATCGTTCTCGAATTTGTATCATTTTTGTTGAAACCTTTTGCTATAATTAAATTTTTGCACTCAATACGAGTCGAACACAATTGGTTTGACGCAATTTGGTTGAATGTGCAGTAAACCACCAAGACAAGGTAAACAAAACAGAAAATAAACAATAATTATATTGATAAAAAATTGAGGGCAAATGAAACCACACATATAATTAAAGAAGTAGGGGACAAATCCAGAGGCCAATATTTTGTGATTGTGTCCCCTTGACCGCCTGAAATTTGAAAGGAACTTGGCATTTCAAATAAAGGGAGATAACTTGATTTTAGAGGAGAATGTGCAGTAAACCACCAAGACAAGGTAAACAGAAAATAAACAATAATTATATTGATAAAAAATTGAGGGCAAATGAAACCACACATATAATTAAAGAAGTAGGGGACAAATCCAGAGGCCAATATTTTGTGATTGTGTCCCCTTGGCCGCCTGAAATTTGAAAGGAACTTGGCATTTCAAATAAAGGGAGATAACTTGATTTTAGAGGAGAATGTGCAGTAAACCACCAAGACAAGGTAAACAAAACAGAAAATAAACAATAATTATATTGATAAAAAATTGAGGGCAAATGAAACCACACATATAATTAAAGAAGTAGGGGACAAATCCAGAGGCTAATATTTTGTGATTGTGTCCCCTTGGCCGCCTGAAATTTGAAAGGAACTTGGCATTTCAAATAAAGGGAGATAACTTGATTTTAGAGGAGAATGTGCAGTAAACCACTAAGACAAGGTAAACAAAACAGAAAATAAACAATAATTATATTGATAAAAAATTGAGGGCAAATGAAACCACACATATAATTAAAGAAGTAAGGGACAAATCCAGAGGCCAATATTTTGTGATTGTGTCCCCTTGACCGCCTGAAATTTGAAAGGAACTTGGCATTTCAAATAAAGGGAGATAACTTGATTTTAGAGGAGAATGTAGTAAACCACCAAGACAAGGTAAACAAAGCAGAAAATAAACAATGATTATATTGATAAAAAATTGAGGGCAAATGAAACCACACATGCCCCATGTGAATGACCATGACAGCAGAAGAAAACAATGACAGATACATTCTGTATATAAAATGGGCCAAAACATATACAACACCTTCCCCCTCGCCTAGTCTTTGACTTCATCTCCATGGCTCTCAGATTTTGGGCTTTCTCAAATACTTGAGATGCACGAGTATCTCTCATTTTAACTCGTTGCTCGTCTTCTTCCTAAAGAAACTCATGCTTTGCCTCTTTGTAATACTTAGTTAAAGAGTAAAGGCCCAAATTCGTCCTTGACAATTTTCACGCGGGACGAATTCGTCATTGACAATTTTTTCGAGACACATTGGTCCCTGACAATTCCAAAACAGGACACGTTAGTCCCTCCATCCATTTAGACGTTAGCAGCACATCCAATGTCTACTACGTGGCACGTTAAGTGCCACATGTCACGTTAAATGCCACGCAAGTATTTATTTTGGGACAAATAAGTCCCTGACGTTACAAATTTGAAAATGGGACAAATCAGTCCTTACACTTTTTTGGGAAAAATCAGTCCCTGGAGTGGTATCTGGTATTCAAAACCAGAAAACCATTTTAGTGTTGTTTCCCACAGAGAGAGAGAGAGAGAGAGAGAGAGAGAGAGAGCGCAGGGACTGATTTCAATATCTGCTTCTGATCTCAATATCTGCTTCTTCTTCTTCGCCTTCTTCCATGATGGCTTCTGATCTCAATATCTGCTTCTTCTTCTTCTAGAACAAAAACAATACACAGAATAAAATAAACGAAACCCACGAGATTTAGGAAAGTTGATTTTAATCTGGGTTTTTGGGGATTAGGAAACCCACGAGAATCAAAGAGTACTGGTTTCTCAAATTTGTTTGCCAATCGAAGAGTGCCAGTTTCTCAGATCTCACGAGAATTGAAGATCTGGTTTCCCAAATTTGTTTGTGAATCCAGAGTACTGGGTTTTGTTTTTTGTTTAAATGGTTTCTCAGATCTGTTTTTTGTTTAATCTGTTTGCGAAAGATCTAGTGAACCCAAGAGGAAGAAAAGCGAGATCGTATATGTAACAATAAGCTTAGTGTTGAAGATGAGAATGAACAAGGATGAGGAAAATGGTTTCATGTATCTATATAAAGATGTTCTTCATTTTAATTTGTGTTTCTTTCTTTTAATTTCTAGGTTGATTTTGTTTCGATCTTTTAATTTAAGATGTTCTTCGTGTATCTATATAGAGATGTTAATCATGTATATCTGAGTTTCATGTATCTGTAAGAGATGTTCTTCAATGGCGAAAAATGGTTTCTGGTTTCAAAAACCACAGTTTTGATGTTGAAAACCACTTCAGGGACTAGTTTGTCCCAAAAAAGAGTAAGGACTGATTTGTCCCCTTTTCAAATTTGTAACGCCAGGGACTTATTTGTCCCAAAATAAATACTTGTGTGGCATTTCACGTGACATGTGGCACTTAACGTGCCACGTAGTAGACTTTGGATGTGCTGGTAACGTCTAAATGGATGGAGGGACTAACGTGTCCTGTTTTGGAATTGTCAGGAACCAATGTGTCCCGAAAAAATTGTTAGGGATGAATTCGTCTGGCGTGAAAATTGTCAAGGACGGATTTGGGCCTTTACCCCTTAGTTAAAAGACCGACACAGTCCGCCTATTTCAAACAGAAATTTGGTTAGATATTTTATTGTATCTAAAGAACAATATAAAGTTAGAGATTGACTACCAAACAGATCTTTTTTAAGGAAAAACAAAACATTTTTCAGGGACTTATTTGATGGTGGGTGGGAGAGGAAAAGGAAGAGGAAGAATATTAGGGATTACGATTGAGTTTTTTTTGTTGAGACGAGGGTATCCACCGTCGAACGCAGTGACTAATCTCCTCGCTGGATTGGAGGCACCTCGAAGGGTGAGGCAACTGGCCCAGAGATTTAAAGCTGCTAATGCGAGAATCGAACCCTCGACACTTAGTTAAGGGAGGATGAGCCCCAACCGCTCAACTACACCCCCTGGGTTATGGCTGAGTTTTAACACACATAGGTTTCAATTAAATAAATAGAAAATAAAAATTTGGTGTGTAAAAGCCAACGTGGCACTCCGTTCGATACATCAGCGTTTTTGTAACAGAGGGTTAACAAAAGGGCATATTTAAAAAAAAGAATTTGCAGAGACTTATTAAAAAATAGATTGCAGGGACTTATTTGAAAAAAAGCTATATTTACAGGGACAAAAAACATATTTAAACCTTCATATTTTTATTTCATTGCTGGATATATGAGTATTTTTCAACTATAGGCAATTACCACGTGTTGGGAGGTGATGTAATAAAAAGAATGACAGTCTTAAACTTACACACTTCCAGAGGAAGCTGGATGCCTTGCGACCCATCGACGTCATATGGAAACCGTGGGAGGACCACATGGACGTGCAATCGTATCACTCTATTGCTCTTTTCAGAAAGTATATTCGCTGGGAGGACATTGTTGTACCTTACATGTCGGGTAGGTTTTTCTGGCAGTTTGGCTACGTTCAGGACATCTCACGTCCATCAATTGATGGTCGTCTAGGACCTAGGGACATCGACGTGTGGTGGTTGTACTTCGCCCAACAGGTTGAAGATGTCACCAGTGGGCTACTAGGGCCACTGTCCCGAGTAAGTGCCATGAGAGGTACCTCCCATGGTACTATCGGTTTTTGATTCCCCGCCTCACGGTGCCTTTGGTGAATGTTGCACATCAGGTTCCATATGAGGACATTCCAGCACCAGCACCACCCGTGACCGCTGAGGAGAGACTTCACATTGTTGTTGCACAGATACTGAGGCCATAACATCTAGAGGCATTGAGCCTAACAGTCCGACCTATAGGCTTCTTTGGAGCACTTTGAGCGTGTTGTAGGGAGGGGACCCATGATGTGTTTTATGTATTATCTTTTTTGAACTCTGTTATTTTTCGGATATTGTATCATGAACCGTAATTATATTTTCAGATATTGTATTTTTTTGGAAGTCTATTTATTTGGACTTATATTTTAATTGACACAAAAGCGGATACATTGAAACACCAACATAGACAAACATAAAAAAACATAACATAAACAAAAAGGAAATAGAAATTGATCCACCGGAAACATATTTTTTTTACAGTGACGGTCTCTGTCTCGAAAGGAAAATAATCTCGTTGACACTCCGGATGATCTTGACGTACACCTCCAAAGGACCAAAATTTATATAACCCCCATGGATGTCCAACATTTCTCTTACATCATCGTTACTCCTAATATTCATGGAGGACCAGTAAGTACTGCTATCATCTCCACGACTAGGATTGCAATAAATAATACTACTAACCTCTCGGTGGAATGCACCCTATTGAACATTACCCTCTACTTTATCCTTTAAACACGACGAGGTGGTGTCTTGCTTGAGCCTGCATAAAACAGGATCTGGACACTCAGACCATACACCAATATCTTGCTATCCCTAGAGTATTAGGTTGAAAGGGTACTCATTTTGGAGAGTTTAGAAAATAAGGGTAAGTGTTGGCGTGAAAGAAATGAGGATAAGTGTGTGTATTTATAGCAATTTTCATTGAGTGTATGTCGTTGATCAATCTTGTGCATAAGAAATCAATGTCGTTGAAAATCTATTCATTTAGGCACACTTATCAATGCGTACATTAAAGTACTTTGACCGAATGTACGCCGTTGATAAAAATGTCGGTAACATGGAGACCGTCAAAAGTATCGGTGGGATCTTGGTCGTTGATCAAAATCTAGTATTATTATAATAAAATTTAAGTTAATAATTGATTAAAATAATTAAAAAAGTACATTCAGAATTTATTTTTTGGACATAATTCCACAATGAGAAAAATGTACTTCTGGATTTGTGTCTTAAAACCTAATTCCAGAGCGTGTTTTTTTACATTCCGGATTTATGTCTTGAAACATAATTCCAGAACAAAATAGGTTCCGGATTTATGTCGGAAAATTTTTCAAAAAACATTTTCGGATTTACCCTTTAACACATAAATCCGAGAAAAAAACTATTTTCTGGATTAATTTTTGATTATTTAATTAAGGGTATAATGGGAGTAAACAAAAATGTGGGGGCATAAGGGCTAGAGGTGGGGGTAGAAAAATCAAAACCCTAAAATCAATGGTTGAGACAGTGTGATAGTCAAATCCAATGACTATGAGTTGGTGACTCCACCATTTTATGAATTCACTCAATCCCAATCGGCCAAAGCGAGGGAGAGAGAAGAAGATTCTAACTAACCACCCTTGTAACAGTACTTTTTTATAAAAGATCTAACATTTGGTATTTCTTTTCTTTTATCTCCTACAAAGATTGAAGTCATTACCTCGAGAAGCATACACTTGTTTCTCTACTTGTCTCAATCTTTTGACACACCAGTTTAGGATATGGAAAGTTTTAGAACTTTGTTTTTGTGGGCTACAAACATCTCCCGAAGAGTCTCTTCTTTTTAAGGATTTCTAGCACAATCTTAAGGTGCCCTTCGTGTTATCCATGAACACAGTTGAAACATTAGTTAAGCTGAAAAACATAACTAAGAACTCATAATGGTCATATCTCATCTTAAAGATTTTCTTGGGTATATCTTCTACTTGAATTATGTTTTGGTAATATCCCGATATTAGATCAATTTTTGAAAAAATTGAAGCTCTACTAAGTTGATCCAAGAGATCATATATTCTAAGAGAAATGTTAATTCTTGAAGGTAACATTGTAAATAATTGATGATTTATGTATAATCTATATGGTTTCATCCTTTTTTTCATCAATAGCATTGGTGCCCCCCAATAGTGCACCCTTAAGTTGACGCACTCGGTCGGTTAAACTGTTCCAACAAATGTTCCAACATGTTCATCACTCCATAGAAAATCGCTACACATTCAGACAACTTTATCGCTAAAACAACCAAGCTTTGCTCCTTGTTCTAAGAAGATATTAGACTAATTTTTGCCCCCACCATAGAAATTATTTTGATCTACCACTGCTTGTACTACATATCACGAATCAAAATACTGCTTGGTTATACTACTCCTCTAACAGCGAGGCGAGAGCTACCACCATAGTGAAAAAATTCCAAGCTTGTAAACTTAAACCCATAACCACCATAGCTCTATTAAAAATCAAATTCGACTAGCTCAAACGATATGGTGTTCGTCAGCGGGTGTTACATTTATGAATGTGTTTCGCATTGTTTATTTATGTTAAATAATGATTTTGGACAAAAACTCAAATAACCAAAAAGTTATTATAAGACTAAGATGTTAGTGTCCAAGATGGAATTAGAAGCTATGAAAATCAACTATTGTGAGGATGAGCACATAGTTTATTACGACAATGAATCTGGTTAGAATGTTGGTTTGATACTTGAATGCAGATTTTAAAAGCGCCAAGATATCATGTTCGTAAATCTACGACATGATCTGGGGTTTGAACCCGATACCTCCTTCTTGCATTCATTTGGTGCACTCCTTTGGTATCCCTTAGTTCGCCAACTGACCTACCTATTTGTTAATAGTTCCAAGGTTGCAGAGAATGTCCGCATCAATGCAAACTGCAGGGAAAATGAGATGGTAAAATGAGAACCGACGATGTTCAGGCATGTTGCGCCACTTGTTTGATAGCGAAGTATGTAAATATTTTGATTGAACGCATATTTATTTTTTCGTAGATCCACACAAAATATGACTTGGGTAATGCTTAGATGCATAGTTTTAAAAACCGGCTCGGCCCGGCCGGTCAGACTGGTCGAATCGGGAATCGGGGGGTAACCGAGCTGGTCAACCGTATGGATCGGATATGCAGCATACCGGTGAAAACCAGTGTTACTCGGCCGGGTTTTGCAAAAACCGGTGACCCGGTTTGACCCGGACCGGGTTGTGAATTTAATTTTTTTATTATCAAAACGACGTCGTTTAATCTGTTTCTTTTGATCTTTTTCATCTTTTTCTTTTCCATTATTGCATTATTAGCAAAAATAAACATCATATTTGTTGAGTACATATTAATTTGTGTGATCTAAAATAGATTAATATTATGTATGAATAAATTTAAAAATATTAATAAAATAAGATATTAATTTTTATATTTTAGTAAATATAAAATAAACATAGTTATTAATTTTACAGGTACAAAATTTATATTATATACTATATAGTTCTTGAAAATTCGCGAAATAAAGACCGGGTCCGAGTCATGCGGTCCCGATTTTGGTCATGCGGTTCAACTGTCGACCCTTCGGTCCGACCCTTGACCCCGTGACCCGATACCTTCACCGAGTCGGTCACCGGTCCGAGTTTTAAAACACTGCTTAGATGTTACGCCTTATTTCCAAGCATCTTTTACGCTATGTTCTTGTTGGGCAATTATATTAACTCTGTGCAGTCTTCCTCTCGAGATGTTCTTGACTAAACAATATATGTTATTGATTTTCTAATACCCAGATCATCTAATCCAAATGTTGGAATTGATGTATATTTAAAAATCTCTAATTGATAATCTAAAGAGGTTTGTGGAAATGTGTTTTGACATGTTATATTTCACAAGTAAAATTTTCTGATTAGGAGAAAGAGGAGCTTGATTGCTTATGAGAAGCACAAAAGGCAAATGAAGGATGAGTTGCACCAAGTGTGGAGGCAACTAGAAGAAATAATGGGGATGATGCGCAGCTAGAGCATCCTCGTTTTTTTTTGGCTTTTTTTTTACCCCCCATTATACCCTATACCCCCCCCCCCCAAATATGAACGGACGATTTTACCCCTGATTTCCAAAAAAATTCCAGAATTACCTATTAAGACATGATTTCGGAACGCTTTTCTTTTAAGGATTTTCGGAATTACGTGAAAATTTCCGGAATTATGTTAAAAATGTATTTCCGAAAAGGAAAATGTTGTTTTGGAACTTTTTTTAAAAATTGATTTTTACCCACGGTTTTGTCCGTAGGTAAAAGATTTTTATAAAAAAAAATGGACTTTTACCCACGGTTTAGTCCGTAGGTAAAAGTTTTTTTTTCAAAATGACTTTTAGCGACGGTTTCTGTCCGTAGGTAAAAGTCCTGGATTTTAAAAAAACTTTTCAGAAGTATGGTATTTCTGGAATTCCCAAGAAAATCCATGACTTTTACCTACGGACAGCAACCGTGCTAAAAGTCATTTTTTTTAAAAAAAAAAAAAACTTTTACCTACGGACAAAACCGTGGGTAAAAGTCCATTTTTTTGATAAAAACCTTTTACCTACGGACAAAACCGTGAGCACAATATATCCTACCGTAGGTAAAAGTCATTTTTTGGGAATTCCGGAAATAACTTATTTTACATACTTTCGGAAGCAATTTTTTGTCATAATTCCGGAAATTTTTTGAAAAATCAATTTCCAGTTAAATTTTGTTAAGAATGTGAGGGGTATTTTTTGGGGCATAAAATGGATTACAGGGATATAGGGTCAAAGAGGGGGGTAAAAAAAGGCTTTTTTTTTATAAGCAACTCATGCTCATTTGATAATGTTTTTGAATCTCCTAATGAAAATTACTAGATATTTCTGATGGCTTGTAGGATACTAGATATTTCTCATTTGATAATGTTGTTCCTTAGTAACCTGTTTGGTGAAAAAAAAACATAACGAAATAAGTAAAGTACAATGCTAACCCTATATATTAATACACTATCTACTTTACACCATTTGAGCGCAAAAAACACCCCCTCCCCCCTTACCCCCACTATCTACTTTACACCATTTGAGCGCCAAAAACACCCCTCCTCCCCCTTACCCCCTCCCCCCTACCCCCTCTTTTTTTTTCATTTTTTTTGGAATACATAAAAAGTTAGGAAAATATTTGATCTATAAATACATTACGTTTGTTCCTCGATAATCGAATAGGTGAAAAATGAAAATAAATTTGTGATAAATTATGTAAAGTTTGTTCATCAGTAACCTGTTTGGTGAAAAAAATCATAACGAAATGAGTAAAGTACAATGCTAACTAGTATGTTTTGGGATGCTTCAAAATTTCGTGATAAATCAGTAACCTGTTTAGTGAAAAAAATCATAACAAAATGAATATCAAGTCTAGCTAAAGACTATAAATTAAGCGCTACTGGGAGGCAACCCAGATTTTTAGGACTAATTGTGTTTTGTGTTTTTGTTTTTAATTTGCAGGTATGAATAAGAGGTCTTGTGGTATGTATGTGCTATCAATTATGCAAGAATTTTGATGCTGTAGCACCATGTGCTACAACACTCGTGGCTGAGGTGTTGAACATGTAGTCCAAATAGTCAAAAAATGTGATGACGAGAAAAATGAAGGAGAGTGTAGTGAGCAAGAAGAAGAGAGAAGTAAGGAATGATCCTCCATTTTTCATCCACCCACCCAAAACCTTTCCACCACACTTTCACCACCTAAAACACCTTCTCCATCATAGAAGCCCACTTTTCACAATTCCAGACCTTCATCCACCCCCACCTCAAGCCAAACCATCAAACATTATCCCAAAATCTTCCCCATTTCCAAAACAACCTGCTCCACACAAGTCCCCATCTTCCAAGCAACTTCCCCCACCAAAACAAAAATCATCTCAGCCTCACAAAAGAAAAATCCACCGAAAACTCAACCTGCTACAGAGCAACCACCAAGAAAAACTGAAGTGCAGAGAGTGAATGTTGTCAAAGGTGGTGCTATAACATCAGTATTAGAAGGCAGTGCTGCAGCACCAAAGAAAGCTGTAAGAACAAAAATGGTTGCCAAAAAGAGGTCAAGGGTCCCTGATTCTGCTGTGAAGAAACTTTATTCTGTTGTGGCCAAAACAGATGATTGGGTCCCTCCTACTCCACCAGAGCCCCCATTGGCCAAAGATTCAATGCAAGATGTTTTTCAAAATTTGATGCACCAAGGGAGATACCTACCGCAAGACTTAGTCGGGCTGAGGACTCTTAAACCAAGCGCTTGCGCATCTGTTTGTAAAATCCACAACAAGTTTTTGGCGCCGTTGCTGGGGATTGAAATTAATTTTACTGTTGAAATTCTTAGCATATTAGTGTCGCTTTTACTCTGGTGTTTGTTTGTGATGCTACAGCACAGGATGCTATAGGATATGCACATGCTCAATTCACTAGAATTTCAACTTGATCCTGTGATAGTTAATTTCTATTGTTTAGTTGGTAAATTTAGTTATTTTAGATTCTGTTGTTTAGTGTGTTCTGTGTTTCAACAATTTTTGTTTTTTTTCTCTAATTTGTATTGTACTTTGTGTTTGTAATATGTTTTCTTTTTTGTTTTTAGTGTCACTATTTGTGTTTAGTGTTTTGTGACAAAAAAAAAATCCCACTTTATGCCATG
>CM076850.1:100767130-100772130 GCA_039519185.1 Astragalus membranaceus
GGTAATATTGCCACTCAGGCTGTGACCCAACTTACTAACCCTGTACCTCTTTCTCTTTTGGATGAGCTACTCCAAACTCGTCGTATGACAATTGCTGACCTCATTGATGCAACTGATGTATGTGTTTTCTCTAAGTGTTATTGTTTGTGTGGGTTGTTGACTATTTTATCTAGGCCACCCTTTATTTCTAAGCCTCTCCAAACTCGTCCTATGACAATTGCTGCTCTCATTGATGCAATTGATGTATGTGTTTTGTCTGAGTGTTATTGTTGTGTGGGTTGTTGACTATTTTACCTAGGCCATCATTTATTTCTAATTAATTCTTTGTTTTCCTTAGGTTGGATTCGCTGTTGTGCTTGCTCAGATTATGGAGATAGATACTGAATATGGGTGGCATTATGACTCCTGCAATAGGTGCCTTAGGAAAGTTAACAAACAAGGTTCCCACTTTTTCTGTAACAGATGTTCTCGTGTGGTTACTTGTATCCCAAGGTTTTACCTTCTTCCCTTCTTTTGTTGTACCTTACCTTGTGTCCTATTTTGTTCATGGATTGCTTTTAACTTTGTCTTTCTTCTTATTTTTCTAGGTTAAAGGTTGAGGCCAAGGTTATGGATCCTATTGGGTCCACTAACTTTGTAATGTTTGATCGTGTGGTCTCGCGTTTTATTGGCAGCACTCCTCATCAGCTTCTTGAGACCTCTCCTCATCCTAACGTTCTACCTGTAGCTTTTTAGGATTTCCTTAACAAACCTTTACTTTTTAAAGTTGAGATTGTTGACGGAAATGTTGCCCAACACTGGCAGCATTTTGCAGTTAGGCGAGTTACATCTGATGATGCCATCATTCAAACTTTTATCAACAATCAGCCTTGGCCTGAGGTTTGTTGTTTTCTTCTCTTCTCATGTCATAATGGCTTGATATCTTTTTATGTTGATCTGTTTTATTATTTTTTTAAGACTGGCCTTGCTGAGGAGGATCTTGACTACGTGGCACATCTTACTGATCTGGTTACTGCGAGCCCGTTGGTGTGTGGATGTTTGTTTTTGCTTTACCTTCTTTGTCCTTAATTTTTTGTTTGTCTGATTTTGTCTTTATGGCTACCACCTTTACTTTGTTTTTGACTATTCATCTTAGGTTTCTTTTGAACGTGTTGACTCATTGATGAAAGCTGACTACGATGCTCCTAGTGATGGCAACACTACAACATTTTGACCCTACGGCAACGCTCGAAAAACGTTGCATAAAGCCATAAAACCATTGCCAAAAGCTACGGCAACGGTTACCAAACCGTTGTACCTGCGGGCGTTGTCTTAGCTTTAGGCAACGGTTATTTGTCCCCAAAGGCAACGGAAGCTGAAAACCGTTGCCACTTCCAGATGTAACGCAACGGTTTTAGTTTCCACTCTATGGCAACGGTTGAAAACCGTTGCCAGTTATGGCAACACTTTGAAACCGTTGCCAGGTATGGCAACACGTGGAAACCGTTGCCATAAAGTGGAAACCAAAACCGTTGCCATGTATGGCAACATGTAGAAACCAAAACCGTTGCCATGCTATGGCAACACTTTAGAACCGTTGCCATGTATGGCAACACATAGAAACCGTTGCCATAAACTGGAATCCAAAACCGTTGCTATGGCTACACTTTTAGAACCGTTGCTATGTATGGCAACACGTACAAACTGTTGCCATAAATCCAAATAATACAATCACATACCAAACATTGACCATTCCCTGTTTATTTTAATAACAACATCGGTTTAAAAAACATTGCTATTGATCATCCAAGCTTCTTAATCACATCACAAACTTCTTAATCTAATCAAGGGAAAAACTAAAGTTGTACCTAAAATGTAACAATTTAACAGACAAAATGTATCATTATATTGCTACTTCAAAGACATAATTAATGTATCTTAAACAGCATAATTTGTTGCTTCAATAAGTACAAAAAAACATTGCAAAAGTTATATTACAAAAAACATGTTCCATTTCCAAAATAAAACTTGTCAAGTCTTCAACACATGTCTTCAAACTCTTCATCATCCAAGCCATGGAGACCAAGATTTATACCTTCATTATTTTCCTACAAAAGTAACAAAATTCGATTAATGCAATATACAATATGTCTTCTATTTAGAATGTAGCAAGGTAAACAACTTATGGAAGGTAGTAAGTAAGACTGATACACTTAGGGTGTGCTATAAGCATGCTTCTGAATCATTCAAAAAGTATTGGTAAGAAGGTTATGAATAAGAAAACTCATAACAGCAACAAGGCAAAATTATCCAACTGAAGAAAATGAAGGCTGAAACCAACTAGTATTTAAATTACAGAATTTTTTAAGATCAACAAGGTTTGGCCGGTAACTAGCATTCCAGTATTTTGAACTTCCTTATGGTAACAAGGTACCAACATTGAATACTTGGATTGAACTTGAAAACCAATCTAATAAAAACAATTAGCTTTGCTGATTTTTAGGTAGTAACTGAATGTCTTGGGGGAAGCACATGACAAATTAGAGTCCAGTGCTAGTAAGCTTGCTGATTTTTAAAATGCCTAGAATCAGGAAACAATATAGGAAATGGAGGTTGGAAGATGAGAGGTTTAGGCTCAGGCCATTACTAAATGATGTCAATATAGTGAGCAAGAATTCTTCTGTCACCAATGTGCCTAAGGAGATTAAAGATTCTCATATAACAGTTTCAGAAACAAGATCAATCTCAGATAAACAGAGCACAGTTATCAAGAGTAGCAGTAAAAGTATTAGATACAAAAACAGCTGGTGTTAGATACTTACTCTATGAGCTTCCGAGGCGTGTGTTGATGTCGAAGAACGTGGAACACTAGTAGCATTCGGCGGAGTTGAAAACATAGCTGCCAAAGCCTCCACATTCAACCCTGAGTTATTTTGATCTAATACGGTCTTTACTAGAAGCTGGAACTTTTTCTCCATGCCTTTCTGATTCTCTTGTAGTTTCTCTTGTAGATTGGACAGTATATTTAACTATGCTTCCAGGTATTACTGATAGACAGAATAGATATTAGTATTTACTATATTAGTATATATCAGTATATACGAGTATTAGTATATATCAGTATCTATATATCAGAAAGGCTCAGAATATATCAGTATCAGTATATATCAGAAAGACTCAAAATATATATTAGTAATACTGAATAGAAACTAATTCGTAACCACCCCTATATATTAACTATGCTTCCAATAGATTTAGAAAACTTGGAAATAACTTCTTACGAGGCAAATAGGCTGCTGTTGAGTGCTTCCAATATGTTGTTGATTTGTTCCTTGATTTGAATCGCTTCCCTTTCTTCTTTTTGAAGCTTTCTCATTTTCCACCTTGATTTTATACTTTTGAATCAAGTCCACACTTGATTTAGCTTTAAGTTGTTCAAGAGCAAAATCATTGTCCTTGTCCATTTTCCTACACTACCTGCATCATTGAAACACACAATCTATATTAATATCTAAACACACATGTGAGTGATAAAAATTTATGAGAAATTATATTAATCAATGCATAGATTCCAATATCACCTTATATTAACAATAATAAATTATGAAATGAAAAGTAAACTAATCCATGTAGTCAAACAAAGTGTCATCAAAATCAGAATCATCTCCAACATCCATTTCATTTGACACTATTAAGGGATCTAGCTTAGTTTTCTATTTCTATTGTAATTATCTGTCAGTTAGCTAATATGTATAGTTAAGTTGTTAGTTATGTTGTTAGTTCTGTTGTATCTAGTTAACGGATATATTCTGTTACTAGTCTGTTATTATTCAGTTAGGTTAGTTGTGTCCTATTGTATCTGTGTGCTCTGCTTGGCTATACTCCTCCACAGACTCCTACTGCCAATGCTACTTTTTGGCCTGCTCCTGTCACTATGAATGCCCCTCTTTGGCCTACTCCTACTGCTAATGCCACTGCCTGGCCTACACCTGCTACTCCTTATGTTGTGCCTTCTGTTTCTCCTTTTCATCCACAAGCTTATGCTGTTGCTGGACCGTCATTTGCTACAAGTAATCAGCTAGGAGATACTGCTGCCTCTCATCACATGAGCAACATTCCTCCAAATCCTGCCACTGCAACGGTTCTCTCTGGCCAGGATCATGTGTTCCTTGGAAATGGAACAGGTTTGCCGATTCACTCAATTAGTAATGAGATTATACCTTCTCCTCTTAACCCTAAGCACTTACTCCACTATAAAAATATTTTATATGTACCCCAACTCAACAAAAACCTGCTTAGCATTAAGAAATTTGTGACTGATAATGATGCATTTTTTCAATTTCACCCTAATTTTTGTTTTGCAAAATCACAGGCTGATGGTTCAACTTTACTCAAGGGACAAGGCACCAAGGATGGTTGTTGAAGCTTTACTAGGATTTGGAGTTAATATCTTGTTAAGGGGAGATATATATGATTATTATTTTGTTCTGGCAGCTTATAAAAACTCAGTTCAGTTCTACCACACAACAAATGACTCATGGCATTCACTCACCCCTTATCAGTTCAATTTTAACCAAGCCTTTACCCAATTTTCACATTGTTTATTCAAAGTTCAAACTACATATATATGCTACTTGTAATGTTGTACATCAATCCACCATAACAGATTTATTGCAAACATCGACTAACTATTTGCATTTGAAGTTAGTCAAAAAAAATCTAATAATCAGATACCTCAATTTTTCTATAGTAATAATGAATATCTTCGATAAATTCCACCACAACCAGTAAGGCTGTATCATCTTCTACATCATCTAATATCGAGTGTCAATCTGTTGCTATAACTTGCAAGCGTGCTCTAGATGTTGGTCTTGATCCTCCTTCTTTGGTTAGTGCTGACCCAACTTCTGCATCCCTTTGTAAAAGGGTTCTTGATGCTGATGTTTATCCTGCTGTTACTATTGGTCGTGATTCTGGCGGCCGATCTACTGCCAAACGTATCCTTGATGCTGATGTTGACC
>CM076850.1:102587429-102631548 GCA_039519185.1 Astragalus membranaceus
ATGAATCTCCATCCATCATAAAGTATGTTAAGCCAATAGCCAGAGATGTATTTATAGCTTAATCAGCTAATTATCATTTTGATGAATTAGTTTTCCCAACATTAGTGGGAGAGATAAGCAGCTGGAAGTTAGTATTAGTTGAAATAAATTATTATTATCTTATCTTGATCCTCTTATAAACCAATGTGAACCAGAAGTTCAAAGAATAATTCATTTGCAAGATTTAATTTGTAAATTATTCAGCTGCAATACGCAAATAAAATTAATGTCCCTGTTGGACACTCAGACGTTGCAAATGAATCTTAACCACACATGAAGCATGTGGTTTAGTCGGTTCCAAAGAATAAAAACCTTAGAACAAGGAAATGAGCTTAAAAGCAATATGGCCCAAAAGAGGATATGGAAACGCCTAACGAGTAATTTGACATAATTAATTTTCAAGTTCCAGAAGAACTGATCAGGTACCTGAAATTTGTGTAAATGAGATCTCAATAAATTATGTCAATAATGAAATATGATGGAACCGAAACAAAGTCAACGTTGACAATTTTGTGTGTGTATAATGTAGCGCTAAATATGATAAATGATGAAGAGGATCATGGACCAAAGTCTATTAAGAATTTAGACAAAGCAATGAATGGCCAAAATAGGAAAATGCAATTGAAGCGGAATTAAACTTGCTTTGGAATGAAAAACGTTTTTCCGACCTATAGTCTATACAACCGAAGTCGTGAATCTAGTTAGGCTTGATGTTCTAAAGTATTCGCACAAACTTAACATTTGGTTTCGAAGATAAATGTAACACCCCGTTAATTTCTATCTTGTAGAAACTACCGAAATGTACTACTGGCATACATCAGAGTGACTTCCTTTTTAAATACTGAACACATACTAATACTCGATGCTAAAAACCCATCAAGTTCGCTTACATAACTTAACATAAAATACATAAAGTCGGTCCTTGCACCACTCAACTAGTGTTCAGTACCAAAAACCGAAGGTCTGCGGAAGCGATTTACAACTTGAAAGACATAAGTCGTACAATCGAATAGTCTTAAGATACTGAATAGAAATACAGAAATACAAAGGAAACTGAAATACAAGACATAATGAAATAAAGATAGCGGCTGCTCCTCAAGCGTCTCCATAGCCGTGCCTCACGGTCTTCAACTTTCCCTGCTTAACTGAAAAACAACAACAATGGATTGGGTGAGACAACTTGTCTCAATGAGTTCTATCGCGACCCCTTACTAATTCTCTCGGTTCAATTATGCTTGATTCATTATTCTAAACTCATAACTCATAGTCCTCAAAGTTGACTATGTGGCTAACTAACTAAACGTTGACCTCATAACCCTCAAGCCGGTTACAAGATACAACACATAAATTGAACTAACGTTGTCCACATAACCCTCAAGCCGGTTACAAGAAACAACACTAACTAAAGTTATAGCGTGTCACCGGTCACTTGGCATAATAAGCTTCCGGTGAACCCGTCCCCACTAATCGGCCGGGTCCCTGATGGGGCCTAGGTTCATAAGGCTCATGACTGCCTCTCCCCTAGCACACTAAACTGAATAGGGTCGTCACCCCGACTAAAGATATATATGAGGATATACCTGAACTGAACTCAACAATGGACTTAATCATGACAATAACATAACAATAAACTGAACTGAACATAACCATAACTTAACTTAACAATGAACTGAACTTAACATATTACTAAAGTGATCTAATTACTAACTTAGTCTAATTATTAAATGATCTCACGTGGATTACTAAGGTTTGCTAACTTAATCGCTGAACGAATACCAAACAGTCCTAGTATAGCTACCGTGTACCCACATTGGGGCTTCAATGACCATCACACATAATCTTAAAACCATATTCACAAAAGTGAGTTAGAATCAATCAAACCATGATATTACTAGGGCCACATCATCACATTTGGTTGAGAAGGAGATCAGAAGAGGTTTGGAACTGAAAGGAACGATGAAACGGAAATTCGGAGTCCGGCATTAGGTATAGGCGCACGACCCGGGCGCATGGGGCGCACGACCCGTGTGCTCTGGGCAGAGTTCCAGAAGGTGGCGCACGACCCGTGTGCCCTGGGCAGATTTCAGAATGTGCTAGTTTTCGTTGTTTTCGTTCTGTTTCGCTTTCCGATCGGTTCCAATCCGTAACCCGATCAACTTCCAACCTTCAAACAGATTTCATACATATATTTCCAGACACAATTCATTCATATAGAAATCAATCAATCCACAATCATGACATGCAAATTTCATAATTTTCAGTCCAACAATTCAATCAATTTCATGATTCAAATGTGATACTTTCATAAAGCGGTTTTACACCAGATTTTCGTAAAAACACGCGATTGTTTCAGAATACATGATGTAACATCCTCAAAATAATTAGGCGAATTATCTGGATGTTAACCCAATTGGAATAATTTAGTACTTGACTAGTAAATTTATTGGGTGCTAAAATTATTTATTGGTTGTCATTGGATCGTTAACTGGATAACACGGGTCAATGAAGTTTTGGAATCGAAATAAGGGATTAAGATCAATATGGTAATTGGACCACGCTACCACTTATTTATTAATTAAATATATGTGTGTGTGTGTGTGTTGAATAAAGAAAGAAAAGAAGAAAGGAAAGAAAGGAAAGAAAGAAGAATACGCAGAGAAGAGGAAAGAAGAAAAGAAAGAAGAAAAGAAAGAAGAAGAGAAAGAAGAAAGAAGAAGAAGAAGGATCACCCCCCAGCCCCACACTTCATCACCTTCATCATCTCACCTTCCTTTTCAAAACCCAAGAAGTAGGTGAGTTTTCCTCCATTTTTCCCCCTATTTTATGACCTACGAATTTGTCAGGGTTTTGATGGTGATTTGGTGAAATCTTGTATTGTGTGATGAAATTGATGATTGAATCATGCTTAGGATCGAAGTCAAGAGCGATTGAACGCGATTGGAAGCTCGAAACGAAGTTAGGAGCGGTTCGGTGTTGATTGGGTTCGATTCGGTGATTTTGACATTTGGTGATTTCGGCTCGGCAACGACTCTCGCTTCAACGGTGAGTTTTACTCACGTTTAGGCTTATTCCGTTTTGAAATGAATTGTGTGACTTGGTTTCGAAAGATTTTGAGTCGAAAACGTTATTTTGAAATATATCGCGTTTTGACGAAATTCGTAATCGTTGAGTTTTCGATTGAATTGCTTGATTGTTTGAGGTTGATTGGACTGGAATATTGCCTGGTATTGTCTGTTTTCGAGTTAGGAATCGATCGGGGCGGGTTTCGGATTGATCGGAAAGCAAATTTTTATAAAACAGGCCATTTTTGCAATGCTGTCAAATGAGCACGATCCGTGCGTCCCAGGGGCACGATCCGTGCGCCTGGTTCGGTTTCAGTTTTAAAAAAAATGCCTAACAGGGCGCACGATCCGTGCGTCCTAGGGGCACGATCCGTGCGCCTAGTTCTGTCCAAATTTTTCAAAGTGCCCTAAATGATTCCGTTTCGATTCCAATCCCCTCCTAATCCTTTCCTAACCCTTCTATAATGAAATTAGGCTTATAATGCCATGATTTTGAGTATGTTTCAAAAAGGTTTTATAAAATACTTTTGATGTCCAAATCGTTTCGAAAAACCGAATAATAGCATACGTGTGCGGATATGTTTTATTGATAACAAATGAACTATGAGTTCATGTGATTGTAGATATATATATTATATCGAGTTTGGGTGACGACCCATGTTGACATACTAGGCGGGGTAGTCATGAACCCTTACCTTAGGCTCCGTGCCGTTAGGAAACACTATTGGTTATGGGGTTCGCCGCAGTTTAGCGTTCGCGCAGTCGGTGTTGTGTTAAATTGTTGTTGTGCGATACACCGCAGCTTAGCGTTCGCGCAGTCGGTGTCGTACAGTGCGGTTCATCGCAGCTTAGCGTTCGCGCAGTCGGTGCCGTACCAAGTTATAACAGGTTAGCCGCAGCTTAGCGTTCGCGCAGTCGGCCTTATATTAAAAGTTAAAGAATGTGATTCACCGCAGCTTAGCGTTCGCGCAGTCGGTGTCACGTTCAAATGGTCTGTCATACCCCAATTTTGTCCGGCTTAGGTCCAAACCCTAATTTTCCACACAAAAATAAATTATGCATTTTGAATCCTAGAAACCGCTCCAAAGTTTTTGAAATCATTCTTAGGGTTAGAATGCACTTTTCAAGAAACTAGGGTTTTGAAAAATGTGCATGGCAAGCTTTGAAAAATATTTTATGCATGCATGGCAAAGACCTAAAAGCATTTTTTGGAAAGCAAGAATTGATTTCTAGGCCAAGAATCGATTTATAGTATGTTGCATAGGCTTTGAAAATCGATTTTCAAGCTCTTCCATAGGCCATGAATCGATTCCTCATTATTTTAACTAAACATGGAATCGATTTTCACCTATTATCTATGTCTTGAAAATCGATTTCCCTCTCCTTTCATAGGCCTTGAAATCGATTTTCAGGCCATTTTAAATAGGTGAAAATCGATTCCTCCCTTTTTTCCATAGGCCATATAATCGATTCTTATCATTTCCAAAAATAAAGAATCGATTCCTACATGTTTCCAAAGACCACAGAATCGATTTTCAGGATCTCCAAATGTCCTGAAAATCGATTCCTACCATTTTCCATAGGCCATATAATCGATTCTTGTCATTTCAAAAAATAAAGAATCGATTCCTGCACATTTCCAAAGGCTCAAATAATCGATTCATCCTTGCCATAAATGTTTTAAAAAAATTTCTACGCTTTCTAAGCCTATAAATAGGCAGCCTCAAATCACATTTTGACAGACACACATCTCACGGGGGAGGAGACTTCACGAGATCAGAGAAAGGCAGGGACAGATTTTACAAGATCAGAGAACACGGACACTTCACACGAGATCAGAGAGAAGAATTGCTACACACATTTTTTTCACAAGATCTGAGAAGAATTGCTCCAGAAACATTTTCACGAGATCTGGGAAGACAACTCTCGCAAATCTCATTTTCCAGTTCTCCGCTTCATTTTTGTTCTTCAGATCTGTAATATCTGTCTTCATCAAAGGTATTTCAGTCTTTACATTTGTTAAAATTTAATCATTCTGATCCATGCCAAAATTGCCCTATGTGATTTAATTTAGCTGTAGTGTCTTTGTTGATGATGAACCACATGATTCCCACTTATGCCTAGTGCATCATTTTCTAAGTGGGGAAGATGGTCTCAGATGATTCAACCTCCCCTTTCAAACCCTTTCAAAAAAACATTTTTAATTAGAACTACGTCGCTTTGATTCCCGTTTGGGATACGTAGGAGCGAGCCACGTTCTCGTCAAGCGCAACAAATAAAATTCTTTTCATTCCCCTAAACCAATCATTTTCATAAAACAAACAAAAATCATTTTCAAACCCATTGTTGCTAGTAGCTCATCAGAGCCTCTGTTCGTTTAGCTATTAGTGACAATACCCTTTTCTCCTAAAAAATAAACGATGATCCATCATAACCTTTGTTAGTTTGATCATCGTACAAATCAATCTCTTTCGAAAATCACTTTCAAAAAAGATAATAAAAAACGAGTTGTTATCAATAGTCCATCAGAACCTTCGTTCGTTTGACTAGCGGTACAACTCTCTCTTTTTTGAGTATTTAGTAGTGATTCATCATAGCCTCTGCTAGTTTAATCATTTGCTAATACTCGTCCTATTTCAAAAAACTCACTAAAAAAGATAAAAAAACAAAAAAACTTTTCAAAAAGAACCAAGAACTACGTAGCTTTGAATTCTCCATCGCACCGGGAGATACGTAGGAGCGGGCCATGTCCCGTCAAGCACTTTTTTTTTAAAAAAACCTTTTTTCCCTTCTCACCTAAAATAAAAATTTTCATTAAAGGTTTCCCATTCATCTCCAAATAAGAAATAAATAGGCAAATCTAGGTATTTTTCAAATCAAACGTTAAAACCACACATTTAATTAGAGGTTCCCTTTCGGTAGAAAGGACGTGCGCGGTGCTAACACCTTCCTCGCACGTAATCGACCCCCGAACCTATATCTCTAGTTTTCAAAAGACCATCCGCCTTGTCCAAAAGACCTTTTTTCAATGTTTTGGTCTTAAAATTAAAATATTGGTGGCGGCTCCAAATTTTTCCACGTTGTACATTGAGAAACCCCAAAGCGGGGATTTTTCGGGGTGCAACAGCTGGCGACTCCGCTGGGGACTTTTTTTAAAAGACGAGGGTCAAGCCTAACTAATTTAAATGTGTGGTTTAATGTATTGTAGATTTGATTAAAACCTTGTTTGCCTTTCTTTCTTATCATTGATTGTAGGCGTACGCATTTGTGTTCTTCTATGTTGTTCCCTGTCTCATCTTTTATTCCTTTCTTTTATCGCTTATGCCCATGCATTTTTTTCAATCCCCATGATCCCCTCTTCTTGGCTCCTTTTCCTAAGGTGAGCAATATCCTTGTTTATAGATATTCTAGGTAGGGAACCCTAGGGTAGATAACTTGTTATTGCTTGCTATTGTTTGGACTGTTCTGGGTTTTCCTTCGCAGGTGGGGTATATGTGGGTAATTTTAGGCGGTATGTCCCCGCTACACACACTCACCCCCTTATGATTATGAGCTCTGAGAGAGGCCTAAAACCCAAGGTCTGAAAACACCTAGGAGAGTGGAAACGAGTAGTGACTGCCAATTGGACCGATGTCCTTATGCTCTCACGAAAGTTTCAGCCGGAGTATGCTCTTTATGGTACCTCACACCAGATGGCATTCCATCGTTGTGGTTGTTATCATAAAAGAGATTTAGCTCTGGTAGCCTTGTGAGGGAGTGAATAGAGCTACATGGGAGGATTACCCTTTAAATTGCCCTAGATCATAGGTCTCACCTCTTTTTAGGTCACAAGGGCTTTCCAAATTGTGTGTTGCATCGTTGCATTCAGTTCAATCAATTTTTCCTTCAAAATTTTTGAAAATTAAAAAAAATATGCTTTCCCTTTTCAATAAACGCCTATATGAGGTGACATATAGTGTGAAAATTTTCAAATCACCACCTGTAAATATCCTCTTTCTGCAAAAACACAAAAAAAAAAAAGCACCATTGCATCATCGCGTCATTGCATCACTGCATCATTGCATCATTTGCATTGCATAAAATTCCAATTTTGAGAAAAAACCATTCATCTTGCATTCCCTTTCCTCACATAAAGATAAAACAAAAACAATTACCATTTGCATAGCATAAGCATTTCATTTATAATCATGCAGAAAAATCCTCGTCAAGTTCATCCAAGATGAGACATTCATGCATAAGCATTATTTCAAAAAAGACACAGTAGAACTACGTAAGCTTTGATTCCTCATTACAATGGGGATACGTAGGAACGGGCCATACCCCGTCAAGCACATTTTTCTAAAACCTTTTTCCAATAAATCATTTGCATCATACTTGCATTCATTCATTACCTAAAATAAGAGTTGTGATGAGAAGCGAGACGTTCTTGCAAAACAATCATCCTTTTTGAAAAAGTTTATCAAGGTGTTCCAAAGCACTCAGTTTTTCAAATCAATAGCTCATTTGCATTTCTTTCAAAAGCACTGCATCCCATCCATTCTATGACAAAAGACTGAAATAGTGTGTCAAAGAATAAAAAAAACAAGTTTTTAACTGATGTTAACTCTCTGTGAAGCATTCTTCTGATGAGCATGCATGCTATGAGTACATTCTCTTGTTTGAGTCCGTTGGTTTTCCTCCCTTACCACAGTTTCCCGTCCAAGTCTAAGTCCCGCCCCGTCCACCCATAAAGTACATATTCTCCCCATCAGTGCGTATTTGACTTTTGGTTCAAGTCCTCCATGCTGGGGCAAGTCTGTGATCATTAATTCCCCTTGATTAATATCATACTCCTTCAGTGCAAGTCTCTCAAAAATAATAATAATAAACAAGAAAACAAGCTCGCTAGGTTGAAAACCCGCAAAGGGCGGCCTAGGCAAAAAGGAGCGCCCGGTGGACTGAAAACTCGCAAAGAGCGGTCCAGGCAAAAATTAGGGCACAAAAAAGGAAAAAAGAGCAAACACATTGTTCTAAAGTTAAGTCTTATAGAAATAAGCAATCGGGATTTGAAATGAAGTTTGGCCATCTCCTCAAAAATCCCAAAATCCCAGAAAGTCCTACCCACCTTGAGCCAAGAAAAACCAAAATCCAAAAATCACCCTAGACAAGGATCACCCCAAATAAATAAAAAAAAAAAACAGTGCATCACTTTTATCAGCTCACCCGAGTCAAAAAAAAAAAAAAAAAAAAAATCAAAAAAGGGGGGTTTCAAAAATGAAAATCCCAAAACAAAATACAAAAGAAATGTAAGTGGTGAGCTGGTACATGTTACCACAAAATACATGAGATCCTTGTCTAAATAAACCTTCAAACACTTCATCATTCCAACACCTGGTTCCATAAACCTTCAAACACTTCCTTTGGCCTCAACATCAAACCCCTTAGTCATTCTACCATGAGACACGAATTTGCTTTAACAGAGCCCAAACAAGCCCAATAACCATCTTCCTCATAGACCATTAACCGTCAATCAACGCCGAACAAAACTCATCCTCCCATTAGCCTCAAACACTCCATTAAGCCTAACCCTCCTTCCTCTACAAAACACCACAATCCCGAAAAGTCCATTCCGATCAATGACCGGTTGCTTTTGTTCACTCAAATTCTAATCTTAGGACGAACAAGCTTATCTATGTACAATGTGTTTGCTCAAAAGAAAAACAAGCGATCAGAAAAAAGAAAGCTGATCAAGAAAGAATGAACCCTCAGAAAAAAGAGAACTGAGGAAACAAAAACAAACAGTCAGAAAAAAGAAAGCTGACAAAATAAAAAAAAAGGAGGGACTTGCACTCCAAAACACATTCAAGATGCATTAAAACAAGGTTTAGTGATCACCAGGTAAGGATTCTTTTGCACCAAAAGTCAAGACATCGGTAGAGAACCAAAGATTTGCACTGAGAATACCACTCAGACCCAAAAGTTGGGGCATTCTCTTCACCACCCACACACCCTAGTCTTGGGAAAGTCTGTTCAATGCCCATCCCATGTCACTCCAGTTGTCAATGTCATTCCAAAGTGGGGCAAGTGCATTCCCATTCCTTCACCTCATTCATTCCCATAAAAACCTCACTGGGGCAATTTCTCAACTCACTATCCTAAACAAGACCTTGTCGTTCTGACTGGGGAAGCTTTGTCCTTGTTATGACTGGGGCAACATCAAATTCTGTGGGTTGAAGCAAAACCCCTTTCATTCCAGCTTTCATCCCAAGAGCCGAAGCGTTCCCAATTCATCATCTTCTACACCCCTTGTTGTTGTCACCACTAGATAGGGGCAAACTGTTCACTCATCAAAGACATGAATTGGGGCAATCTTGTATCTCTTGGTCCCTCAAAATCTTCGGCAATAGCCATGTCGGTCATTCCTTCACTTGCCATAAAAGTCCAGGCCCTAAACCAATTCCAAGTTAACGGACTCACTCATTCACATTTGCACCCCTATGCATGCTTACTAGATAATGCTTCAAAGAGAGAGAACACAAGTTAGTCATGCGATACTTAAGATTCAGTCGTCATTGGAAGGAAGAGAAAACAAGTGAGCCTGTTTGTAAATAAAATCTTGAGAACACCGGAGTTTGAATCAAATTCCATTTTTTCTCAACAAAGTGGTCAATAATCATCTCAATTCATTGCATTCAAAGTCTTACATCTCATCATCACAAAAATGTTTAATCATTCTATTTTTCGCCTCATGCATTTAGGCGTTCCATTTTGTTTATCATAGTTTGCATCGTGCCAACATCATCATTTCATGAAAGGCAACAAAAAAAGAAGCAACGGATAAAAGCAAAAATCTTCCATCTCATTCCATCAAGCATCAAAGCATTGCATCATAAAAGCAAAAACACGTCATCCCGTGTCATAACATTTGCATCCAAACATTTCATTCACATCATATTCACATTCACATTTCATGCATTCATCGCATGTCATCCAAAATGCCTATGTTTCCCAATCAACCATTTCATATCATTACACTATGCATCATAACATTAGCATCCAAACATTTCATTCGCATTTCATGCATTCATCCCATATGCCTATGTTTCCCAATCAACCATTTCATATCATGCATCAAAGTATTGCAGTTGCATCCTCACATAGCAAAAAGAGCAAATGAAAAAACAGTTGATCAAAAAAAGAAAGCTGATCAAGAAAAAACAAATCAAAAGGAAAACCTCAAGAATGTTTCACCACATTCATCATCACACCAAAATCATGAGCATTGCATGCATCCGCATAACATGCCCTTGCATAACATGCACTCATACTCCATGCACCATTTCTTGCATCAACTAACGTATGCAGACACCTCAATCCAACACAGCAGCCTCGGTCATTTCAAATCAACCAATCAGCAGAATTTGTGAGCCCTCTGCGCTCATCCTGAGCCCTCTGTGCTCATCCTGAGCCCTCTGTGCTCCCCCTGAGCCCTCTGTGCTCATCCTCCTGAGCCCTCTGTGCTCATCCTGAGCCCTCTGTGCTCCTCCTGAGCCCTCTGTGCTCATCCTCCTGAGCCCTCTGTGCTCCTCCTGAGCCCTCTGTGCTCCTCCTGAGCCCTCTGTGCTCATCCTGAGCCCTCTGTGCTCCTCCTGAGCCCTCTGTGCTCATCCTCCTGAGCCCTCTGTGCTCATCCTCCTGAGCCCTCTGTGCTCCTCCTGAGCCCTCTGTGCTCATCCTCCTGAGCCCTCTGTGCTCATCCTGAGCCCTCTGTGCTCATCCTGAGCCCTCTGTGCTCCTCCTGAGCCCTCTGTGCTCCTCCTCCTGAGCCCTCTGTGCTCCTCCTGAGCCCTCTGTGCTCCTCCTGAGCCCTCTGTGCTCCTCCTGAGCCCTCTGTGCTCATCCTCCTGAGCCCTCTGTGCTCATCCTCCTGAGCCCTCTGTGCTCCTCCTGAGCCCTCTGTGCTCATCCTCCTGAGCCCTCTGTGCTCCTCCTGAGCCCTCTGTGCTCCTCCTGAGCCCTCTGTGCTCATCCTGAGCCCTCTGTGCTCATCCTGAGCCCTCTGTGCTCCTCTTGAGCCCTCTGTGCTCCTCCTGAGCCCTCTGTGCTCATCCTGAGCCCTCTGTGCTCATCCTGAGCCCTCTGTGCTCCTCTTGAGCCCTCTGTGCTCTCCCTCCAGAGCCCTCTGTGCTCATCCTGAGCCCTCTGTGCTCCTCCTGAGCCCTCTGTGCTCATCCTCCTGAGCCCTCTGTGCTCCCCCTGAGCCCTCTGTGCTCATCCTGAGCCCTCTGTGCTCGTCCTGAGCCCTCTGTGCTCGTCCAGAGCCCTCTGTGCTCTCTCCTGAGCCCTCTGTGCTCCCCCTGAGCCCTCTGTGCTCATCCTGAGCCCTCTGTGCTCATCCTGAGCCCTCTGTGCTCCCTCTTGAGCCCTCTGTGCTCCCCCCTGAGCCCTCTGTGCTCCTCCTGAGCCCTCTGTGCTCCTCCTGAGCCCTCTGTGCTCATCCTGAGCCCTCTGTGCTCCCCCTGAGCCCTCTGTGCTCATCCTGAGCCCTCTGTGCTCATCCTGAGCCCTCTGTGCTCCCTCCTGAGCCCTCTGTGCTCCCCTCGTGAGCCCTCTGTGCTCATCCTGAGCCCTCAGTGCTCCTTCTTTACTGCGTTCTTTACCGCTTTACTTTTCTGTTTGCACGCCAAGTGCTCATTTTACTTTTCTGTCTGCTTTAGTTGAACTTTTCAATCAATCAACCAACAGGATTCGTGAATCCCTTCAGGACCCAAGTGTCCCTTCAAAAACAGAATTCACCTCGTATTCGAGCTGCGGGTAAGTCCTTCAGACCCCAAGTGGTCCTTCAGACTAGTTGTGTCAAGCCTAAGACACAGCGGACGTCCTTCATAGTCAACATATCAGTTCCGGAGCTGATCTTGACCCATCATGGCCGCTCGAAGGCCCCCCTCAGACCGTTTTACTAGTACCATAGCTAGTAGCGTTCCTTCAGACCACGATGGTCCTTCAATTAAGGCCTAGGCAGCCTTCCAGACCCCGAGTGGTCCTTCAGAGCCTTAGTGCTCCTTCAGACACTAAGTGGTCCTTCAGAGCCTTAGTGCTCCTTCAAATCCCGAGTGGTTCTTCAGAGCCTTAGTGCTCCTTCAGACCCTAAGTGGTCCTTCAGAGCCTTAGTGCTCCTTCAGACCCTGAGCGGTCCTTCAGAGCCTTAGTGCTCCTTCAAATCCCGAGTGGTCCGTCATTTTCTCTTTTGGTTAATGCGCCAGGTGTTAACCGTTCCCCGTTTGTTCTCAAGCCGATCTATTCAAAAAATATATATATAGAAAAAGAAAAAGAGGAAAATTCGGGTTTCCCTAAGCAGACAAAATCGGTATAAGTTCTGAATTCTTTATTTCTATTTTGCCTCGAAATATGTCCTGCGCAATTCATATTTCTTGTCAAAATCCAAATAAAGAGGGGCAGCTGTCATACCCCAATTTTGTCCGGCTTAGGTCCAAACCCTAATTTTCCACACAAAAATAAATTATGCATTTTGAATCCTAGAAACCGCTCCAAAGTTTTTGAAATCATTCTTAGGGTTAGAATGCACTTTTCAAGAAACTAGGGTTTTGAAAAATGTGCATGGCAAGCTTTGAAAAATATTTTATGCATGCATGGCAAAGACCTAAAAGCATTTTTTGGAAAGCAAGAATTGATTTCTAGGCCAAGAATCGATTTATAGTATGTTGCATAGGCTTTGAAAATCGATTTTCAAGCTCTTCCATAGGCCATGAATCGATTCCTCATTATTTTAACTAAACATGGAATCGATTTTCACCTATTATCTATGTCTTGAAAATCGATTTCCCTCTCCTTTCATAGGCCTTGAAATCGATTTTCAGGCCATTTTAAATAGGTGAAAATCGATTCCTCCCTTTTTTCCATAGGCCATATAATCGATTCTTATCATTTCCAAAAATAAAGAATCGATTCCTACATGTTTCCAAAGACCACAGAATCGATTTTCAGGATCTCCAAATGTCCTGAAAATCGATTCCTACCATTTTCCATAGGCCATATAATCGATTCTTGTCATTTCAAAAAATAAAGAATCGATTCCTGCACATTTCCAAAGGCTCAAATAATCGATTCATCCTTGCCATAAATGTTTTAAAAAAATTTCTACGCTTTCTAAGCCTATAAATAGGCAGCCTCAAATCACATTTTGACAGACACACATCTCACGGGGGAGGAGACTTCACGAGATCAGAGAAAGGCAGGGACAGATTTTACAAGATCAGAGAACACGGACACTTCACACGAGATCAGAGAGAAGAATTGCTACACACATTTTTTTCACAAGATCTGAGAAGAATTGCTCCAGAAACATTTTCACGAGATCTGGGAAGACAACTCTCGCAAATCTCATTTTCCAGTTCTCCGCTTCATTTTTGTTCTTCAGATCTGTAATATCTGTCTTCATCAAAGGTATTTCAGTCTTTACATTTGTTAAAATTTAATCATTCTGATCCATGCCAAAATTGCCCTATGTGATTTAATTTAGCTGTAGTGTCTTTGTTGATGATGAACCACATGATTCCCACTTATGCCTAGTGCATCATTTTCTAAGTGGGGAAGATGGTCTCAGATGATTCAACCTCCCCTTTCAAACCCTTTCAAAAAAACATTTTTAATTAGAACTACGTCGCTTTGATTCCCGTTTGGGATACGTAGGAGCGAGCCACGTTCTCGTCAAGCGCAACAAATAAAATTCTTTTCATTCCCCTAAACCAATCATTTTCATAAAACAAACAAAAATCATTTTCAAACCCATTGTTGCTAGTAGCTCATCAGAGCCTCTGTTCGTTTAGCTATTAGTGACAATACCCTTTTCTCCTAAAAAATAAACGATGATCCATCATAACCTTTGTTAGTTTGATCATCGTACAAATCAATCTCTTTCGAAAATCACTTTAAAAAAAGATAATAAAAAACGAGTTGTTATCAATAGTCCATCAGAACCTTCGTTCGTTTGACTAGCGGTACAACTCTCTCTTTTTTGAGTATTTAGTAGTGATTCATCATAGCCTCTGCTAGTTTAATCATTTGCTAATACTCGTCCTATTTCAAAAAACTCACTAAAAAAGATAAAAAAACAAAAAAACTTTTCAAAAAGAACCAAGAACTACGTAGCTTTGAATTCTCCATCGCACCGGGAGATACGTAGGAGCGGGCCATGTCCCGTCAAGCACTTTTTTTTAAAAAAACCTTTTTTCCCTTCTCACCTAAAATAAAAATTTTCATTAAAGGTTTCCCATTCATCTCCAAATAAGAAATAAATAGGCAAATCTAGGTATTTTTCAAATCAAACGTTAAAACCACACATTTAATTAGAGGTTCCCTTTCGGTAGAAAGGACGTGCGCGGTGCTAACACCTTCCTCGCACGTAATCGACCCCCGAACCTATATCTCTAGTTTTCAAAAGACCATCCGCCTTGTCCAAAAGACCTTTTTTCAATGTTTTGGTCTTAAAATTAAAATATTGGTGGCGGCTCCAAATTTTTCCACGTTGTACATTGAGAAACCCCAAAGCGGGGATTTTTCGGGGTGCAACATGGTCATATAATTGAACCGAGAGTGCTGGTAGGGGGTCTCGGTAGAACTCACTGAGATTGTATCTCACTGTTTAAATGTTGTTGTTTTACAGATAAACAGGGACAGAAGAAACCTCAGAGGCACGAGTAGGTGGCCCCGGGAGATGGAGGATGACTTAGTTTTATGTTTAAGTTTATTTTCCTTCGGTTGTCCATGTATCAAAGCACTACGGCATTAGTGTTATGTTTATCTTTCATTCTGCTTTCTTGTATGACTCTGACTACCATAGTTGCTGACAGTTTATGGTCTGAGTACCGTATGGTCTTATTTGTGTATAAGACGGTTATGTTATATTTCAGCAAAAATTTTATAGTGGTATTCAGTGTCTGAGCAGGAAATATTATCTCTGATGTGTGATTGATGTGCACTTGGGTGTTTTTAACAAATAAAAATACCGGGGTGTTACAGTTGGTATCAGAGCGGTTCGACCTAGTCGGACTTAGCTTTTAGGGTCTTTGCTTTCTTCAGTCGTGATTTTCTTAGTATGCTATTAGACATTGAGCTTGATCAACTTAATACTTTGTGCATATTTCGCAGAATCATGGCCAGAAGAGGTAGAGGCGTCCCTCCTCCCGTTGATCCAAACTTCGAATGGATGCAGAATGTCATTGAGAATCAACAAAAGATGATGCAGGATATGTTGCAAATGCAGCATGACCAAATGGGTCTGCAACAGCCCAACTTCCAACCTCATCAAGAAGATCCTAACCGGACATATTTCCAATTTCAAAAGATGAAGCCCCCGACTTACAAGGGACGACCGGATCCAATGACTGCCTATTATTGGATTGATTCAATGGAGAAAATTTTTCAAACCTTGCAATGCGGGGAAGAAGAGAAGGTAATATGTGCGGCAAATGTGCTCAATGAGGATGCCCACACCTGGTGGTGTAATGCAAGACAAATGATGGAACTCCAAGGAACTCCCCTCACTTGGGACAACTTCAAGGAATTGTTTCTGAAGCAATATTTCCCTTCAGTGAAGAAACTAAGCAAGCAAGCAGAGTTTGTGAATCTCAAACAAGGTGATTTGTCAGTTGGGGAATATGCTGCGAAATTTGAAAGACTGTCTCAGTTCTATGAGTTGGGGAGGTATGCCCCAAATGATATGTGGAAGATGCAAATGTTCAAAGAAGGTCTCCGAGCTGATGTAAGTCAAGGACTTAGTTCTTACACTCTGGTTAATTATCCTGCCTTAGTGCAACAAGCATATGTTGCTGAGGAGGATTTAAGGAAAATGTATGCTGAAAGGAAGGACTATTGGAAGGGAAAGAAGAAGGTTGCTGAGTCTTCTACTCCATACAGGCCTTTCAAAGGAAGTAATTATAAAGGGAAGCAGGTGCAAACGTCCGATCCACCAAAGACCAAAAATTGTACAAAGTGTGGAAAGTATCACAGTGGGGATTGCGGGCGAGGACCGAACCGGTGCTACAATTGTAATGAAGTGGGTCACTATTCAAATGAGTGCCCAGCCAAGAGGAATTTCCAAAGGGCACCTAATGCTCCTAGTCAGGGACGAATCAACACATTGGATGCTCGAACCATTACGTCTACTGATAATCTTCTGAGGGGTACGGGATCTCTTTTTAATAACTCAGTCAATATTTTATATGATTCTGGTGCAACTCACTGTTTTATATCACAAGCGTGTGTGGATCGGTTGGGTTTAGCATTATCTGAGCTATCCGAACCGATAACTATTTTAACTGCTGCCAAGGGTCGTGTCCAGACCCAATCATTGTGTGAAAATTGCCTACTTGTTATAGGGGACAGACAATTTGTTGTGAAATTTATCTGCTTGCCTATGAGAAGTATGGACATTGTTCTGGGTATGAATTGGATGGCTGAAAATCATGTAACTATCAACTGTGCCGACCGAACCATTAGCTTTCGCCTCCGAATCCGTAGGATTGACACAGGCAGATTCTGAAGCGATGATCTCTTACACCGAAGCAAGCCAGTCATTATTCCAAGGTGCGGAAGCTATTCTTATTATGTTGTCTGCCTCTACTGAAACGGGTTTAGACTTGTCATATGTGCAAGTGGTAAATGAATTTCTAGATGTCTTTCCAGAAGAAGTTTCATCCTTACCTCCTGATCGAGAGGTAGAATTTTCTATAGAATTGGTTCCTGGTACAGGATCAATATCTATTGCTCCTTATAGGATGTCTCCTTTAGAATTAAAGGAATTGAAGTCTCAACTTGAAGAGTTGATCTCAAAGAGATTCATTCGACCGAGCGCTTCTCCATGGGGTGCTCCGGTGTTGCTAGTCAAAAAGAAGGATGGTAGCATGAGATTGTGCATAGATTATCGACAACTGAATAAAGTGACGATCAAGAATAAATATCCCTTGCCAAGGATAGACGATTTGCTTGACCAACTTCGAGGTGCAGTGGTATTTTCAAAAATTGATCTGAGGTCGGGCTATCATCAAATAAAGGTAAGAGCCTTAGATATTCCGAAGACAGCTTTCCGTACTAGGTATGGACATTACGAGTTCGTAGTGATGCCCTTCGGTTTGACTAATGCTCCAGCTGTATTCATGGATTACATGAACCGAGTCTTTCACACGTACCTCGATCAGTTTGTAGTAGTTTTTATCGATGATATCTTGGTGTACTCTAAGACCATTGAGGACCATGTTCAACATCTCCGCATTGTTCTGAACGTACTCCGAGAAAAGAAATTGTATGCCAAGCCGTCGAAGTGTGACTTCTGGATGCCGGAAGTGAAGTTTTTGGGACACGTGATTTCCCAATCGGGAGTTGCGGTGGATCCCAGTAAGGTGGAAGCAGTGTTGAACTGGGAACGACCAACATCTGTCACTGAAATAAGAAGTTTCTTGGGTCAAGCCGGTTACTACAGGAGATTTATTCAAGGATTCTCACAATTGGTTCTTCCACTTACCCGGTTAACTCGTAAGGGCCAACCGTTTACATGGGATGCCGATTGTGATGAGTGTTTTCAAGAGTTGAAAGTTAGGTTAACTTCTGCTCCAATCCTAATTCTTCCAGATCCGTCATTGGAATTCCAAATTTACAGCGATGCTTCTGGAAAGGGTTTGGGATGTGTTCTCATGCAGAACCAACAAGTTGTAGCTTATGCCTCCAGACAGTTGAAGACTCATGAAGAGAATTATCCGACTCATGATTTGGAGTTGGCGGCTATTGTGTATGCACTGAAGATTTGGAGACATTACCTGTATGGGTCTCGTTTTGAAGTCTTTAGTGATCATAAAAGTTTGAAATATTTATTTGACCAGAAGGAGTTGAATAACAGGCAGAGAAGATGGGTGGAATTTCTGAAGGATTATGACTTCGAATTGAAGTATCATCCGGGAAAGGCTAATGTTGTAGCTGATGCACTAAGTAGGAAATCCATTCACATAGCAGAGTTTATGATGCATGAAATGAAATTGTTGGAGTCCTTTAGGGACTTAAATTTGAATGCAAGATCAAGGAAGAACCGGTTAGTGTTGAGCCATATGAGGATCTCCAGTTCATTAAGGGATTCTATTCGCTTAGCGCAGGAAATTGATGTGAAGCTACAATCACAAAAAGTGTTGCCAGACTTTACCGAAGATAGTGATGGAGTGATTTGTTTCAACGGTAGGATCTGTGTGCCCGATAATGAAGATATTAAGAAGCAAGTGCTAGAGGAAGCACACCGAAGTTTATTTTCTGTACATCCTGGATCCACCAAGATGTATAGAGATTTAAAGCAGATGTATTGGTGGCATGGAATGAAGTTAGAGATTGCTGAATTCGTATCTCAATGCTTAACTTGCCAAAGAGTTAAGATAGAACATCAGAAGCCTGCTGGTCTGCTACAGCCACTAGATGTGCCAGTGTGGAAATGGGAAGACATTTCCATGGATTTTGTAATGGCATTGCCAAGGTCCCAAGCCGGTAACGACTCCATTTGGGTAGTGATAAACTCCAATTTAGTGCATTTTTAGGGATACTTTTGGATTACCTTTTAGAGCAATTATTATCATTTAAATAAATAAGTGACTTAATTTAGTATTTATTTTGTAGGAAAGAAGATAAATAAAGAAATTGTTTCAATGAATTGTTTAAAGCAAAATGGGGGTGTCATTAGTACAAGAACTAATTCTTGTTGATTTTTCATGTGACCAGGATGATGAATTGCATTGAAATATTATTTTATTTGATCAATGGTGATGGCACAAAAGAGATGGGCTGCAAAAGGCATGCAACCAAGCCCATTTGAATGAAAGAATGAATGCCCAAATCCATATCCATATGAAAGCAACGTAGACAACAAGTTGAAGCACGCTAGGCTTCAATTAAAAAGGCAAGCCGTACATACACTACACAAAAGGGAATTATATAAATTAGTAAAAGAACAGTGAATTGGAGGATATAACAAACAGTAGCCGCGTGAATTGAAGGAAACAGTGTCGCGGAAGAAAAGAAAGAAAACGCACTAACAGTAGTGCCGGCAATTAGAGGAGAGAGTTTTGGATACCCGTTTTCGACACTGTGAGAGAGCTCTGGAGCAGAAAAAGGAGACTAAAATTTCAGGATCAGAAATTTCTCTATTCCGGGTTATTTTTATCTCTGTAATTTATGACTCCTAATTTTATTTTATTGTTCTCGAACACTATGGATAGTTAAATCTTCTTCTAGGGTCTTAGGTGGATCTTGCCTGCTTAGAGACCTTTTTATGTTCTAATTTCTTGTTTGAATTCCTGGTTTTTATTTCAATTAATATTATCCTATTGTTTTTATCACATAATTAGGATTGACAACCCTTTGCATGTTCATAATCAATTAGTTGATCAGCGACCGTACTGCAATTAGTTGGTGGACCTATAGGATAATTGAGACTAAGATTAATGCATGACCAAACGTTAATTTAGTCTTCCAATCATTCAACCTTTTTGTTCTTTATGCTTTTCTTGGATTTAAATTCTTGCATGACCAAACAAGGGTTAATTTAGGAAAAAGAATATTAATCGCGAATGACCAAACGGATTAATAGTTTTAGTAAAGGGATTGGTAATTAAATAAAATAAAGGAATTCAGGTAGAATTAGACATAGGGGAATCGAAGCTTGCAAGTGAAACCGTGACCCTAGACCTCTCTCTCCATTTATTAAATCTAGTATTTTAATTCTTGTTATTTATTTATTTTTATTTGTTTTCATTACAACTAAATTATTGGTTGGTCTAAACAATATATAATCTTTACTAGTTTGGTACTTGTTAATTAATCCCTGTGGACACGATAATCTTTTATACTACTTCAGCGAAAGAGTACACTTGCTCTAAGTGTGTTTTTAACGCAACAAGTTTTTGGCGCCGTTGCCGGGGATTAATTTAGTAATATTAAACGAAAAAGATTTTTTTTGCTTTAGACAATTTTTTTATGCACTAGTTTTATTTTTTTTTTTTATTTTTTTTTTCTTATTGAAAAAAATACAAAAAA
Source organism: Astragalus membranaceus (assembly GCA_039519185.1). Lineage (NCBI taxonomy): Eukaryota > Viridiplantae > Streptophyta > Magnoliopsida > Fabales > Fabaceae > Astragalus > Astragalus membranaceus. Next base: position 102,607,595 of record CM076850.1, read on the forward strand.
AAAAGCTGCTAATACTTTCCCAAGAGACCGCTGCAGTTCACCTTTTTTGCAGATAAAAGTTTAAATCATGGTTAAGACAATTGGAGACTACATTAGAGAGGCAGAGGCACAAAGAAATTTAGAGAAGTCATATTGGTATATGTCTCAATGCCAGATTCAAATTTCTCCTCCTCCTTATGAACCTTATTCAGACTATTGGGATGACTATGAGCCACCTCCTTATTCCTCCCACTTGGATAATTATGAGTCACTACAAGTGCAAGGGCAAGAGGAGGAAAAGTCGGATGTCAATGAGGTCTTGGCCAAATTTATGCAGCAGACAAATGAATATTTTGAAACCTTGGAGGGTCAAATTGGAGCCATGAACAACAAATTTGGAAGCCTGGAGGGTCAAATCTCAACTCTCATTGCTTTGTTATCTCAAGAGGCCCAAGAAACTCCTTCACAAACTAAGTCTACCCAAAATGAAGAAGCTGAGCAATACAAAGAAAGTATTCCTACGAGAGATGAAGGTGTCTCCATGGAATATAATCTGGAGGAAGAAGCACTCAAGAAAGATGAGGAGACTCCTACTGAAGGGAGTCAAATCAAAATAGTAGCTCCTACTGAAGGGAATCATATTGAAACAAGAGATCCTATTAATGAGAGCGGTTGTGAGGAGAATGAGAAAGATCCATTGGTTCTTGATCTGAAGAAAGAGGAGAAAGCCCAAATTTTTGGGCAAATTGTTTTAACCATTGGTGATGCTGTGATTGAGGCTCACCGAGGAAAAGTAACTTTAAGGAGTGGTAAAGAAGATGATGTTATTAAAGCTTTAAATTCCAATGAAAATTTCTCTTCTTTAACTTCTCCTTATTTTGATGATGTGGTTGAAACTAACATTTTTTGTGAATTAAAGATGCAGGACCTTTTGGAAAAAAAATCTTATTTTGCAGGATCCTAGCATAGTGGTGGATGGAGATAAAATAAAAATTTCACCATCCTTTGAAGTTCATCCACCACGTGGAAAAAGAAAGAACAATGTGAACCACGTGGTTAGAAAATTAAGAAGGTGCACAGCGTTAGATGTTAAATTTGCTCTTGGACAGCCACCTGATTAAGCACTAACTATAGTCAGGCTCACGACGTTAAACAAGCGCTTCGCAGGAGGCAACCTGTGTTTTATTTTCTGTTATTTTTACTTTTAATTTGTTTCATTTTGTTTTTAGGAATAAGCTCAGACTACAAGCTCTCTCAGGGAAGTCACTCTTACTCTCTCATTTATTTATTTTTGTGCCAATTTGATATTTTGCATTGAGGACCATGCTTTAGGCTAGTGAGGGGGAGGAGAGTTTAACTTTGTCAATTCATCTCTATTAATGCATATACCCACTACATATGTTGATAGCATTTTTTCTGGCTAGTTTTGGAGATTTTACCTCTAGGGGATCCCATAATTAATTTACTTGACAGACTTGTGCTTAATTGTAACTGTGAGGTTGTCCTTAGTAAGCTGATAATTAGCATTGTGCCTGTTGAGTACTTTTTGTGAACTAGCTTCTAAATGTGAGATCTGAGCCTTCATAAGGGGATTGATACTAAATCATAAATTCTTACCCCTTTTCTTTCTATGAGTGTGTTTCCCAATCTGCTACATTCTAGAATTTGTCTTTTGACCATTTCAAGGCGAAAATTGATTTGCATCATGTAAAAAGATTTGGGGAATTTAGGTATTTTTCTGGCCTCAGAATTGTTTGTTGAATTTATCCATTAGTTGCCCCCTTTGAGCTTATTTGTTATATTTTTTTCTTTGGTACCCAGATATAATTTTTCTTTTTTTTTTTGTGTTTGTGGTAACCATTTGGAATTAAATGTGGAGCAACTATTGAAAATTACAATTTCGTCCAATACTTTTAGTTGTCCATCTTGTCAGGATGAAAAAAAAAACAAAAACAAAATAGGAGTTTTCATGTACTTACCTTTTCCTCCAAAACAAAAAAAAAAGGGAAAGCAAGAAGGAGGAAAATGCACAACAAAAGAATGAAAGAGCCAAAGGGCAAATCCAAAAAAAAAACAGCAAAAAAGTCTACTCAAGAGAAAAAGAAAATCAAAAAGAGTTGACTCAATAGAAAAAAAGTGAAGAAGGAAGTGAAATTAATTTGGAGTTTGGGCAAAAATTGTAAAATAGATAGGAGCTCCATATTTGGTTTCAAAGGTTACTATTTGTTTCTTGTTTATTTTTTTTAGCCCTTTGATTATCCCTTTCTTCTTATATCCTACCCCTGCATGAATTCACCCTGGCCCCATTACAACCCTTAACACCCAATCTTTTGCATGCATGTGAACTATTTAGTGGAGATTTGGTCAAATTACAAACATATGGTAATGTGCATTTTGTTGAAACTTGAGTGTATATTTTCCCTAGTCCCTAAACACTTAGAGAGATTGTGAGTGAGTGCCTCTGTTCACAAAAATGTATTCTTCAGGGACATGAGCCTCTAATTGGGCAACCTTTTGACACCTCATATGTGCTATAATGTCTATTGTCTGTCATTGTGCTTCTAACTTTGGGTCCCTTATTTGACTGTCTCTATTATTTATTTGGAAAGTTTATTGAGCCAGGAAATTTGCTTGAGGACAAGCAAATGTTAAGTGGGGGGGAGTTGATAAACTCCAATTTAGTGCATTGTTAGGGATACTTTTGGATTACCTTTTAGAGCAATTATTATCATTTAATTAAATAAGTGACTTAATTTAGTATTTATTTTGTAGGAAAGAAGATAAATAAAGAAATTGTTTCAATGAATTGTTTAAAGTAAAATGGGGGTGTCATTAGTACAAGAACTAATTCTTGTTGATTTTTCATGTGACCAGGAAGATGAATTGCATTGAAATATTATTTTATTTGATCAATGGTGATGGCACAAAAGAGATGGGCTGCAAAAGGCATGCAACCAAGCCCATTTGAATGAAAGAATGAATGCCCAAATCCATATCCATATGAAAGCAACGTAGACAACAAGTTGAAGCACGCTAGGCTTCAATTAAAAAGGCAAGTCGTAAGGCTCACATTTTCATGAGAAGCTACTCAAAATAATATCCCATTTTAATTAGTTTTTAGAATTTTCTTATATTCTCTTTTTACTTTTTTATATTTTTTCATTTTCTTCTAAAATAATGATAACAACCATAAACTTTCTAAAATGAAATGCAATATCTTGCCTGCAACTTACACCCGCTCCTTTCGTATCAGCATCCCCTTATTCAGACTGTGGGCCTAAATCCTTGGTCTTTTTACTCTTAAAAAGAAAACAACTAATCCATATGCAGCCTTCTTATTAAATTCAAAATAAAATATCCCTCTTTCCCAAATAACAAACATCCCCAACGTATAATCAATATTAATAATAAGGGATTAAGTTGGTTGTATAGCTTAATTAATTTGCGATTTAGGATTGATGAGCTGACAACTCTGGAGTTCAAAAATTCTCTGTAGAAAGAATATAAAACATTAATTAAAAAGTACCAATATACAAATTTTTTCCGCCTAAGAACTACGTAACATTTAATTCACTACCTAGATATAGGTAGGAGTAGAGGGGGAAGGCACCTCTATCAAGCGCAAAAAGTAAATAAGTTTTATGAAGTCTTCTTTTTTTTCCAAAAATTTATATATTCTTAATTCACAACAAAAAGGGTAAAATAAATATATTGTCACATTAATTTTCCTTTAAACATTTAATTTTTTTTTCTTCCAAAAACCTAACTTTCATAACACAAAATTGTAAATTAATCTCAACAAGATAATAAAAACTGTCTCAGAAGGACTCGCCACTAAACAGTTCAAGCAGATGAGTAACTCACTAAATATCAATAATCCTATTTGCCCACCATCTATTCTTCTTGTATAGTTCCCCTCTCGCTAACATAGATACCATCAAGGAACTTCCGGATATCTTTGTTCTTAACATGACATTTCTGGTTAATGAGAGCACAAGATCTCGAAACAAGCTCAATGTCATTTCCATCCAAAACCAACTCATCCTTGACCTTTTCGGATCAAAGAATGGTAACACCTTCAAGCATGTCTACTTTCCTTACCTTCTTTTCACCAAGGAAGTTACGGATTTCAATGGCAGAGTTGTCACTGGTGATGCTAGCATTAATAGGAAAGTGAGCGTAGACAAAACGCATCTTGTAACGGTGGCCTTTAGTGACGCCGGTGAAGGTTTTCTGAGATCCAAACCACGCTTCAACCTTCAGCTTCTTCTGACCATCCTCACCGGTGATGAGTTGGAAATCGAGGTTCAAATGCTTGAAGTCATGAACAAGCTTGCCACGTGGACCTTCGACTTCGATGATCTTCGCGTGTACCTTGATGGTTACCCCTTCCGGCATGTCCATCGTCTCCGATGACAAAATAGTCTTCATCTCTTTGTCTCTCGCTCTCTCTGCACGCGCACAAACGCGGCTAAACATTTAACTAAAAGGTAACTTTTCTTTGAAAAGATGTTGTGGAGTGCTAATACCTTCTCCATACATAATTGATTCCCTTATGCAAATCTGATATGCAAAGACCCTTATTCATAATTAAACTCGGGGTTTAGGAGTTTAGGGTTTAGGATTTAAGGTTTAAGGTTTATGGGGCTAGGTTTAAGGGTTTAGGCTTTATGGGTTAGGTTTAAGGGTTTAGGCTTAGGGTATAAGGGGGTTTAGGGTTTAATGTTTAGGGTTTTAGGGGTTAGGGGTTTCAGGTTTAGGCTTAGGTTTTGGGTTTGTGGGTTTTAGGGTTAGGGTTTGGAGTGTAAGGGTTAATGGTAGGATTTAGGGTAGGGTTTAGAGTTTATGATTTAAGGTTAAGGGTTAAGGTTAGGGTTTGGATTTAGGGTTTAAGGTTGGGGCTAGGGTTTAGGTTAGGGTTTACTAGGCTTCCAAAAAGCTTCTGACGAAGCTGGCAATTCCATGGTAACATGCTCTCTTCTCAGTATTCTTGTTGCTCTCATTCTTTTCTCTGTTATTTTTTCATCCTTGCACTGTTAAACTGATTTGTTAATTAGCGTGGAAGCTGAAGTAGTTTTTTTGTTAACACAATGTTTGCATTATAGAACAAAAAGAACTGATGAACTAAACAAATCATATAATTCGATTCGAAGCTCTTTTTGGGTTTCCGTGCTTGAATCAATGAACCAGGATCAAATCTAACAATTTTTTATGGTGGTTATACCCTATTTAGTCCCTGACTTTTCAAAAGGGCTTAAATATGTTTTTCGTCCGTGCATATATGGGCAAATTTGATTTTAGTTCTTGCAATTTTTTTTTTAAAATAACTCCCTACAAATACCGACATTTATTGTTTTAGTCCTTCTGTTAACTTTTCTGTTTAAAATTGTTGATCTGTCAATTTTTTGTCCTCTAAGAGTTTTCCATGTCATATTTTTTCATTTTTTTTTTTGAAAAGGTGGGTTGGATTATACACACAAACACTCCTCTGTTTACTCTCTCTCGTCCCTCCCTCCATCCCTCTCCCTCTAGTCACTCTGTTTGCTCTCTTTTTAATTGAAAAGGTAAGCTGGATTACCCACTCCACTATGACCACTTATTTTGCACCAATCAACACCCACTCAGATATCTCATTCCACACTATATATGATGCAACACCCTACAACAACAACAACGTATAGGGAAACAAACCCCGCTTTAAAATAATTCAATCTTATGCAACGTCTTAAAGATTAAAAGCAAGCTCCGTGATTTAACTTCTTTAACCATATACCTCGGCATTCAACAACCTTTTTCTATGTCATATATATATATAAACCCGCTTTAAAATAATTCAATCTTATGCAACATCTTAAAGATTAAAAGCAAGCTCCGTGATTTAACTTCTTTAACCATATACCTCGGCATTCAACAACCTTTTTCTATGCACTAGTGCAAAACTAGGAAAAGAATTAGACATTTAAAGTCAGACGCTCAGATGCGTGACTTGATACATTGACGCGGTGGCAAACTTGTAATTAAGATGAAAATCTTTATTTGATGCGCGTGTTTTTAAGTCAAGTGTAAACATGCTTGACTTCAAAAGTGAAAAGTTTTAACATTTTAAGACAAGCTGGTATATAGCCTGACTTCAAAAGTACTTCACAATAAAAATTAGAATACTGCGTTCTCAATTCTGTCGCGCTCTCCTCCTATCTCACACTCTCACTTCTGTATCTCTCTCATAACCCTATCTTTCCTTGCATAGAAGTTATGCACCACGCCGCTGCCGCGACTTCGACCCTCACCCTCCACCACCATCTGCTCCGTGCTCCGCCGCTGCTAGCCTCTACTCCGGCGCGAATCCTTCATCATTCTTCACTTCTATTCTTCTCAAGGTTGGTGCATTTCGTTCACTTCTGTTTCCATTTCGTTCTTCTTCGGTTCATCTTCTTTGTTTTCCTTCTTAATAATTTTGTTTTCGTTTTTGCTGCAGCACATCAGTTTAGGGTTTGTGGATTTGGGAATTGAGAACTGAGTTTTGATTTGGGAACAAAGGCATCAATTTAGGGATTGCAATTTTTGCATCAATTTAGGGTTTTGATATGTATTGTTACCAATTATTGTTACTACTTTAGGGGCTGAATCTAATTACACAGGTAAAGCTTACTTTACTAATTGAATTGTATTTCATTTCAGTACTCACATGCCTTTTTATCTCGAGTTTCTAAACTTCTGCTTCGAGAAATTTGAAGCGGGCGTGTGGTCTTCAACAACCAAGTACTCTTCAACTTCAACCGTGTTTTTATAAAATGTCACTCGATAATTCTTGTGTTCTGTTTTAGTTTGTCTGTATTTGTGTTTCTGCAGCTGCCTTAACTTCTTGGTTTTATGATTTTGTAGGAGAAATATCGACTAAGCCATTGATCATTTGATGGGAAACGTGAGGCAGAGACTGCTTTTCTGTTGGGAGAGCACTGAGTACTTCATCCATTTTCTTTGATTTCCCAAATGATACTTTTGTTGTCTCTCATTTTTAAATTAAACAAGCTGTTTTGGAAAATTTGGTATAAAACATAAATGTTTAAGCTTGTCAGTTTTTTTAATTTCAGTTGTTTTAACTTTTAGGCTAAATTGCTATTTTGGCCATTTATCTTTGGGGTTGTGGTCACTTTGGCCCTTTATCTTTTTTTTTTCTCATTTTAGACCCTCATGTTTTTTGTGTGTGTCATTTTGGCCCCTGCCGTTATGTTTATGTTTTTTGTAGCAAATTTTTAAGGACGAAAATGAAATCAATTAAAAACATAATGGCCCAAAATGAAATCAATTAAAAACATAAGGGACTAAAATGAAATCAATTAAAAACATAAGGGACCAAAATGATAACGGCAGGGGCCAAAATGACACACACAAAAAACATGAGGGTCTAAAATGCGAAAAAAAAAGATAAAGGGCCAAAGTGACCACAACCCCAAAGATAAAGGGCCAAAACAGCAATTTAGCCTAACTTTTAATCATGTATACTTTTAATCCGTAGTTCCATTTCTTGATAATTCTTGTGTTCTGTTTTAGTTTGTCTGTATAATTTCAGTCATATATATATATAAAACAATTGAAAATAATCTATTTATCTTAACACATGTCACTCTCTAGTTGATCCAACAATAATTACTATATTTTGAACAAGAATAAGATGGCATTTTAAATCATTCCTAAAGCATAACTGAAATAGTACTACTATTATTCTAAAATGTAAATGTATATGATAGCCAAATATAAATGTCCTGGAAGTTACAAAATCAAATATTAAGAAATATAAACCATCTACTGCACAGTTACAAAATCATTGAGAATAAACATATTATTGAATTCATGGGATAATAATAACGTATGAATATGATCATACCCGTATGTATAACAATTAATTGAGGCTTATTCTCATAACTGAATTTTTTTATGACCAAATAACTGAAATTTTGTACACACTATAATCAGTCATGTTTAACCCAGGGATGTGGTTGAGCGGTTGGGGCTCATCCTCTCTTAATCAAGCGTCGAGGGTTTGATCCTCACATTGGGTATGGAGCAGCTTTAAATCCCTGGGCCAACTGTCCCACTCTTCGAGGTGTCTCCAATCCAGCGAGGGGATTAGTCACTGCGTTTGGCGGTGGATAACCTGGTCTCGACCAAAAAATAATCAGTCATGTTTATATCATTTCAAAAATTTTCTTTGCTCATATTTCATCATTCCGTGATTTTGATAATCTAGGATGAACAAAATATGTGGTATGCTGCTTCTTTCTCTATTCCTTCTATCCAATTCTTTATGTTAAGTTTCCCCCTCTGCATATAAAAAGCCTTATTATCATTTAGGCTAAATAGCACTTTTGGTCCTTTATGTTTGCTCCAGATTTCACTTTGGTCCTTTATCTTTTTTTTGGTCCGTTTTGGTCCCTCATGTTTCATTTTTGTTTCATTTTGGTCCCTCACGTTAGTTTTGACTAACGGACGCCACGCTGGCAGTTAACTACTGACGTGGCGTCCTCAAATCATTAAATGACGTGGCAGGTATAGGTGACAGTCATTTCCACATCAGCAAATTCGTTTTTTAATTTAAATAAAACATAAAACAATAAAACAAAATAAAACAATGTTGATCTGCATCTGAAAGGTGTTGTTCTTCAAAAAAAACCCAGGAACTAGAAATTGGGAATTAGGGTTCAAACAATCAAAGCAAAGGAGTTACTCTTCTTCAAAGATCCTCACGATGGAAATCCTCACGTTTGCAGTTTCATCAATGTTTAAAACGCTGATCTCGTTTTCGTTTCAGAGTAAAACATTGATATGGCTTTTGATTCGTTTTTGCCCAAATCTGGGTTTCGTTTCAGATTAGCTATTGGTTTTTGATTGGTTTCGCTTTTGTTTCCTTTTTCCCAGATCTAGGTTTTTGTTTTGCTTTTCGTTTTGATTGTTTGACTTGTTTTGTAGATCTGCGTTTTGCCTTTGCTTTTCGTTTTTGCCTTTCCCAGATCTGCGTTTTGTTTTGCCCAGATCTGCATTTGGTTTCGCTTTTGGTTTCACTTTGTTTTTGACTTCGTTTTGTAGATCTGCGTTTTTGACTTCGTTTTGTTTTTGACTTCTTTTTGCCCAGATCCGTGTTTTCTTTTTGCCTTGGTTTTGCCTTTGTTTTTGACTTCGTTTTGATTCCTTTGCTTTTCATTTTGTTTCGTTTTGTTTTGTGCAGAGAGGAGGAAGAAGCATGAAGCATGAAACATAATTTGGAATTGTGGAAAGAAGTGTGATTGACGAGAGAGAAGCGTGATTGATGAGAGAGAATTGTAGAAAGAATTGTGAAATTACATTCAAGTGGTGGAAGAGAGAAAAAGGACGTCAGGTGAGAATTGTGAGAATTGTAGAAAGAATTGTGAAATTACATTCAAGTGAAATTACATTCTGTGTTGGAGATCCAAGAGTGAGAAGAGAGAAAAAGGAAAATGCCACGTCATTTAATTATTTGATGACGCCACGTCAGCAGTTAACTGCCAGCGTGGCGTCCGTGAGTCAAAACTAACGTCAGGGACCAAAATGAAACAAAAATGAAACATGAGGGACCAAAACGGACCAAAAAAAAGATAAAGGACCAAAGTGAAATCTGGAACAAACATAAAGGACCAAAAGTGTTATTTGGCCTATCATTTATTTGGGAGTATCATGTTGCAAACTGTGTGATGAAATTTCTATCGATTAAAATGTCATCTTCTCAATATCCTATTGCTCATGAGTCCCTTCTCTCTCTCTCTCAACTAACTTTTTATTTTATTATCAAATTATATATATATATATATATATATATATATATATATATATATATATATATATATATATATATATATATATATATATATGAGCTATGATGATAATGTCTTCACCCCTCATATGCTTTGACAGAAGTTTTGTTTGACATATGAATGAAAGTGTGTTGGTTCAGAAAGTATTAGATATATAGTTAGTTAATTAGATATATAGTTAGTCTCAAACTTTTTGTTAGTTTGTTGTATTAGTTGTTAATGATTAGTTAGATTAGTTGGCTACCATTTTACCTTTTTACGCCTTGTAAATAGCTAATATAAAGACTAGCTACTGCACTCTTTGTAACTCATTCAATTCAATTGATTCATCAATCAATCCAATATTCAGTTTTCATTTCCAATTCTGTTATGTTTAATATGGTATCAGATGTAAATTAAAGATTCTTTCGCACTCTGCAACTCTTCGATATCATCTCCACTTGAGTTTCGATCTTCAATTTCTTGTTTGATTCTCTTTTGTTCTGTTTTGGATTCTCCAAATTCAAACATGAGTTCCATCAATCTCAGTTTCGCAGGTTTTACAGTTTCCTTTTTCTTCGTGATTCAATTTCATTCTTGCATCTTGCAATTTCATTTCAGCATTTGTTCTGTTCGCTTTTGTTTCCTTCACGATCACAATTTTTGCTTGTGATTCCAATTCTGTGTCGGTTTAATTTCGTGATTTGCAATTTCGTTTTCAATTTTTGCGATTTGGATTTCATTTTCTTCTGCGATTTGCAGCTGCGATCTTGATTTGTTCTTCGAGTGTTGATCTCGATCGCGTTTCCTTTTGCGACGAACACTTTTCAGTTCAATTCGCGTTTTTGGTTCTTGAATCGGTTTGATTCTTGGATCGTTCTCTCTTAATCTTTGCTGTTGATGTGCGCCGCGTTCTTTCCTCATCACGTTTGTGTGTTTCGCATTCCCGCACATCGCGTTTTTGGCGTTCTTTCACATCGCTGTATGCATTCCGCTTCATTGTCCTTCTTTCTTTTTGATTTACGATGATTGTGATCTGAAGCGTAGTTCCATTTTCATTTTGTATCGAGTTTCGATTTCGTTTTCGATCTTGAACCAAATTTGGTTTTCTTTACCAAACAATGTGAACACCAATTTTTAATCGGTGCATTTTTTTTATTATTTTACTTTTTCTTTTACGTAATAATAATGAAATAAATCCCTTTGACAAAAATTTTGGTTTGAGCACGTATTCGTTGCGTCGTTATTTTAGCGTTTCATCGTGTTTAGTCCGACATGTTTTGTCGCGTTTCCTTTTAGTTCCCTTGGTTAGTAATAATAATGGTAATAATAAAATAGGAGGTGTGTGAAATTTTCTTTTACAGAATGTCTAGTTACACTTGGCCCAAACATATGCCAAAGTTATAAAAAGAAAACAGGCCTCAAATGGGCCCAAAAAAAATTTACTACACCTAACTGTCAAAAAAAAGAGGGGAAAGGCCCAAATAAACCCTAATCTCTGCCAGCAGCCGTACGCGCCTCCTGCTCCTGAGCTTGCAGAGCAAGCTTGCTCCAGCTGCCCAAGCACTTGAAAAATAGCCAATTCAAATCAGCAGCTAAAAAAGGGGGAAGGTGGAGTCAGCCCTGAGTCAGCTACTAGCTGTCCAGAGACAATGCAATTAATCAGTAATCAAAAACATTAATTTTCGGTTTCAAAAATAGTGCTATAAAATGCTAATCTGAAAACCAGAGAAGGGGGGAGAATTCAAACAGAAAATTCGTATATTGTAATACGGATGCACAAAAATTCACACTAAATCAAGGAAGCTAGGAGCAGTAGCAGCAGATTGAAGGAAAAATCTGAGGCTGAAAAAAAAGAAAGGGTTTCGTCAAGTTAGGTTTTTTTTAGTCTTCTTTATTAGTAGTAGCAAGTCCGGTATGCGTTTTATTAATAATAGGCAGTTTGCTCCACTGTAAAATATATTAGCATTAGTATTAGAAACAAATTAGTTTTTTTGTTTTTTTTTGTGTTTATTATTATTTTCAGAATCAGTTCTCTATTTATATATGCATAAAAAAAGGGGAACGAATTTAGCTTTATATTTAAACTAGGATCAGTAAAAAAAAAAAATCAAAAGATGAAAGCAAGAGTTGGAAACAAGGTTCTGTTCTGCAAGGGATTTAGTTTCAAATATGTTGTTTAGTTAGGTACACTGATGAAAAAAAAATTAATTAATTTTTGAAGACAAGCAAGAAAAAAAACAACAAAGACACTAGGTAGATTAGAAAAAAAGAAGGCCAAATCCGAAAAAAGCAAAGATTACGAAAAAAAAATACCCGTTAGCTCCGGCCACCATACACGGTGGCCGTCCGCTCCTACCGAAAGCCTTGTCACCGGTGTATGTCGCTGATCGTTCGCCCAAAAAAAAACCGCCGCTGCGTGACCGTCAACAACCACCGTGAACCCCCCATCACTGTCGCGTTCTCGAAGCCTCCGCCGGAAACGCACTTCGCCGTTCGCGTTCTGCTCCGGTGCTGTCACGTCGCCGTCGAGGGTGATGGTGCTGTAAACACCGTCGTCCAGTTCCGGCGAACCACCGGTCGCCACCTCTTCACCTTAACCACCATGGCCGAACCCTCCCTCTTCTCCTCTATCCTTTGCCCTTTCGTTTTCTCTCTCCCACATTTTCTCCCTAACCGAAAATCTCTCCCCAAATCTCGCAAAATATTTTTTTTTGCTCTCTGAAATTTCATGTTCTCTCTCTCAGCAGCAGGAGAGAACGGCGCTGAAGAAGGGTGAAAGATTAGGGTTTTCATTTGCTAGTTAGTATTTATAGTGTGTTGGGCTTTTCTTTTATTTTAATTAATCCTGCAAACTGAATGCATGTTACACATCCCACGGATTGTGTTACACCCCCCCCTCTTGAGGCTTTTTTATTTTTTGCAACGCATATCAGCCCAAAAAAAACAACAAGCAAGCCTCTGCCATTCGCACCCCCCGTTTTCCAAATACAACCCCTTCTATTAATTACACCCCCATTTTACTATTGCGTCCTCTTTCGTTTTTTTTATTATTTTATTTTTTTCATTTCTTTTCTAAATAATTTCTTTTTTTTACTAAAGCTAAAAAAAATGGGTTTGACCGAGATGTACATCTCGTCAATCCTGGTTTAAGAGACTTTAGCTATACAGCTTTGGTCTTAAACCCTTTTCAAAAAAAAAATTAAACCCAATCAACAAACAAATATTTTCTAGAAGAACTACGTAGCCTTTGATTCTCCACACACGGAGATACGTAGGAGCGGGGCCTCCCCGTCAAGCCAAATTAATTTTTTTTTATCCCCCATAAATAATTAGCTTTTTTTTTTCCTTTTAACACCTATTTTCCTAAAAACTAATAAAAATGGGGTTGACCGAGATGTACATATTGTCTATCCCGGTTTAAGAGAGTTTAGTTGTACGGCTTTGATCTTAAACCCCTTCACAAATAAAATCAACCAACCAACCAAAATTTTTCAGGAAGAACTACGGGACTTTTGAGTCTCTCATTGCACCGGAGAGTACGTAGGCACAGGGCCTCCCTGTCAAAGTCAAAATAAAATTTTCTTAAATTAACCCTTTGTAAATAATTGTTTTTTTTACTAAATCTTATTAAGTATTATTTTTTGGGTAAACAAATAATTAAACGACTTAATAATTATTGCACAAATCAAATTTAGGGTAACTGTCCTAGGACAGATGTGTTAGGCGTGTAGTGAAACTAGTTTTCACCCCTTCCCTTCGCATAACCGACTCCCGAGTCCAACCTAGTTACGCAGGCCGATAATCTTAGGTTTAGGTTTTTCTCAATTTTCCGATTTAAAAATAAATTGGGTGGCGACTCCTTAAATTATTATTTTGAGCCGTCTACGTCGAGATCCAGGTCACGACAGATGGCGACTCCACTGGGGACTGGTGAGAGTCAAGCCGGTTTAATTTATTTGTGCAATATATTTCTGAGTTATTATTTTGTTTACCCTATGCTTAATTGTTGTATATACTCGTCTATTACGCTGCTCAAACCCTAGGGTAGAGGATTTTGAATATTGTTGCTTGGTTGTATCTTTATGATCGTTTGCAGGTGTTTCTTGGTTTTTTATTAGGGTTTGAGGTTTGTATGTTCCCTTCACACACACACATACACTGTGAGCACACACATTGAGTTGGGCTTATACCGGAGCCTAAAGAAAAACACTTAAGTTAGAACGAGGTTGTGTAGTGGTAGTCATTTTGGATGTACATCCTGGTGTATGCCATGAATTCCTCATCTAGAGTACGATTCTCCCTTGAAAGTATTCACGTTTTGGATGTACATTCTAGCGTGTTTAATCTTTCTAGGAGAATACTTGACTCTAGAGACCTGAAATCTCCGTAGGTATCACAATAGAAAACCTTAGATCCATAGGGTCCAAAGCCCAATAGCATGGGCCAACCAATTTAGGTTACAAAGGGAGCTACTCCACCTCTTACTTTATTTTTTTCATAAAAAAAAAAAAAAATCTTTTCCCCATAAACAAACTTTTGAATCACTCATTTTTTTCTATAAAATTAAAAATCATATTGCATGTCATGCATAAACAACATAAAAATTGCACTACATTTCATGCATAAAAAGCATAAGAAAAAACATGTTGCATTGTAAAATACAAGTGCATTTCATGTAGAAAAATTAGAATTTGCTTTTTTCTTTGCATAAGTCCTTAGGAAAATTTGTTTTTTTCTGCGGGTAGTGCATCATCATTATCATTTGTCAAAAATCATTCATCATAAAATTTCTCCATATTTCATTTTTTTTTCTCTTTGCATGTATATAAAAATCTTTGCTTGTTATGCATACTTTCGTGAGTGAATAAAACAAAGCACATTATCATTTGTCAATACTCATAGCATTTCCCTTCAAATGGGGCAAAAAAAAAATTTCATTTCATTTCTTGCATTAAAAGGATTACAAAAAAAAGCCATTACAAAACAACACATGTTGCATTTTAGGGTGAATACTTGCATACATACCATGCATTTCATAACATATTGGTCTCTTTGACTCCTTCTCATAAATTTTTTCTTTAAGAAAATAATTAAAAAGGAGTTTGAAATTTTTGTGCTTGTGTTCCAATCAAGCTTAGACTCGTGGAATTGGATCATTCGCTTGAGACTTGTTGGGAAGATTAATCATTAGAGGTGTAGAGAAATAATGTGAGAGGAAAGATATCATGGGGCACAATACTCGGGCATATTGGAAAAAAGGGGGACATAAGGTTGGTAATTATGTTTTGCTCAAAAAGAGAAGGAAAAAGATGATTGTCATTAGCACTTCTTTGATCATGTAGTTCGAAACCAAGTTGACTTAGTTGAAGTTTTATGCTAATGAATTTGCATGGATTTAAAAACCCATCTCCATCCTTTCTCCCCGTGTCCCCTTAAAACACCGACCCCTTTTGAGTTCTTGCCTCAAGTGATAATTCTTAAGGCCCTTTTAGTTGCGTCATTCAGGGATGAACCGGTGAGCGAATATCGGATATCAAATGTCCATTTCCCAAAAAAAAACAAAGAAAAAAAACAAAAAAGAAATCAAAAGAAATGAAGAGCAAAGAATGTGTAAAAGAGTAGATGTTATTTCAAAATTAAAATTTTGCAAACGTGGAATCATGATTTCAAATGAAGAGTGGTCGTCTTTCTCTATCCCAAACAAAATATATCCCTTACCATCCCCTTTGAGCCTGTAACGTCCCTTCACTAAACCCTGGACAAGGATCGACACTACAATAGAATTTAGCGCATTCAGTTTTCCAAAGTTATAGGGATGGTGGAAAAAGTTCAAAAGAAAAGAAAAAGAGAAAAATGATTAAGCCCGCAAGACTGAAAGCAAGTATTGTCAGTCTTGGCAAAAATTAGGGCACAAAAGAAAGAGTGATCAAAAAGCAGAGGGGTGAAAAAAAAAGTAATAAAAATAAAAAAAAAAAGTGAATGATATGAGGTCTGGGGAACACCATAGAAAGCTGAATGCACTAAAGATCCTTGATCCATTCCCATAACCCATAACCTAAAACCTTTCTTTGAGCCCTCTATTCATTTGTCTCCCATAGCATGTAACCCATACTCGCAAAACATTTCTTTGAACCTTCTACTCATTTCCTTTCCATAACCCATAATCCATGCCTGTAAAGCATTCTTTTAAGCCTCCCAATCAATCCATCCCGATAACCTGTTACTCATGCCCGTTCTTTGAACCTTCTAACCATTTTTCTTCCATAGCCCATAACTCATGCCTGTAAGACGTTTCCTTGAGCATTCTAATCGTCTTTCTTTCATAACCCATAACCCATAGTCACATTACAAGCCTCCAAAATCCCACTCTGATTGATGAATGATCGTTTTCATTTTCTTAATGTTAATTTTGAGATAAATCATTTGCTTCTTTTAAATTATTCTTTGCTCTAATAAAAAAGGAAGTGAAAAAAAAAATCCCGCTAGATTGAAAACCCGAAAGGGCGGTCTAGGCAAAAATTAGGGAGAATAAGAGAAAAATAAAGCCCGCTAGACTGAAAACCTGTAAAGGCAGTCTAGGCAAAAATTAGGGCACAAAAGGGGAATGAGACTTACAATGAGAAGCTTATGTAGTTCACTAGGAAATTTCTTCTACTTGGGCCACACAATAGTGTACATTTGGGCAACTTTTTGAATGATAAGCTTGAGAGTCTCGAGAAAACCCCACACT
Source organism: Astragalus membranaceus (assembly GCA_039519185.1). NCBI lineage: Eukaryota > Viridiplantae > Streptophyta > Magnoliopsida > Fabales > Fabaceae > Astragalus > Astragalus membranaceus. The sequence goes on from CM076850.1 coordinate 102,624,113, forward strand.
GGGGCAAGTTTCGTAAGACCTTTAAGAGTCAAATGTTTCTTGTTACATCAGGCAGTATTCTCTCAGGGCAATGTCTTTCACCAGAATGAGGCAAAATCCTTACCATACCCTACATCCGTCAAGTTTGCCACACCAGTGCACTCTTGTGAGCAACAACTTTCACCAGTACTAGGGGCAAAACCTGTGTAAGACCCGTCATGAGTCAAAACTTTCTTTTCCACACCTGAGCTGTTTGAAGCAAAATCTTTGCAGGTCCTTTCATGAGTCAAACTTTGTTTGGTACACCCGTGTAGCTTTCTCTTGGGGCAATACCTTCTACTAACACCGGGGCAAAAGTGTTTGCATAACCGTGAGTTAGATTTTGCTTACTACCTCTGGAAGTCTCCCCTATGGTAAAACTTGTTTCCAATACCCAGCCAATTCCTAGCAAGTCGGGCACCTCAAGTAAATGGAATCCCCAATAAACTCGAGGTTGCCATAATACCTTTTATCCCTACCATCCTGTGTCACCTTTGTCTTCCCTATGTTTTCCTCCAAAATACCCTCCACTTTCAAACCAAAAATCCAAACCCAAAAAGTTCCAGCTCTTAAATACCTGTGAATCCATGCATGCTCATTAAGTAATGCTTCAAAAATAGTCAACTTGGAATCAGTAATGTGATTTAGAGAGCTAATGACAATAAAAAAAACAAGAGATAGAAGGTCAAATTTGAGGGTGATTTGCTTGAAAGGAAAGAAGTGGTCATAAAAAGAGAAAAAGGGCCTAAGCAAGTTAGCTGTGTTGAGGATAAACTTCCATATGAGGACAAGCTTGATTGGTTTCAAATAAAGCCTGCACAAAAAGAAAAAATTCTCAGTGAATCCAGCTTTCAAGACAAGTGCATCTTAATTTCAACTCAAGATCATGCATAATTCATGCATTTCATGTCATAGTTTGCATACATTTCATGTCCATCCATGTATTCCACTTCATGATTAGAATCATACATTTGTGTTCAGTACTTTGTAAATAAAGTAATAAAAAAAGAGTCCTCCAAAGCAAGACGTGCATTGACACTGCTTTACTTCTCATGCCGACGGTTCAACCCTGGCATTTCCCTCCCCATCCTCGTGCTATCGGTTCAGCCCTGGCACATTCTTTCGTGCTAACGGTTCAGCCCTGGCACTGCTTTACTTTTCATGTTAACGGTTCAGCCCTGGCATTGTCTTTTAAATTTCGTGCTAACGGTTCAGCTCTGGCACTGCTTTACTTTTCATGCTAACGGTTCAGCCCTGGCATTGTCTTTTAAATTTCGTGCTAACGGTTTAGCCCTGGCACAGCTTTACCTTTCATGCTACCGGTTGAGCCCTGGCATTGTTTTTTAGATTTCGTGCTAACGGTTCAGCCCTGGCACTGTTTTACCTTTCATGCTAACGGTTCAGCCCTGGCATTTGTCTTTTTAAATTTCTTGCTAACGGTTCAGCCCTGGTATTGTCTTTTAACTTTTCATGCTAACGGTTCAGCCCTGGCATTGTCTTTTAAATTTCGTGCTAACGGTTTAACCCTGGCACATCTTTACCTTTCATGCTAACGGTTCAGCCCTGGCATTGTCTTTTAGATTTCGTGCTAACGGTTCAGCCCTGGCACTGTTTTACCTTTCATGCTAACGGTTCAGCCCTGGCATTTGTCTTTTTAAATTTCGTGCTAACGGTTTAGCCCTGGCACAGCTTTACCTTTCATGCTAACGGTTCAGCCCTGGCATTGTCTTTTAGATTTCGTGCTAACGGTTCAGCCCTGGCACTGTTTTACCTTTCATGCTAACGGTTCAGCCCTGACATTTGTCTTTTTAAATTTCTTGCTAACGGTTCAGCCCTGGCATTGTCTTTTAACTTTTCATGCTAACGGTTCAGCCCTGGCATTGTCTTTTAAATTTCGTGCTAACGGTTTAACCCTGGCACATCTTTACCTTTCATGCTAACGAATCAGCCCTGGCATTGTCTTTTAGATTTCGTGCTAACGGTTCAGCCCTGGCACTGTTTTACCTTTCATGCTAACGGTTCAACCCTGGCATTTGTCTTTTTAAATTTCTTGCTAACGGTTCAGCCCTGGCATCGTCTTTTACCTTTCATGCTAACGGTTCAGCCCTGGCATTGTCTTTTAAATTTCGTGCTAACGGTTTAGCCCTGACACAGTTTTTGCATTTCATGCTAACGGTTCAGCCCTGGCACAGCTTTACCTTTCATGCTAACGGTTCAGCCCTGGCATTGTCTTTTAGATTTCGTGCTAACGGTTCAGTCCTGGCACTGCTTTACCTTTCATGCTAACGGTTCAGCCCTGGCATTTGTCTTTTAAAATTTCTTGCCGACGGTTCAGCCCTGGCATTGTCTTTTAAATTTCGTGCTAACGGTGGAGCCCTGACACTGCTTTACTTTTCATGCTAACGGTTCAGCCCTGGCATTGTCTTTTAAATTTTGTGCTAACGGTTCAGCCCTGGCATTTGTCTTTTAAATTTTCTTGCTAACGGTTCAGCCCTGGCATTGTCTTTTACATTTTTTATGCTAACGGTTCAGCCCTGGCACGGTCTTTTAATTCTTCATGCTAACGGTTCAGCCCTGGCATTTGTCCTTTAAAATCCCTTGCTAACGGTTCAGCCCTGACATTGTTTTTTTTTTACATTTTTATGCTAACGGTTCAGCCCTGGCACTGTCTTTTAATTCTTCATGCTAACGGTTCAGCCCTGGCATTTGCTTTTAATTTTCTGCTATCGGTCTCGCCCTGGCATTTGCTTTTAATTTTCGGCTATCGGTCTCGCCCTGGCATTTGTTTTTAATTTTTTGCAATCGGTCTCGCCCTGGCATTTGTTTTTAATTTTCTGCTATCGGTCTCGCACTGGCATTTGCTTTTAATTTGCATGCTATCGGTCTCCCCCTGGCATGTGTTTTGTGCTAAGTTCGTGCTATCCGTTCAGCTCTGGCACGGTTACCCATTTAACTTTAACAGTCAAAAGACAATTGGGCATATCTCACCGATTAAAATTGAGGTTCATATCTGTACTTATTCCTTACTTTGATAATACAAGAAAACATGGTTTTATGTATTATCTCGTAAGAAAGTAAGCACAGAGGGGCATCTGTGAACACCAATTTTTAATCGGTGCATTTTTTTTATTTTACTTTTTCTTTTACGTAATAATAATGAAATAAATCCCTTTGACAAAATTTTTGGTTTGAGCACGTATTCGTTGCGTCGTTGTTTTAGCGTTTCATCGTGTTTAGTCCAACATGTTTTGTCGCGTTTCCTTTTAGTTCCCTTGGTTAGTAATAATAATGGTAATAATAAAATAGGAGGTGTGTGAAATTTTCTTTTACAGAATGTCTAGTTACACTTGGCCCAAACATATGCCAAAGTTATAAAAAGAAAACAGGCCTCAAATGGGCCCAAAAAAATTTACTACACCTAACTGTCAAAAAAAAGAGGGGAAAGGCCCAAATAAACCCTAATCTCTGCCAAATGGAAAAGTTACGGGATCGATCGGGGTGTGAGTGATGAGAAGTAACGAAACCCAAATGGAAAAACGAACTGGAGATTTAAAAATTTGTAAAGTTTTGTGGAAAAAAGAATGAAAGAAAAGTAGTCTAGAAGATATTTCAATTTGGAAACACAGAACGAATTGGACTAACAGAAGTTCCCATTTGTGATTTTGATTTGTGTTTTCTTGTTCTGTCAATTTTTTTTGTGTATTTCTTATTTTTGATTAGGTGAATGTCACGTCAAAAAAAAGATTAGGTGGATGCCTTGTCATCTAAACTGCTGATGTGGCAGTGTTGATTGGGACTTCCATTAGTCTAATTAACGTCGGGGACTAATATTGGAAACGAAAAAATAAGATAAGGATCAAAACGCCTATTTCGTTAATGTAAAGACTAAACTTAAAATGACTCAATTTTGTAGGGACCAAAAACATATTTTACCCTTATTAAAATTAATTAAGTATTAGATTTAGTATAACCAATGGTTGTTAAACCATATATACAAGTAACAACTATTATTGTGGAAATGAATTTGGAGATTGGAGGCTCCTGAGAAAATTAAGTTCTTCATTTGGACTGCATGTCATGAATATCTTCCAACTAGGTTGCTTCTAAATAGAAGGGGTATGCTTAACTCTGCTCATTGTCCTAGATGTTCTAATGTGTTGGAGACTATATTGTATTGCTTGAGGGATTGTGATTTCACTAGACGACTTTAGCTATCTATTGGTTTTGAGAACATCAGCTTTTTCTCTGGGCAAGACATTATAGATTGGTTAAGGCATGGGATTCGGTCTGATAGACCTCATTTGTTCTTAGCTACTTGTTGGTGGCTTTGGAGGGCGAGAAATCAATTGTGTATGGCTAATGAATCTGTGTCAGCCCATTACTTAAAACTGCAGATCTACAACCTTTCTAAGCAAATATTTGATGCTTTTCATTTGCTCGATGCAACAACACTGACCGCTAAATGGGTATTTGGTGGTGTGTTACGCCAACCGGATGGGACTTGGATCAATGGTTTTGCTGGCTCGATCGGCCTTTCCACAATCCTTCATGTAGAGCCCTTAGCTTTATATTTCAGGTTGAAGGTTGCTTGGGAGAAAGGCTTTAGAGAATTGATCTGCTTTAGAGAATTGATCTGTTACTCAGATTCTATGCTTGCTATCTATCTAGTTAGCAATGATCTCAATCCTTGGCACCACTATGCGTCAATCATTAGTAACATCAAATAATTGCTGGAGAAAGATTGGAGAGTTTAGATTATTCATACTTGGAGAGAAGCCAATGCAGCAGCAGATTGCTTGGCTAAAATTGGTTCATCGGGTTCAGCTTCTTGGCAAGAGTTTCTGCTACCTCCGGCCGCAGTGTTGCGGGTTTTACAAGAAGATGCCTCTAGGACTCTAGTTGCTAGGCGCTAGATTGTTTCTGTTTTTCTTTTTTTTCTGTTTTGCTGTATTTTTTCTTTTGATTTTATCTTCCTCTACCAAAAAAAATATACAAGTAACAACCAAGTAAATTCTGGATTTAGTGTACAACACATAAGGCTGGCAAAAAGTAATAATATGAAAATCTTCCACATGGAGTTACATCTTATTACAGATAAAGAGATCTAAGCTATAGATAAAGTCATCATTCTCTTCAATTTCTATCACATTTCTAGTCACCTTAGAAAGTTTCATGCCAAAGAATGGAACCAATGGCTGATAAAACCATATGGCAGTAACAACCATTTTTTAAGGAGCTCTATCAAAAGGTTGTGTATCATTATAACAAACATCCCATACAGCTTCCATAGAATCCTTGGCAAGTGAACCGTAACAAAATGGATTTACAGACAATGATAACAGAACTCTTCTTTTAACACATTCAGGTTCACGAGCTCTTATTTTCATAAATCCTCTGAGAAGTTCTCTTTTGTAATGACAATCACCACTTAGATGAGCAGCTCTTATCTCACTACAAGCATGGTGAGCACAATTTGTCCAATCCAAATTTGCAGCTCGACAATCATCAAATGCGTGAATTAGCTCATGAATTATTGCCTGATTAACATGATCTTGAAGTTCAATCTTATTGCTGCACACAACTATCCCCTCACCAGGAATGTAACCGCCAGTGGTTTTCCCATCGCAGTTAACAGCTTTGAAGAAATTCTCTCCTATGGCACACCCAGATTTTGCCAAGTGTTCCCTTAAGAACTTCACTGTCGGTAACCTAAGACTCTTCTGAATCATGCGCTCACACTCCTTCACGGACAAATTGCCATTGGCGGAGCTAGTGTTATCCTCTGTCATTCAGAACGGCCTTTTTTGGTAATAAGAACTGATGAACCTTTTAAAACCTAAGAGTTTGTTGTTGCAGCACACAAAAAAAAGTAGTAATAATAAGTATGAATACAAGTAAGAGACAATAAACAAAGCTAGAAGCTCTAATCCGTCTTCCAAGAGGATTAGAGCAAGAGGAAAAATGTTATTGGAAAGGCAAGAGGATCCAAAAAAAAAGGGCTACAACAGGTTACACATTGCCAAACGAATAAAGGGCCCGTTTGGATTGGCTTAGTTGAGCTTATCTACGGCTCTGTAGTTAATAGAAAATAGCGTAGCGTAGCGGCCGACCCCTAAAGGGCTATTGCGGTGTAGCGGGTAGCGCTACGACCGCTACGCCGAAGTCTAGGCAAACAATATTTTTATGTTTTTTAGCCTTTATATGTGTATAGTATAAATCTGGTATATTGTTTGCCTAGACTTCGGCGTAGCGGTCGTAGCGCTACCCGCTACACCACAATAGCCCTTTAGGGGTCGGCCGCTATGCTACGCTATTTGTTATTAACTACAGAGTTTAAATTACAATAAAGCTCAGATAATAACAAGCATTATTCTCTGACGTAGTTCAACATCAACTAATATAGCAGTTCACAATAATTTTGATAAAATAGCAGTTAATCGGAAGCTTCATACATTTAATCATTTATGAAAAAAGGGAATCAAAATCAGCAGCAATACGCAGACATAAAAGTCCGCAAGATATCTAATGAGAGAAACAAGCATTAAAAATGTAGAGGAGTGAAAATGTAAGCCTTATATAAGATTATATTATATAGATAAACTTTGATAACGGATAAAAAGAACTCAACAGTTGAATCCGGAAACAAATCGAAATCCTACACGAATTTCCTGAGATCAATTTGAATTATCAAACATTTAAAATGAATAAACCTCCAGACACCACATCACATCTCATGAATGGAAGTTCAAACAATAAAAGAAAAAAACGCACCATGACACATTGAAGGTTGGTTGGCATTGAAATCACCGGGAGAAAAAATCAGGAAACGAAACCATTCAAAGAAAGAACAAATGAAAACTAAATCAAACCCCCACAACTAATGATTCCAATTCCAATAAACGATAAAACAAAAATAAAAAGTAAGAGAGAAGAGTGTTAACGTGACTAAATTAAGTATTCATTTCATATACAAAGTGAGGTGAGGCTGAGCTGAAATGATAGTCCAGCATGCCAATTTGGGATACTCTCAATTTAGTCCAAGATTGGAACATTTGAATTTGAAGGAATCAGAAACATTAGAAGCCTGGTGGATATGTTTTTGAAAGAATGAAGATTGGTCCTTTCCTCTTAAGACATGGAAAGAAAATAGAATAAGTTGTAAGTTGTCCATGAGTAGGAAACTAGCAAGAATGATGCAAACATATTTGATGGCTTATGTACAGAGTTACAACCAAATTATGAACACAACCAAATGCTCCTATTAATGTTCCAAATAGAAATGAAGAGGATCACCAAGTTTTTACAAATGACAACAGTGGAAGCCAGTAACCTCACCCTAAAAAGTGGACATGGACAGTACTGTTATATGCCGGTGTTGTCAATGGGCGGATGGCGGTTTATGGCGGCGAGCCAAATAT